>JAANYP010003633.1:0-410000 GCA_020465985.1 Centrapalus pauciflorus | reverse complement strand
TCTTTGATCTTTATGTTTGAACTTCTTGTAATATGTTACATTAAGTTCAACCACATAAACAATAATAAATATCAACCATATATAAACATATATAACAAACACTTGCTAGAACCACAATGTAGGATCACTTAGACTGCTATCGTCACACAGGGTGTACCAACAGACTCCCCCTTGATGATAGCTTCTAATAATTCACACATTTGATCAACAACTTTGTTTATTATTTATTCAAACTACTTCCAGCATACAAACCTTTTTCAATACACACCTTAACTACATTCTCATATTTCCAAGTCTCACCATCCATATGAGTGTCACTTGAAATCTTATGAGTATGCAAAATTTGAAGATCATCTCGAGAAAGGTTTACCAGATGAAGAGGATCATAGATTCTAAGAATAACCTTTTCTTCAAAATCTTCCATCACCGCTTCTCCAGTCTCACTCTCAACATACCACCAATTCAGATTTTTCATGACATTCTGTGGCATAGGCTTGAGCGGCACCTTTCTTAGACACCTTACTGGTTTGTACTGAATCTTCATCCAAGGACGCCCAGTTAGAGAATCAATTCTAGAAGGATCCTCTACTCTTCTTCCTATCCTTGGATTCAGGCGTTCAAACTTCCTTGAGCTTCCCTCTTTCCTTATGATTCTTGCAATTACATCTACGTAGGGATCATTGCCAATATTAATCAGATCTTTCCATGCTAACGCCTTGATCTCAATCTTTGGCAGTGAATTGAATGCTTTCAGAGTTCGCCTCAGGTACTGGAGCCCGTCTTTTCTCTTAATTATGAATAGCTGCAGTTCTCGATCAAAGAACCAGCTTAATATGCTTCCTGATAGGTTTCCAGTCCCTGGCACCCTCATATTCTTTTTCAGCTCTAATTCTTTCTGTTCAGCTCTGAACCACAACTTTCTTTTCTCTTCATTCGTTAGTTCTCTGGCAGGTTCCTCTACTGATGGCTCAACATTTAACACAACATTCACCACTTCTATGTTAACAATATCATCTCCTTCTATCACATATGTATCAGTGACTGGATTTTGCTGCACGACGATCTCATCAGCTTCATCGTCCTCATCAGCACATACCTCATCATCTGATCTCCAGTCAACAATATCTTCAGGCACAAACTCACCCTCTTCCAGCTCTTCCATTTCATCTTCAAAATCAAAACCCAAATCCATCGGATCGTCATCAAGATCCATGAGAGCATCAATCATCTCACTAATCTCAAAATCCGTAGGCTTAGATGAACTCGCTTCTCCTACTTCTCCTCCTGCTTGACTTGGCTCCCCCTGAGATTGAGCAGCCTGAGCAGCAGAAAAATCTACTGGCTCATCCTGTCTTTGAGAGCTGGGATCATTGCCTTGGTTATCTTCTTCATCATCATCTCTCGGCCTCTGTACTTCTTGATCACGGCACGACGTCTCCCCCTGAGCCTGTAAATTTTTCATTAACTGCTCAATTAGGGAGCGCATCGTCCTTAGCTCGGCTGCTTGATCAGCGACAAACGTCTTTAACTCTACATTCTCTTCCTGAACTTGCTCCACAATCTTCTTCAAATCGGCATTCTCTTTATCAAGATTTGCATTATGAGTCTGAATTTCACCGATTGCCTTTGTTAGGCTTAAGATTTGGACATTTTGGAAGTCAACGCGAGCTTTAAGCTGCAGAAACCTTTGGTTGTCGGCGTAGGTGGTCGAGGTTGATGGGATGGATTGAAGTGGAGTTGGAATGATTGGCAATGGGATATACGGTTCATCTTGAGGTGGTGGTGGTGGAATGGTGGTTTGAGGTTCTTGAGATTGAGGAGTTTGAGTTTGAGGGTTTTCAGATTGTTCTGCTGCAGCGGAAGATGATCCGTGCATAAATCTGTGACGCTTGGCCCGTTGCCTTGTCACTAAAGGTGCAACTTCTTCTTCTTCAAAATCGGAGTCATCAGACTCTCTTGATACTCTCCTCCTCGAAGCTTCTTCATTGACTACCAACCTTGATCCATAAGTTCCAATTTGAACATGAGGTTCTGTAGACACTGACTCTGGAGCTTCAACTTCTATTTCCTCCATCTCTTCTGATTCGGTGGCAGATGATGACTCATCATTACCAGTCTGCTCTGGCACATATTCGTCAACATCTCTCAGCACATCTTCTTCTCCCTCTGGAGGCTCAAGTAATTCTCCCACCAACGCTGCAGATATTTCTTCATTGGCGTTAGGTCCTGCTTCCCAAATTTCATATAGAGTCTGGCACAACTGATCAGCTTCACTTGGGACATTCGAAGGCCCTGCTTCTTGTCCTCTGGCTGCTGACTCGTAGAAGGCCTAGATGCCTGAGTCTGACTCGCAGTAGCTCTTTGTCTTCGCCTTTGTGGCTGTGCTCGCGGTGGCTGTGGTTGTTGTTGTTGTTGTTGCGGTGGTTGTCTAGGTTGAACTTCAACTTCCCTTGCCCAGTTGGCAGTATCTGGGGCTTCAAAATTCCTATCTAAAATAGCTCCAAACAACGGTCGCTCGACCGGAACCGCCAGCCTTCCTCTGTGTGAGGAGCAATCAGCAAAAATTCTTTTATCCATCACTGCGACGCTTTGGATATCATTCAGCTGAGGCAAATTCGGCAAGAAATGCCTGATAAGCATCATTATGAATCGTGGATACATCAGGAATTGTAGATGCTCTGGAGCGGTGATTTGATGAACAAATTCGGAGAAAAACATTTCCGAAAAACTGAATGGCCGATTATACACTAACGCGATCATCCCAGACTGGATCTTCGAGACTATATAGTAAAAACCGGCTTTCTTTGCTGCAAAGCAAACCATAAAGACATGAGCCAGAAATCTCCATTGGCCAATTAGCCCGCTCTTCATGTAGGAAGTCTTCGTAACATCCTGGCTGTAACCCATCCTTTGAAAAGCCGCTTGCCTAATACTTAGTGGAAAGTCAATAGGCCCAGCCTCTTCTTCCTGAGATCCGAGCTGCAACACTTGACGCAGCATATCGGCGGAAAACACTAACGGTTGCCCTGCGATCCTTGTTCTTAGCACTGTCGGGGTGACAGAGCAGTCCACCTGAAGATGATCATAGAATTGGCGAACATAGGGAATTACAATCTGAATATTGTGAGATAAAGCAAAAGCAATCCTAGATTCAACAAGAAAATCCATCATTTGACGAAATCCCTGCGCCCCAGGGATATGATGATCATAGGGAATGACCATATTATGCTTCGGCACGAATGCACGAACAGCCATATCTGCACAATAGATAAACTGTTAGAATTATTAAAAAATCAATAAACTTGCTTAAATTCAAATTTGTTTTATTTTGAACTTGTGTAAGTACAAAATCCAACACAAATGAAATTCCACAAGTTTAATTAAAATTGAAAAATGCAAATAATTCAAATAATTCAAATTAAATGACAAATTCGAATGTACATATTCGAAGAGTCCCTATTTCGAATTTGATGACAGATTCGAATGTAATGGGCTTCTCGAGTTTACTGACAAACTCGAGAGAGTCCACGAACAGATTCGAACAGCCGTCGGTCAATTCTTCATCAAAACCAAAGATTTTAATCATTTTGAACTTAGCAAATCACATACATTCGTCCAACTAGGTTCTAATCACTGATTTGTGTATTTAATTTGACTATTTATTGGTCCAAACTTTGTAATTTTGAAAAACCCGTTTTCGACCAACAAACCTTACAAAATTGGTGATTTTGACTTAAATGGTGTATGAAACTACTCAAATCTTGTACAATCCAGTTGATTATACCTAGAAGTATCAGTAGAATCGAAACACCAAGCAAGAAACTCGACAAATTGTCGTTTTTGTGAAAAACGATAGATTCGAGGAAATAGATTCGAGGTCGCCGGATAGATTCGAGAGGGTAGATTCGAAAACAGATAGGAGTAATGACAGTTACTGTTACCTATTTATAATACCAACCTTCGAATCTATGGCCAAACTCGAATCTACTGACAGATTCGAAAACCACCCATTTTCGAGTTTGTCCTAAACTCGAATTACACCAAACACTTAGAAAAATTTCGAAAATTTTGAAATAACTTCAACTTTTTCAACCTTTTCAACGGTATTGTGTAACAAGATAAACTATGCCAAATCTTTTACCCTAAGCACAAGATTTTTCACGCAGTGTTTATTTTATCCAACTGTGAATGCACCCTCAGTAATTTTTGACCTTTTACCTAAGTAAAAAAATAAAATAAAATAAAATAAAATAAAATAAAAACTAAGTAAAAATAAAATTTTAAAATTTTGACCAAAAAATTTAACTTAGACTTAAGCTATACTTATTAAAATTTACAACCTAAGTTAAATAGTAAACACAATATTTTTGATGAGTATAGTCAAAGAAAGGTTCAATCAGATAGCGGTGTCTGATACTCACTCTCGGTACTTAAACTTTCACACTTAGGAATTTTTTATTCCTTTGATTGTTTGTCGTGAAAGACCCATTTAGCCGATTGTTGGTATTTACCCCTTTAAACATTCTACATTTCGGAATATCCCTTGGCATTTTTATTTATCATGAAATTATCTTACGTGACCCAGACATAGACATACTTTTATGATTAAGGCATACAGACAAAGATTCTAACTTGTTGTTTCTTGCATTGCCAGGATACCAATCTCCCTCCTAGGAACTGACAACCTCCAGTTGTTGATTTGCGCGTCAAGCTGCATCCTCCGTAGTCAGAATCCGTGAACGCCTCCAACTCTAGATCTCCCTCCACGTGATACCAAAGTCCCAGCTTCGGTTTCGACTTGAGGTATCGTAGAATCAGCTTCACAGCTTTCATATGCATCTCTTTCGGATTCGCTTGGAACCTAGCACAAATACACACAGCAAACATGATGTCAGGTCTTGAAGCAGTTAAATACATAAGTGATCCAATCATGGCCCGATATAACGTCGGATCCACATCAGTATCACTTTCAGTACCCGGTCCGAGATTGTGATTCACTTGAATCGGCGTGCTGAAATGGGCAGTCAATTTTGTTCCTTCCATCCCGAAACGCTCCAATATGTCATAGACATACTTCGTCTGATGGATAAACATCCCTGCCTTCTTCTGGTCAACTTGTAACACCAAAAAGAATGTTAACTCTCCCATTGCACTCATCTCGAATTTCGACTTCATCACCTTCTTGAAATCTTTGCACATCTGTTCGTTTGATGATCCAAAAATGATATCATCGACGTACACTTGTACCAAGATAAAATGTTCTCCCTTCATCTTAACAAACAGAGTACTATCTATCCTACCCCTTTCAAACCCGTTCTCTAATAAATGGTTGGATAGAGTCTCATACCACGCCCTTGGTGCCTGATGCAATCCATATAGAGCCTTATCTAAGCGATATACTCTATCAGGATATTTTGGATCTGTAAATCCGGGCGGTTGTTCTACATACACCAACTCCTTCACTTTACCATATAGGAAAGCACTCTTAACATCTAATTGATATACCTTAAAGCCCTTGAAGGAGGCAAAAGCTAGAAACAACCTAATGGCTTCCAGCCTTGCTACTGGTGCAAACACCTCGTTGTAATCGATTCCCTCCTCTTGGTTGAAACCCTTTACAACTAGCCTAGCCTTGTTGCGAGTGACTATACCCCGATCGTCTCTCTTGCACTTAAAAACCCATTTGGTTCCTATAGCAACTTCCCCTCGAGGTAATGGAACTAACTCCCACACTTCTAGTTTCCTAAACTGCGAGAGTTCTTCCTGCATCGCTTCAACCCAGGAGTTATCCTTAAGTGCCATTTGCACATTCTTAGGCTCTACTTGCGATATGAAACACGAATAGAGACAGGTATGATATGCCTCGGAGTTGTTTATCATCGACAACAACACAGTGTTGTTATTTACACTACTCCTAGTCTTCACACCCTCGTTAGGATTTCCTATGATTCTTTCTATAGGATGGTTCTTGTTAATCCTAGAGGTCTCTATCTCGTCAACTCTCAGATTATCTCCTAAGTTAGATCCTATTTCACCTAGTGGGGGAACAGCCTCAGTTTCTACATTTTCCTCCTCGTGGACATTTTCCTCAGAATTGGAACTTGATGCTTGATTCTGATTCTCAGTGGTAGGTGCTTCTGGATCAGCAACTTCTGGAGATCCATCTACAGTCGCAGTAGGCTCGGATGTGGATTCAAACGTAGTTCTCGGAAAGGTATGGCCATCGTCATGTAGATGCAACGTCGCCATGTCCTTTTCGATTGTACCTGCATTTTCATCCAAAGGAATGTTAAATGACTCAAATAATTTATCATAGTCAAATATCCATTCCGGACCAGTTTAGGGTTCATGTGTATAACTAGTGACTTCAATGTTATACACAATCTCTACTGTACCATTTGTTTTATTAAAAACCCGTTTGTTTGGTGAGTTCGGCACATAACCTAGGAAGTATCCTTCGTCAGCCTTTTCACCAAAATTTGGTTGATGTTTTGTTCGCAAAAGAGTGCATGATACCCCAAACGGTTCGAAGCCAGTTAAATTAGGTGGCCGTTTATTCAAAATTTCATAACAGGTTTTGTTCAAAGATTTGACAGTTAGGACTCGGTTTAAAATGTGACATGCGGTATTCACTGCCTCCCCCCAAAACATGGTAGGAAGCTTTGAATCCGACAACATAGTCCTAGCTGCCTCAATCAGTGTCCTGTTTTTGCGTTCGACCACCCCATTTTGTTGAGGCTCATATGGTGCACTGAATTGATGCACTATGCCCTTAGATAGGCAATATACACCAATTACAGTGTTTTTGAACTCAGTTCCATTATCACTACGTATCCTTTTAACCCTTGTTCCGTAGGAATTCTCCACTTGGTCTAAGAACCCGATGAGCTTGGAAGCCGTCTCGTCCTTTGTACCTAAAAAGAAAACCCAAGAAAATCGTGAGTAATCGTCAGTGATAACCAAACAGGTGCAACTACCTCCTATACTCCTTTTGTTGATTGGACCAAAAAGATCCATGTGCAACAAATCGAATGTTGAGGTTATGGAGTTCTGCGTCTTGGACTTGTGTGTCTTCTTATGTTGTTTTCCCTTCTTGCACGGTAGACACTTATCCTCGAACTGAAAGCTCTTCATAGGCACACCTTGCACCAACCCATTTTTCGTTATGTAGTTCATCTTTCTTAGGTGCAGGTGAGCCATGCGTCTGTGCCACAATGCCGATTCCGTCTCCGAAGCTTTGGATAACAGACAGATTGGCCCCGTCGAAGTCTCCGGCTTGTTCATATCAAGCATGTACAAGTCATTCTTCCTTGGTGCCCGCATCAATACCCATTCTTCTGGAATCTTGAATCCCGGTTTTAGCACTAACGCTTCAGTGTCAGTGAACAACACTGAATTCTTCTTGTCACAGATTTGAGATACACTAATGAGATTGTGAACCAGTTTATCAACGTGATAAACTTGGTCCAACTTGATCGTCCCATTAGTGACCACTCCGGTACCCGTGATGTTTCCTCCCTTGTTTCCCGCGAATGATACAAATCCCCGATTCCCACCATTGAAGTCTGTAAGTAGACTTCTTTCCCCTGTCATGTGCCTGGAGCATCCACTGTCGACGAACCACTTGTTGTTTGGACCTATGGTAATCTCCTGCACATGAAAGAAAATAGGTTAGTTATCACGGGGAACCCAAGCCATAACTGACTTGGTTATACCATTCTCGTCCACATACTTAAACTCTTTCAAATACCCATCTCGCCTTTCAGGTGACTTGGGTCGTTGAACAGGAGTTTGTTGTGGTGCCGAGTGATTGAAATTCACTCTTTGCCTTTGAGTAGGCATTTGTTGTGGAGCTCTAGAATAATTCCGATTATATTGCATTTCAGACTGTGATCCCTGAGCTCTTACCGGTGCGTAATGTCTAACAGGAGTATGAGACCTAACTGGAGTGTGTGACCTGCTAGGTGTTGTGCTCCTATAGACTTGTTGAGGTGCTGACCTAGATTGATTAATGACACGATTCGGTGAATTTGTCCTAACCACTTCCTTTGGTCCAACCTTTACCGGTGTTTGTTTCACAACTGGTTTTGGTGCGGCCTGCACAGTTTTCTCGGTACTCTGAGAACTACTAGTGCTCGCCACATTTGTTGAGGGCTTAACAGGTGTTGGGTTCACTGTCTTAGGTGTAACTTCGGCTTTCCTACGCGGACAGTGAGAAGCAACATGCCCCTTTTCATGACATCTAAAGCAGGACATCTTATCTATGGACTTCTTGTGTGTGCCCTTAGACTTAGGTGTCTCACTAGTGTCTTGGTCCTTTTGTACATCTATTGCGACTGGCTCATCGTCCTGATCAGACCAATCAATTTTATGTTTTCCTGCAGGTGTTTCACTGGAGGAAGACACAAATTTGACTTTCTTAACCTTGACGGTTGTGTCAGCCACCTTAGGTGTATTTTCTACTATAGGCTCAGATATAGGTTCAGGTATGTCCTCTAAGTCTACTGATTTGTCAGTTTTCTCCTGAGGTTGAGGCACGTAGTTTGCATTAAAAGGTGGAGGAATTTCATGAAATCCTAGACCTACAGGCTTTTTAGACTGGCGTTGAGCGTCTAAAACTTTCCCTAGGTTAAGGCTTGAATTCCTAAACTTTTCTAACTTACTATTCGCCTCGGCTACCTTAACCTTTGTTTCCGCTAGCTCTATGTCTTTGTCCTTAAGATTTTTGGTCAAGACCTCTACATGCTCGTACATAAGCTCTAACCTAACACACTGCTCACTCAGTTTGTCTTTCAGAACTATTACGTCTTGAGCATCAGCCTTAAGTTTTTCTTTAAGATCTTGCTTAATATCGTTTAGAGTAGCATTTTCAGTTTTTAATGACTCATTTTGAGCAGTTATGGTTTTTTGGGATTCTAAGACTAGATTTAACCTATCATTAGAATTAACACACAATACTCATAACTCATGAAAAAGAGAGTAAGTCAGACTAACCTTTGTGTGGTCGGATTCCACATTGGCCATTTGAGCGGCAAACTCCAGAACAGTCTGATCATTCGTCTTCTCCACCCACATCGGACTGCTGTCCCTTGTGGTCTGCTCTTCCCCTTCACACCCAGTCTCCGTGACTTCAGCCATAAAAGCCCGAGCATTTGATTCCGGATGCGAGCTCCAGTCATAGGTACCATCCAGCTGTCTGTCTGATGTGACATTTGATAGTAAACCAGCTAGATTGGCTTGACCAGTAGATGAACTCGGAAGGTATCGTTGTTGAGACTGATTCTGAAACTGTCCCTGATGCTGACTCTGCCCTTGGTACGTATCTACCTTCGGTCTCTGGCATTCTCTGGCGAAGTGTCCCAGACCTTGACAGTTGTAGCACTTTACTTTGGACTTATCAAATCCAATCCCCTTGTTGTTCATTGTCAGATTCCTCCCAGTTCTTTTGATGAATCTTTTAACCCGTTGGGTTACCATGGCCAGTTGCCATTTAAGATCCATTTCCTCAAGATCATCAGGGTCGACCTGATCATAGTCTTCATCCCAGAGAGCAGGATCGTTAATTTTTCCCTGAACGCAGTTCCCGTAAGCGGCTACAAATGAAGCAAGCAGATTCAAATGTTCTTCCGCTGATTTTGCGCTCATGGGCATCTTAGAATAGCTCTGAGATGTCGATGCCTGTTGTACTTGAGGCTGCGGTTCTTCCGATCTTCCTAATCCTAAGAACGCTCGATTCAATGTGTCATCAGTCTCTGCTGGTGACGATGTTTCTCTGGTGAAAAACGCTGTAGCAGTCTTCAGATCGGCGGTCGCTGAAGGTTTTGTTGACTTTCCAAAATACATCGCTGGATTCTGAACTTGTTCGTAATCAGTTTCGACCTTCAGTAGCTCGAAATGATAAGCTCTCAACATTCCCACAATATCCTCCAGAGATTGGGTATAATACTTATCCTCATTTAGCTTTATCATTGCCACATACATAGCCCATTTGGCTGGTAAGGCATCAAGAAGTTTGTTGTTCTTGTCGGTGTCAGTATACTCAATCCCGTGACTCTCAAGCTCCGTCAACAGATGATAGAACCGGGTGATGGTATCATCCAGCTGCTCATCCTTTAACGCCTTGAAAATCGCAAACTGTTGTTTCAACAGCTTCGTACGCTTTCGTCGAACCCTAGGATTACCCTCACACCTCTTCTCTAGAGACTCCCAAAGTTCCTTAGATGTCTTTTGAGTCCTAAATGTGTGTAGTATATCCTGAGGCAACGCCATTCGAATTATCGAAAACGCTTTGTTCTTGGCTTCATACAGTTTCTTATCATCCTCTTTCATCATTTGGTATGATAAGACTCTCTGACGGCCTTCAACTTCAGAAATTGGTGGAATGTATCCTTCGTCGATACATACCCACATGTGCATATCATTAAAACGCACGAAATCGGTAAACCGATCTTTCCACCAATAATAATCCTCGAGTTTCATCAGCTTAGGCGGAGTGTTTGCCTTCCCGACCTCGTGGTCCATTTCCAGGAATTTTTGAAGATTTGACATCTTTTCAAAAGGAATTGAATTTGAACTAAATTAATTTAATTCGAAACTGACTTAAGCTAACTCTTTCGAATCTAGATAGATTCGAATCTAATTTAGATTAAATCTTTTGGGATTAAATTCGATTAAGTGTTGAAATTCAATTAAATTCGAAATTATGTCAGATTCGAAAAGTCCTCGGATTCGAAAAACGGCTAATACTTTGATTTTTAACGTTTTGCAGATTAAATCAATATTTTTACAACGAAAAATATTGATTTCGATCAAAAACGTGAAAAACACAAAGTATTTCCCGGATGACTATTTGCTAAGCTCGACGAACACGAAAAACACAATTTTGAGAGAAAAACCGTCCAAAAGCGTCAAGAAACCTAGAATGTATCTAGATGAACACGAAGAACACCAAGAACACCCCGAAGGCTCTGATACCACTTGTAAGGTCTACGACTACGAGATCTATCTAAACGCGGAACCGTCAACGAGTGCGGAATCCTCGTTAACGGGTAGACGGAAACAACTCTCACCAAGAAACACGGAGACTATCAAAAGCTGAACGAACGACACACGAACGATCCTACGAACTGATTCTCTCCGAAACGGCACTAACACTGATGATAAACTCGAAATCGCCTTTTGCTTAATCACTCTCAAATTCTGCAAAAAGTCTGATAATTATTCGAGTCTACCCCTAATTATAGAGGCTAATTCGAGTCTGTCATGGGCTAAACTCGAATCTGGCCCAAAGCCCATTCGAGTTTGCCCCATCTGACATTCTCGAATCTTCCTAAATGGTCACATTCGAATCTGTCCAAGAACTCATTCGAATCTAACTAGATTCGAATCCTAGTCATTAGATAATTCGAATTTACCTTCTCAAATAATTAACTAAGTATTGAAACTTATGTTTTTACCTTATGATTGATTTTTATCTTTGATCTTTATGTTTGAACTTCTTGTAATATGTTACATTAAGTTCAAACACACAAACAATAATAAATATCAACCATATATAAACATATATAACAAACACTTGCTAGAACCACAATGTAGGATCACTTAGACTGCTATCGTCACACAGGGTGTACCAACAATATATATATATATATATATATATATATATATATATATATATATATATATATATATATATATAATATGGTTTGAGAGAGTACCACCCATTATGCAGTGCACCAGAAGGTACCACCTTTAAAAAACCTATTATAAATTATTTTTTTCATAAACATATTTTAATTAACATTATGAAGATCATATGTAAATTTCACATACATTCACATCTCCTAGCTCCTATAAAATAATGAACACATACTTATATAAATTTGAATGTATGTGAACGAGCATTTATGTGATTCGTGTTTTCATGCACTTATAGTGTTTGGATTTGCGTGAAATTTTACATATGATCTGTGTAATATTAATTAAAACATGTTCATAAAATAAAATTTCAAAAAAATTACTTTTAAGGGTGATACCTTCTGGTGCGTTGCATAATGGGTGGTACTTACTTGAACTTATATATATATATATATATATATATATATATATATATATATATATATATATATATATATATATATATATATATATATATATATATATATATATATATAAAAGGGATAATTGCGTAAAAAACCTTAAAGTTGGACCATTTTTGTGATTAAAACCCCTAACCATTTTTTGTTGCACAAAAAACCTCTAACCGGTAAAATCTTTTGAAATTAGGACATTACCGGTTATAATAGGTTGATATGCTTACATGGCAGACACGTGGCGTCGACATGGCAAACCCGACTTACGTGGCGCCTACGTGGCACTACATATATAATTCTTAAAGTGAATTTTTGCATAAAAAACCCCGAAATTGGTGACTTTTTCGATTAAAACCCTTAACTATTTTTTTTCACCTCTAACCAACAATAATATTTACCTTTTCTCTTCTTCTCTACCTCCCGCAACTCCGATTACTCTATCCCCTCTTTAGGTTCAGTGTTGTTTATTTTATGTATGTATGTTCGATTAACTTTTGCCGTTTAATTTTGAATTTTAACTTCAATTGTGCCGATTGAATCAATTTCATTTCGTGTTTACGAGTTGCATTTTTAGCTTCAACTTTATGTTCAATTTCATTTATTTATGTTCCATTTTAGCTTTTGAATATGATCAGACAGAGCAGTGAGGTTCGCTAGCCTAGAGGGTGGAGGTTTCATTGGGAAACGAATTTTATGTTTAATAAATAAAATTTTAATAAATATTCATGTCATTAAAATACAATCAGTGAAGACTCAATTTTAATTATCTTTATTGGTTGGAGGGTTTTTATCAAATGAAAATTGATTTGGGGTTTTAATTGAAAAAACTAAACAAGTTTGAGGTTTTTTACGCAAAAATCTATTTAAAATTTGTACACGTCATCAAGTTGCAACCGGTTGCAAGTCAGAATTTTTGGAAAAAACCCAAATTTACAAAGTTTTAACCGGTTGAGGGTTTTTTGTGCAATGAAAAATGGTTGGGGGTTTTAATCGCAAAAATGATCCAACTTAGAGGTTTTTTGCGCAATTTCCCCTAAATAAAAATTATATGCAATTCCACAAATACCCTTAATGAAATTTTGTGGTGCATCTCAGGTTCGGTTGATACACTGCGGTTTTCACAAGTTTTCAGGTGCATTGTAGTTTTCCATTGAACCCCATATATATATATATATATATATATATATATATATATATATATATATATATATATATATATATATATATATATATATATATATATATATATATATATAATCAGGTTCATCAGCGTACCTATGAGATTCCAGCGTACCCAGCGTACCATAATGTGAATGATCATTCACATATATTTTTTTTGAATAGACATGTATTAGACAACATTATAAAAGTTTTTTCAAAAGAAGCAACATCATAAATCGTGTGAATGGTAAAAAAAGATCATGTGAATGGTCATTCACACCATTCACATGGTGTGAAATCACCATTCACATGGATGACCATTCACATAAATATGCATTGAGCATTCACATAATTTTTAAGGACACAGAAAGTGTGAATGTATGTGAAATTCATATATCATGTGTATAACATTAATTTAAACATGGTTATGAGAAAAGAAATTAAAAAAAACTTTTTTTAGGTTGGTACCTTCGAGTGCACTTGATTTCGAGAGGTACTTTTTTGAACCTGACTCTCTCTCTCTCTCTCTCTCTGTATATATATATATATATATATATATATATATATATATATATATATATATATATATATATATATATATATATATATATATATATATATATATATATATATATATATGTATATGTTGAGGACCATTTAAGCACCATTTAATAGTAAGCAGTGATGAGCACTAATAAAAATTTAACAAATTAGCATCAATTAAAACATTTGAATGTTACTAATAACTTGTTTACATAGTTTGAATGCGATCAATCTAATGAATCTTGTGTATATTATAGGCTATGAATGCAATAAACCTAACGAAGCTTGTATATATATAATATATATCCTGAATCCAAAATTAAAAATCATATTTTTATAAAATCAGTAGTTTTTATTTCTAAATATTATAATTTGTTTCGTTTAATAAGATTCGGTTTTCGTTAATATCCGAGTATCACAAAGAACTTGAACAACCATGGATGAAAATGATTGTAACTCTTTTCTTTCTTTTTTTTTTTTATATTTTATTTACGATTCACAAGTTTTAATTGTTACTGAAATGAACAAAATATTGTGTTGCTTTACATGTATGTCTAACATATGCATTGTAAATTATGATCCATGGATGATTCACAATATTTTTTGGTTGTCAACATGCATACACTTACAATATTTATTGGCTCTCAACATTTATCGACTTGGTATATGTTACCTATGTTTGTTAATTCAACCGATTATTTCATCAAAACATTCATTAGTTTTTATGAACCATTCATTTGTGTTAGTGTATGGTATGTCAAGATGACATCACTACTGCATCATGAATGATTTCATAAAATACTTAAGGGTCACACTGATTAGCACAACTAAACAGATGCAATCGAACTATTGAATAAATGATATTAGATAATGTTTATGTCACAAAATGATTATTGAGACTAAATTAATCATGGGAACTACAAACTGTAATATCAGATATAGTAGAATTTTATTGTCATTAGATGATAATTAAATAATTATCTAGTTTTTTATTTATTATTAGATATTAAATATTTAAAGAGTACACATAATATAATATTAAGAGTTAATTGCATAGATAGTCATTTAACTATCCCCAAATTGCAGTTATCGTCCTTTTTTCGAAAATGTTTCAATTTGGGTGTTTTATGTACCGAAAAGTTGCAATTAAGGTCCTTTCTAACAGAATCCGTTAAATGGTACCATTAAGTCAAGGACATTTTCGTCTTTTCAAGGACAAATGACCTTTTTTGCAATTTGTTCTTATTATTTTCATTTTCATTATTATTATTATTATTATTATTATTATTATTATTATTATTATTATTATTATTATTATTATTATTATTATTATTATTTGCAAAAATGACAGACATCAAAACTCATAAACTGACTTGGCTTCATCTTCAAGTCAAAACCCAGAAACATTTTCAAGTCCCTCTTCGGTAACCCCTTGCCCTCGATTACATTCACAAACCATCTAATCGGTTTCAATAAACCCTAATCGACCTTTGTTTCAGGATTTGAACAAAAAAAACCCTAATTTGAAATCGTTCACGGAGATGGTGGTGGTCGAACATCAAGAGAGTTTTGAACCTTCGTTACCTTTGATTTTGATTTCAGACGTTTCAAATCTTGGATCGAAGAAACGATGCTTATACATCTAGAATCGAAAACACTAAAGTTTGAAACAGATGCTGAGTCGCGGCGGCGGTGGAGGAGCCGGAGGTTGCAGGCGACTGATGAGTTTCTAGATCGGAGGGGAAGGTTGCAGGCGGTGGAGGAAGCCGGAGGTTGCATGCGACTGATGAGTTTTTAGATCGGAGAGGAAGGTTGCATGCGGTAGAGGAAACTAGAGGTTGCAGGTGGTGGAGGAAGCAAAAGGTTGCAGCGACTGATGAGTTTCTTATCAAGCAAGACTTTCTAATAAATGGAGGGGTCAATCTAAAGACCTTTTTGAAAAACAATGGGTTGTGCTGCAAGTTGTTTTTCTTTTAAATAATAATAATAATAATAATAATAATAATAATGAAAATAATAAGAAAAAATTGCAAAAAATGTCATTTGTCCTTAAAAAGACGAAAATATCATTGACTTAACGGTATCATTTAACGGATTCTGTTAGAAAGGACCTTAATTGCAACTTTTCGGTACATAAAATACCCAAATTGCAACGTTTTCAAAAAAGGACGATAACTGCAATTTGAGGATAGTTAAAGGATCATCTATGCAATTAACTCTAGTATTAATAAAATCATATTTTATAACATTTTATTTATTATAAATTATATATAAACATTATGTTATGTAAAATTAAAAATTCAGAATATATCAATTAAATATATTAAATATTGAATTAAAAAATTAAAAGAATGTTAAAAATTACTATTGTTCATGAATGTTTAAAATTGATAGATAAATAATATATATGACAAATAACTGTACATTTATTGAATTATTATGGGTTTATTATGAAAAAAGCAACATATATTATTTTGTATTTTCGTCCCTCAATGTTTTTTTTTATCTAGAAATTAATTTTTTTAGTTTTGTAAAAATTGACCATTAAAGCTCGATTATAATTAGTAAATCGGGTTTTATAAAACTGAAAACCGGGTTATGATAATTTCACTACACTAAAAAGAACAATTAATTTGATTACTTTTATGGAAAAAAACGAGAGACCAAAACGCAAAAAACATGAAAACATGTTTGTTTTTTTTCGATAATAAACCATTTTGTTTTTTTATAAGAATTAACATTTATATGGTTTAATTTTAGGTCTACATACATTTTAACAAAGCAATTATTTACTAAAAATTATTTACGTAATACGTGGGATTAGGGGTGACAATCTTGACCTAACGGGCCAAACGGGTCGAAGAGTTAAATGGACCCATCATAAAAAACTAAGATAGAACATAATATTTTTTAAAATGAAAATTTATAAAACAGTGTAATAAATAAAAAAATTTCAAACTATTGGAAAATTTATGACTTTTGGTCAGCAACTCGTTTGACCCGTTTGTTTGAATGGGCTTAAATTGTCACCCCTACGTGGGATCATAAACTAGTTAGATAATGTATAAAAAATAAATATTATTATTTATAGATTTAGTTTTATAATTATGAAGATAATTGTATAGATAATTTAGAGGTTTAAATAATAAAAACAGTTACTAGGAAATATATTATATTATATTATTATATGAAAAATTCACTGGACCCAATCACATACTAAAACGCACGCACACACAAATTAAAGTGGTGGGTTTGGTGTGGTTTCGGCCGACACACAAATTAAAGCGGTGGGTATGGTGTAGTTTCTCGGCCGTAACAAATCAAATGAAAAGCTGTTTGGTTTTTCTCGATCTTCCTCGTGTGTTTCATGGCATATCTGACGTCATTCAATCGTGTCGTTATCGGTGGAGACCAAAAGTATATTATTTGTGTATTTTGTCATTAACTACAAAGATATAATTTTTATTTGCTTTCTTGTTACTTATTTTATGTTTTATTGATGATCCGTATACAG
This sequence comes from Centrapalus pauciflorus, assembly GCA_020465985.1. Taxonomy (NCBI): domain Eukaryota; kingdom Viridiplantae; phylum Streptophyta; class Magnoliopsida; order Asterales; family Asteraceae; genus Centrapalus; species Centrapalus pauciflorus. Next base: position 392,690 of record JAANYP010003633.1, on the reverse strand, counting down.
AATTCATAAATTTTAAAAAGCTTCCGATGCGTTTAATTCGATTAAAAGTTTATGAAAAACCGATAAGAATTCTCAATGGTGGTATCAAAGTCATCTCAAGTAACAAAATTATAGTATGATTCGTTTATTTATGTCCAACGTTCTTAAAGTTTTGATTTTGAATAATTAAAAGTTTTTAAACGATCGAAGTTGATAATTAAAACGTTTAAGGTTTTAATTCTGCTTGGAGAAAATTGAGCAAAATTTTTAGATACCCCTTGGTGATCAACGACCGACCTTGGAGTTTCTTGGAACTCGAAATTTTGAAACATTAGTTCATTTTATTTAGTTAATACTAGTTATTAACCCACGTAGTACGTGGATGTGTTATGAATACATGTTTATTAATAATTTATACAAACATACATTACACATAAAAATGTTCATTACTTCATTTTGCTACAAAAAAACTCAAAAATATTATTATTTTTATTACTAACAATAATTAAATGTTTTTCTATGAATTTAATAGAACTTACTGTAACTCATCTTTTTAAAACTTTTTTACTTTTATGATTCTATATAAAAATAATAATTTTAAATTTTATTGTTACATAAAACACAATTTAGATAATTTATAAAAAATATTTTTTTACAAAAAATGTATAAATAGTCCTAGTTAAGCTAAAATTAAGAATTATATAAGAAAGTTATTAAAATTTCTTAAAACGAATATTATTATTTATAAAAGTTAAATTAGGTAGTCCTTAATTATATTTTTTGTTAATCTTTTAATATAAATTGATAACTAATTAAGGAGAATTATATATGGAAATCTTTTAATATAAATAGATAAATGATGAATGAGAATTATATATAGAAATTGCGCGGGAAAAATAAATTTTGATTAATTGAGAAAGCGACACATGTCGTTGAACATTTTCTTTTATTAATATATACAGACTAGTTTAATACCCATGTTTTACATGGATTGATATAAAAAATTTGTTATAAATTTAATATTTAAGAGGTTGTATCCCTTAAAAACCTTAAACTTTTTAAAAAAAATTTAAGATACAACAAAAACAAAAAAAAAAAAGAAAGATAAAATACAGACAAAATCATTGAGTCAATGATTTTTTTTAATTATTTATTATTAGAGACATTTAAACATAAAGTTTATTATTTTTTAAAAATTTTATTTTAGCTTGTTAATTTTGAAAACTTTTAATAAATATTAATTGTAGTTTCAATAGTTTAGGAAACAAAAATAATAAAGTTTAAATTAAATCAATTATGCATGTTACTTAAATTAATGCTAATTTTTATATTTGGAAAGAGCGGGAAAATGAAAAAATAATGTATTATAAAGATGACATGTGACAATGATTGTTCTCATTTATTATAATATATAGATTTGATTGTTTAAAGTGTTTAATTAATTAAAATCGAGTATTAAACGCTTCGGTTCACGAGATCAAGCTTTGAAGACTTAGGTTGTGGGTTGAATTCCATGACCTCTCGGTTTTGATATGGTGACCGAACCCATGAGGGTTTAATCCCTCGTGTCGTTTGATTTTTGGTTAAACTAGAACGATTTAATTTAATACATTAAAATCGAATCAATAAATAAAAAAAAAGTTTTTGATAGTATCAAAATCTAACACGAAATCAAGATCTAGACAATAAGAATAGATTAATACCAATAGTCGAATGATTCGATTGATAGCACAGTGCTTACAATACAATACAGGAATAGATTAATCGTAGGTCCCAAAAGGTTTCCCAAGTATGTTGCTGTAAGCTGGAATACAACTATTTAAAATTTCAACACACTTTCTTAAAGTTTGTATGTATATATCAACAAATGTTAATTATAAACAGGTTTGAACTGCGAAATGGTTCAAACAGAGATGACAGAAACAACAGATGAATAACTAATCCAAGACTAGTTACAATGAATTCACTCACTAAGATGAACTCACTGTTTTCTAAGACACAAATGAACAACTTTGAATAAGAAAACTTGGACACACTATTACTATTCTTTTCTAAGTTGAACAGCAGAACTTGCATGCATAAAAAACATAATTCTTTTTGCACGTTCTGGACTTGGATTTTTTTCTTGGTTTTCTCTCATTCCTTAGAATCTTCCATTTATAATCAATAAGAGAATCCCAGTGAAACTTCCTTATTTGTTGCAGATATAGTGGAGTGCCTTCACAAAAAGACAAGATTGCTTTCTGCACATTCTGACAAAACAAAATTTGTCCCTTTGTTGCAGAATCTTTGTCTTTTCCTTTTTGTCTCTGTTGCATGCTGCTTTACCTTAAAGAGGAATGTCAAATTTAATCCTTTCCTATTCATGTATAGTTATTTTGATATAAGAAATGGTCTGTCACCCATTTAAAATATCCTCTTTGTTTTCATGTATCAGAACAGCTTAGGCAGTGAAAGCAGTTTCTGATTTTCCACTTTTGTCTTCGACTTGTAGACAGATCTTCACGTCCAAGACTTTACATGATGACATGGAAACAAATTCAATAAACTGTACAACTTGTTCACAAAGAACAGGTTCTGTTCACAAAGAACAAAACACTTCACTTAGGTCTAAGTTGTTCAACAGATATGGACAGCGTAGACAGTTTATGTCAAACCTGTCCAACAGTTTAGGATATCTTAGGCAATTTGCCAGGTTACAGCGAATGTAACAGTGTGAGCAGCTTTGGGCTTGTATTGCAAATCACTTATCAGGTTTCAATAAGGCATCAAAAAGCCTTAAATTATACCTTTACGTGTATCAAACATGATTGATTAAAAATCTCCCCCTATGATATAGAACAGGTTTGATTGAGGCCTTTTTGTGCCTAACAATCTCCCTCTATTTGCAATATTCAGCCTAAGCTTATCTATCAATGATAACTATATATATTTACATTACAATTGCTGAGATGACGATACAACATGAAGTAAAGTAAAAGATCAGTTTATACATACTGATATTGATTTAAACAACATATGTTTTTACAAGTACAACTAATATACTGAACTAGATTACAACACATGTAATAAAGTACAACTTATGTGCAAGAAAATTCAACACATTTGTACTGTTGAAGTTGGGAGCAAATAATGGTAAGCCTGTCCAACTGATGGACAACCTCCATTCTTCATCTACTCATCACCAGTATATGGACCTTGAAGTTGTTGTTGTTGTTGTTGTTCAGCCTTCCTTTGAGCTCGTTCCAGACTAGCATCAATATCTTCTAACTCACTTCCGAGGAACATGAAACCTGGACTCTCGAGTTCTCCTCTTCTGTAGAAGACCTTAAGTTGTTCCCAAATGATGACTCTCCATCTTGCATGTTGTTCAAAGGCATTTGAGAGTCTGAAGACAATGATTTGCTTAAGACTAGCCTTATGTAGATCTGAAGCTCTTTGGAAACACATTCTTTTAGTTAGAGGATCCACAAAGAAAACTCCTACTTCAGGCTCTTCAATAAATTTTCCTTGTTCAGGTTCAACACCTTCAGGCAGACTATGATCGACTCCTTTGATTTCAACAACATACATTCCTTGTTTAATCATCATCACCAGCTCCTCAAGCTCTGTATCATTCTTTTGTCTCCTAGGCTTGATCTTAGGTTCCACTTGTGAGGTACCTTTGATCATTTCTTCTGAGATCAAGCCTAGATCTCTTACCTTCTCTATCAGCTTCTTAACATATGCCCTGACAGTCTTGGCAGTTTCAGACTTTGACTAGCTTAGGGCAACTACTAGTTCTACCTACTCTATGTATCCCATGTTTGCCATATCAGTGAATTCATAAGCTTCCAATTCAGGACCATCAGCACCGAGCCTTGTGATCTGAAGCCTCCACTGTTTACCTTTTCTTGAGATGGGAACAACTTTGACAATTGTTTCTTTGGCAAGTATTCTGTCTGCTATATCAAAGAACTTCTTTCTTGCCATATTGTCAAAGTAGAATTGGGCATTTGCTGATGAGGATACAGGCTTTGTCTTAGTCACTAAGACCTTTGAACCCTGCTCTTTTTCACCCTCTTTACTAGTTACTGACTCATTAGCATATTTTTCTTGCCTCCTTAGCTGCAAAGGCTTTACCAGCTTTAGCAGAGGCTGCCTCCTTCTTCTTTCTTTCGAAGATCTCAACCTGCTCTTGTTTCCACTGATAATAAGTATCCAGTGCAAGACCCATGTCTTTGGCTTGAGCCTTGTCATATTTAAATTGAAGGGCCTTCTGAGTATCGATGTCCATAGATCAGAGCTTCCCTTTGCCTTTTACTGCTCTGATCAGACCTGTTTAAGTTTCCTCCTCTTCTTCTTCTTTAGTTTCTGTTAAGATTAACCGTCTCTTTTTGCTTGGCCTGTCCCCAGGAATAGATTCCTACCCCTTAGATGGTGAAGGGCTTGGAGATCTAGCCTGAGTAGGCTCAACAGCTATTCAGAGACTGTGGAAGTACCTGCAGCATCACTAGTTTGTAAGTGACCTCCTGCTTGGCCAACTAAAGCTGATTTCTCCTTAGAGGGAGATGAAGCTTTCTCCCCCTTTGAAGGAGATGGCACAGAGCCTTCAACATCAGGTCTGCCTGAAGGAACGGATCCAACAGGCCTGGCTGCAGCAGGTTTGGTAACAGATCTTGAACCAACCAGGCTATGCACTAAGAAAGCCAGGTTGTCCTTGACCTCTGCTAACTAGGTAACACGGGTTTCAAGGGAAGAAGAATGGGAATTGGAAAAGGTGGAAAGCTAAGAAATAGTAGCCCTGTCAGTGTTAGTGTACATCATGCTTTGAAGCTGTGCAAGAGTTAGTTCAAGGGACTCTTGCATATCATCAAAGCCTTCCGACATTGAGTTTGACATGGATACCACTAAGGTATTTGGAGAGGCTAGTGTGGAGGGCAGTGTGGTAGAGCAGGTTCCAGCAATACCTGACAGTTGTTGTGAAACAGCTATCAGGTTCGACACAGAGTCTTATTGGTGAGCTAGAATTGATGAAAGGAAGGATGAGAGTTGTTGCAGTTGTGCAGTGAGTGCAAGCAGCTGTGAGGAATTATCATGCTGGGGAGTAGGGGTTGGAAAGGAAGTCTTGAATGAATTAAGAAAACCTTTAAGTTGTGCAGACACAGAGTCTGCAATGGTAGATGGAAGGGTAGTCATAGAGGTTTCCAAAGTGCTGACTTTGTTGGACAGCACAGAAAGCTGTTCCTTCAATGAAAGATCTTTGGGGGATGGAGGAGTATGAGTGGATTGTTTTGATTGTGTGGATGGAGATGAGTGTCAGGGAGAGGATTGAGGAGTGTGAGGGTCACTTTCGGATGACAAAGTGATCTTAGCGGATTTGGCTATGAAAATCAAAAGAATGAAGAAAGCCTAAGTTATACCAAATACCACTGGCAGTGTACCAGTCGTAAATAGTACATCTTGAAGCTCACCTCGGGATTTATCGATCACATGGAACGACAATAGGAATCGAGATACCGATACTAGAATTGTCACTAATATGTAGCCGTTGAAAAAGGATGAGGATGATTCTAACCCTAAATATTTAAACTATCTAGCTGAATAATTAAGAAGACAAGCTATAAAACTAAAACAAGGAAAATATCAGATATATTAAAAGCAACACTCATTTAGGTACGTCTTTTAGGATTAATGGAGTAAAAAGGTGAATAAACACTTAGGATGTTTTTGGTCAAAGAAAAGTAAGTTAGAATTAAATCTAACTATTTTAATCTTTTAAGTTCAAGAATTTGAAACTTTGATGTAAAACCGATTCATGGACATGCTTTATTAATTTCAGAAAATTAAGTATGGAGTTCTCCAGTATTCCCCAATTTCTTAAAATCAACAGTAAATGACTTTTACGATTAATTAAGTCAACTAAATCTTGCTTTTAGAGATTAAATCTGTCTACACGTCAAGCGCTCGGAAATATCTCTAAATATTCAATTTAGCCGCACAAAAATAATCAATTCTAACGAAATCAAAGATTAAACTAATCCTATAATCGCAATATTGCTAAGGATTAATTTGCATACAATGGTTTCACAATCTATTAATTAGCCACTATCTCATAATCACAATAATGCTAGTAATAACAACCAACTAATAAATCACATAAATTTGATTAAGTTCATAAAAATCAGAATCTATAATCAACAATCATCATCACAATAATGCTAGAAAATTAACTATAACACTGATTTTACCAATATTAATTGTATGAATAAAAAAAATACATCAATGAATCAAACAATTTTCAAACAAAACCATCAAAATACTCCACTAATATGTATAAAAACGTAACCCAAGTAAGTGTTTAACTAAACTACTCACTAATCATGATAATGACAGTTAAATAAACGAAATCTATGCTAAACATGACCATTACAAAAAGTTAAATAGGAAAGAGTGTACCAAAAACCAGATGAAAAACGAAATATAACCGCAACTGAATGCTTTAATCTACTCCAATAACCTAATGCTTTAGCTAATCTAACCTTAACTATGATACAAAAATGAAAACCCTACTTACACCTACTAATCACACCCTAAAGTGTGTGAAAAAGGCGCCTACACTAAGAAAAATACGAAGTTTTTCTAAAATAAATCCCTGCTGTCTTTTTAATCAGATCTGACATGTCGTGATCACGACCAAAGTCGTGGTCACGAGCCTGAGTCGTGGTCAAGACAAAATTCGTGGTCACGAGTTATTTGGCTATGGCAAACTCATTCCAGCTTCAAGGGAGCTCGGCTAAATCCGTGATTTCAACGTTTTCGCTCAATTTTTCATCATTTTGGCAACATGGCGGCTTCAAACCTACGAAATACAAATATGAACCAACTCAATACCATTTCCACGTATATCATAGCTAAAACCGCCAAAATGTAAGACAAAATGATACGAAAAATATGTACAAAAGACATCATATCACAAAGGAACGTTGGAAAGAAGTTTCATTGCCTAGGAAAAAGTCATGTTACCCAGCTTGGAAGGGTCAAGAATACCTTCAGCAGTGGCTGTAACTGCTTCATGAGGTGAGGCTATGGGTGATGTTTGTCCCTCAGAAACCACTAGGATTGTGGTCTCTTCATTGAGAACATGGGTGGTTCCCTTAACAGTGCCTTGGTTTATAAGAACCTCTTCAAGGGGAGAGGAGATGTGCATTTCAACATCATCAGTGGTGAAAGCTGATGATGGAATGTGCACTTGTGGAGCAGCTTCACCAGAGGAATGTTATATTCCCTGAGGCTCATCAGCTTGGGAAGTTGATCCTTCAACAGCTGTTTGGGATTGAACAACTGCATCATGAGGAGCAGAATGGGAAGGCTGATCTGCTGGTTGGCTTATATCAACAGGTTGGCACCTTGTGCAGACTCAGGTTGTGAAGGAGAAATGTGAGTGGGGGAATGTGTGGACTCAGTGTGGAGTGGAGTGAACTCCTGTCTTTCAATATCCTCAGCCTGTTAAGAGGCTGAGATAGTTGATGTGGTTGTCTCCATATGTACAACTGGTTCCTTTTATGAGGAACCAGAGGACTCAGGCTGACTCAAGGTAGACTCATTGTGGAGTGAGGCAATCTTCACAGAGGTTGCTCCTTCTCCCAAAATAGGAGAAGGAGATGCAGCAGGTGTTGCCTCTTTTTCAACTGACTCCTGTTGAAAGGGGTCAAAGGGTATTGTTTGAGTGGCGGAGGTTTTCATTCTGGCCAAGGATTTTCTCCTTTGCCTGGAGTACATGGTGGAAGAGGATGGACAAGTGGGATGTTGAGGAGAGGTGATAGGCTGTTCTGTTTGGACTGGTGGGGAGACGGGGCTAGAAACAGGTGGTTGAACCTGTTCCATAGTCTCAGGTGCCACAAAGACACTAGACACAAAGGCTTCAGGTTCAACGGATGAACCAGGGTGACCAGCCTGCTCCCCCTCAGTCACTGAAAAAAGCAACAAATTTTAAATGTGCTGCATCAAAAGTGTTGCATTAGCTTCAATTTGTAGTAATGTAGCCTTCTTGGTGACAGGCCCAACTTCACTAGTCTTTAAGCCACATTTTGCCTTTTTAGACCGTGATTTGGATATTCCAGGGAGAGCAGGGGTTGGATTCACCTCCTGGGTAGAAGGTCCTTCCGCTAAACCAAGCAACCTCCTCATTGGTGTTGCTAGAGGAGGTTCATCAACATATACCTGGGTGTAAAATACCCTGTTTCCAATTACAGGTGCTTGAAGATCAGGATAAGAAATCTGGGGTATCTAACAGCAGCTGGACGGTGTTATCTAACAGCAGCTGGACGGTGTTCTTGCTCCACCAAGTTCCTCAGATTTAGGAAGATCCATTTGGCCATGTTAAGAGTAGTCCCATCCACAAACTGTAGGGCTACTTGAACTTCATCTCTGCTAAGCTGATCTTTTCGGATTTATGGAGTAAAAGGGTGTGAAAACACTTAAGATGTTTTTGGTCAAAGAAAAGTAAATTGGAATTAAATCCAACTGTTTTAATCTTTTAAGCTCAAGAGTTTGAAACTTTGATGTAAAACATATTCATGGACATATTTTATTAATTTCAGAAAATCAAGTATGGAGTTCTCCAGTATTCCCCAATTTCTAAAAATCAACAATAAATGTCTTTTACGATTAATTAAGTCAACTAAATCTAGCTTTTAGAGATTAAAACTGTCTACGCGTCAAGCGCTCGGAATGAACTTTAAATATTCAATTTAGCCGCATAAACATCAATCAAGTCTAAGGAAATCAAAGATTAAATTAACTCTATAATCACAATATTGCTAAGAATTAATTTGCATACAATGATTTCACAATTTATTAACTAGTCGCTATCTCATAATCACAATAATGCTAGAAATGGCAACCAATTAATAAATCACTTAAATTTGATAAAGTTTATAAAAATCAGCAATTATAATCAATAATCATGATCAAAATAATGCTAGAACAACATCAAGGTAAAGTAAAAGATCAGTTTATACATACTGGTTTTTGATTGCAGAAACAACACATGTTTTACAAGAGTACAACTTATAACTAATGTTGATTACAACTAATGTAAAGTAAAATTTACAGCAAATGCAACAAAGTACAACTAATGTAGATAGAAATCTCAACATATTGGACTGTTGATGATGGGAGGAATTAATGGCAAGCCTGTCCAACTGATGGACAACTTCCGTTCTTCATCTACTCAGATAGTAGATGGACTTCAAGGCATTGGTGGCACTCCTTCTTCAAACATTTCTTCAAGTTGTTCCCTAGTTTCATTCATTTCCTCCATTTCAACTATTAGGAACATGAAACTACGATGTAGAAGCTCCCCTCTTTCATAAAAGCCTCTGAGCTGATCCCAGATGGCTGCTCTCCACTTTATGGATTGCCTAATGGAATTAGCATGTCTGAAAGCAATAAGCTGTTTGAGACCAACCTTGTGCAAGTCTGATGCTCTTTGGAAGCACTTTTTCTTTGTAAGGGGATCTACAAAAAAATACCCCCATCTCAGGTTCTTCAATCAGCTTATCTTCTTCATGTTCCACTCCTTTAGGCAGGCTGCGGTCTACTCCTTTGATTTCCACGACTACATCACCTTGTTCAATCATTATCAGGAGTTCCTCCATCTCTATATCCCTTCTACTTCCTTTAACCTTTATCTTGGGTATAGCCACTGAGGTACCCTTGATCTGTTCTTCTGTGATCAGGCCAAGATCCTTCACTCTTTCCATCAACTTGTTGACATATGCCTTGACAGTCTTAGCTGTTTCTGATTTACACTGGCTCAGGGAAACTGCCAACTCCACCCATTCTCTGAATCCCATTTGTGCAACATCAGTGAATTCATATGCCTCCAGTTCTGGACCTTCAGCACCCATTCTGGTTATCTGTAACTTCCACTATTTGCCTTTTCTCGAAATGGGAACAACTTTGACAATTGGTTCCATGGCAAGTCTTCTGTCAGCAACATCAAAGAACTTTTTTCGTGCCAGGTTGTCAAAGTGAATCTGGGCTCTTGTAGAGGAAGATGCTTGCTTGGATTTGGTCACTGAAACCTGAGCACCCTGTTCCTTTTCACCTTCCTTTTCAACCACTGACTCCTTAGCAGCCTCATGCAGCTTTCTTTGCACATCTAAAGAAGGCATTTTAATTTTACTTGCCTCTTTGAATGCAAAGGATCTAGCAGCTTTGGTAGAGGCTTCTCCCTTGTTTAGTCTTTCAAAGGCTTGGAGCTGTTCTTCTCTGTGTTCATAGTATTTTTCCATTAAAACACCCATTTCATTAGCCATTGCCTTGTCAAACTTCAGCTGTGCAGCTGTTAAGTACTCAGGGTCTACAAATGCTTTCTTCTTTCCTATAGCTGCTGTAGATGGAACAGCTTCAGGAACCTCTTCCTCTTCTTCTTCTTCTTGCAGTATCAGATGTCTCCTTCTGCTTGGCCTGTCCCCAGGTATGGATTCCTCCCCCTTAGTTTGTGCAGGGTTTGGAGATCCAGCCTGAGTAGGCTGAGCAGCTTCAGCTTGACGGAAGACATCTCCAGTGGGACCTGTGTGATACATCTGCTGCTTGACCAACAGATGTTGATTTCTCCGTAGAAGGAGAAGAAAATTTCTCCCCCTTAGACTTAGTCTTTGAGGTAGATAACTTCTCCCCCTTTGAAGGAGATGGAACATAGCCTTTAAGATGTGGTCTGCCTGGAGAAACAAATTCAGCAGGCGTAGTAGTTTTGGCAGCAGGTTTGGGGCCAACCAGGTTATGCACTAAGAAAGCCAGATTGTCCTTAACCTCTGCAAGCTGGGTAAGGCAGGTTTGAAGAGAGGTAGATTGAGAATCAGCAATGGAGGACAGCTTTGATAGGTTTTCTCTGTCAGAAGCTGTGAACAACAAACTTTGAAGTTGTGCAAGATGTAGTTCAAGAGAGTCTTGCACATCATCAAGGTTCGATGACACTGAATTTGACAGAGAGACAATGAGAGTGTTTAAGCTGGCCAATGTAGATGGAAGGGTATTGGTGCAAGTATTAAAGAGAGTTAACAATGAGAGTGTTTAATCCTGTTATCCAGTGTGATAGTGGGACCATCATAGACGGTACACAAAGTATCCCACATCTCCTTTGCAGTCTTCATTTTCTCAACCTATTTAAACACATCATCAGGAAGAGAAATGATCAGGTTATTCCTGGATTTTGCATCAAGAGCAACCAGCCTTTTGTCTTCATCAGACCATTGAGATTTGGCTTTCTCAAAGATATCGATCTCAGGGGTAGCTCCTTCAACAGCAGGAGTGATAGTAGTAATAGAGGTTGGCACATAGGGACCTTTCATTACTATCTCTGGCAGTTGTACATCCAGATTCTCTAAGTAGAGCATCATTCTGCACTTCCAACCAGAGAAGTTTTGATGATTGAACTTGGGGGGTTTGGCCATAGAACCATTGTCATAGTTAGAGGAGGAACTGGAAGCACTGTTGTCCAAGGGAAAGTAGGGAGAATGAGAGATCTAGAGTTAACACACACTCTATCTGCCTGATACCAGTTGTAGGTCCCAAAAGGTTTTCCTAGTGAATGTTCTAAACTGTAGAGGGGGGGGGGGGGGTGAACACAGCAATTTAAAACTACTTTTTTCTCAATGTTTGTGTATATTATTAACAAGTGTTAATTACAAACAAGCTTGACTGCGGAAAGGTTCAAGCTGAGATGACAGATACAACAGATGTTCAACTAATCTAAGACACACTCAGATTAGATACAATGAATACACTCATTAAGATGAAGTCACTGATTTTACAAGACACAGATGAAGAGCTATAATAAGAACAACTTGGACACACGTTACTGTTTTATTCAAGCAGACTTGCATGCATGGAATAACACACTTCAATGCACGATCTGAATTTCTCACTCGTAGTTATCTCACAATCCTTAGAAGCTTCCTTTTATACTCTCACAGAGAATCTCAGTGAAGCTTCTTCATTGGACGATGAGATAGTGGGATGTCTTTCCAAAAAGTCAAAACAACTTTTCTGCACATTCTGATAAAGCAGACTTGTCTTCATGTGGTAGAATCTTTGACTTTTTCTTTTTGTCTCTGTTGCATAAGGCTTTAACCAAAAGACGAATGTCAACTTTGCATCTTTCTTCTTTTGTTAAGGCCATTTTGATATAAGAAATGGTCTGTCACCCATTTAAAATATCCTCTTTGTCTTCATGTAACAGATTAGCGTATGCAGCTTTAGCATCTTCTGTTTTCCACATTGTCTTCGACTTTGTAAACTGATCTGGTAGTCCAAAACAATACATGAGGACTTGGAAACATATTTCATAAAGTGTTTGGCCTGTTCACATGTAACACCCTCTAATCCCAACTAAAAGCCACGTCATTTACAATACACAGGTGGCATAAATGCATGTAAAATCCATCACACATGTCTAGGGTTTACACAAACACTGATTAATTAAAACATTTCACAAACACAGTCATAATATCCGGAAGGCAACCCAACATACAAAACCCGACCCGAACCCGATATTTACATACAAACCCAGTATCATTTGTCCCAAAGTTTCCCCCAACAGCATATGGAGCACATACATATAGCAAAAGCAGAATCTCTCGATCACAGCAAGTCAAGCTCCTATCTTCGCTCAGGAGCTGACGGTCCTATCTTCGGTTCCCCTGATACACACATCAGACTCGAATACGTAAGCTTCGCAGCTCGTGAGTACACAAGGGTTAGACACTGCACAGTTCACATAAGCACATAACGCATGTCACATGGTAGCGCTACACTACGCGGCATAACACATGCCAACAAGCCTCCAATTAGAGACTCTAGAGATCCAATACAGAAAGAGATACTCATCTCAATTGGGGAATCCCTCCCCCCAGGAGCCAAGCCACGCCCGTGGAGGCTAACAGGAGTAACGACCGCATATATATATATATATATATATATATATATATATATGTGTATATATATATATATATATATATATATATATATATATATATATATATATATATATATATATATATATATATATATATATGGGAACCCTACACAGGGTTAAACAGAGCTACACCGCTCCCGCGATAACACATCGCGATAAACTTTAATGGATCTCAAGCATATAACACATATACAGAAAGAAGGATCATACCTGAGGGGCAGCTCGCAGTGCCCGAACAGTTCATATAATCACATATGAAACATTAACACAAAAGACTCGAAAGACAACGACTAGTGTTTGGAAAATGTCTCGCGTACTCACCTGGATTACCCTGCACAATCTCCCTAACTGATCAATCCGAACCCGGCCCGTAATAGTCTCTGATAGTCCCTGTACACAAAATAATGCTTCCCAGATTAATCCCAATTATCCCATACTGATAATATACTCAAATGGATCCCACAAAATAACCCAACGGACCCCCAAAGCCCAAACCGACCCAAGCCCGCAGAAGCCGGATCGCGGCCGCACTGGCCCGATCGCGGCCCGCACTCGGCAAGAACATCGCGGCCGCGCTTGGCGCGTCGCGACCGCGCTCACGAAGCAGAACAGCTTCCCCAGTTCGGTTTCAGTTCTGTCCAGGAGTTAAAAACCTCCCCTAGCTCTCGATTTCTAGCAGAAAACCACATGATATACATCCCAAACTACTACCAACATGTTCACACAACAATTCCCAGCATATAGCTTCATTTAACATACAAAACCAGATTAATTTCTAAAGATTTACTCACCTTCAACTCAAGAACACCACAAGGACTTCCAATCTGATTTGCAGCAATTGAAGGTGTGGATTTTGGTATCAATCTTTAGTCCAGCAGCAGGAAAACACACACAGCCTTATCTCTTTGAATTGCACAAAAGGAAAGGAAAAGAACACACGTCACACACATATACGTACATATACGGATCCCATTATAACGCGGGTTCGACACCGATACCCGACCCCAATATCAAAAATCCACTATTTATATCATTAAATCCCATTTAGTCTCGTGAACCCATATTTTTAATTTATCCACTAAAATTATATCTCGAATCCACGTAATTCCCGTCCCGACACGTATAATCCACTATACGGGACGCAATTGGACCAACGCAATACTCAATAAAATAATTGGTCAATAAGATAATTACACGTACCTGCTCGGGAGTCGGGGTGTTACATCACAAAGAATAGAACATTTAGAATTTGTCCAAGCTGCTCAACAGAATAGAGCAGCGTAGACAATTTATGTCTAGCCTGTTCAGCAGACAGAATAACTTGGACAATCTGCCTTTGTTGCAACGAATGCAACATGGTAAACAGCTTTGACTTATATTGCAAATCACTTTTCAGGTTTCTATAAGGCATTAACAGACCTTAAATTATATCATAAGTGCATCAAACAGGTTTGATTAAAAATCTCCCCCTAAGATGTAGAGCATGTTTGACTAAGGCCTTTTTGTGCCTAACAATATTTATACTTTTTTTTAGCATTGATCATTTTATTATGTTTGTAGGTAAATATTATATTTGTGATGCGGCATATGCACATACTCGGGGTTTTATGGCACCATACAGAATTGTAAGATATTGGCTTGGGGATTTTTTTTAATCGTAATCGGGCAAGGAATAGTAAAGAAAAATTCAATCATGCACATGCTAAACTCAGAAATGTCATTGAACGTTCGTTTGGGGGTTTTAAAGCACGTTTTCCAATATTGAAGTGAATGGCTCCGTTTCTGATAGTTACACAACGAAATATTACTATTGCATGTTTTGCGCTTCACAATTATATACGAAAGGAGGGTTTGCATGATGAATTTTTTGCCCTTTGTGACCAACATGAAGAAGAAGATGTTGGTGATGATGCTAATCAACAAGTATTTGATGGTGATCATCCAGTTGGAAGCACGGCGGATCAACAATATATGAGTACTTTACGTGATCCAATTGCACAATAGTTGATGAATGTTAGATGACTTTCTAGTTTTTAATTGTTGGTTTATAAATTGGTGGATGAATATTTTAAAAATACTATGACAATTTTATTTTACTTTTTTATTGTAATGAGTAAAATGTTTGATTATGTTATATAAATAGTATTATATAATTTGGATTTGTAATTAATTTGTTTTTATATTTGTAAAACTATTGCATTATAACTAAAAAGACAATTTTTCTAATTTAAAAAACAAATGGTCTTCTTTATTCAGCTTGAAGACCTTTGTATCATCTTTTCTTCTGAAGACCTTCACAGACATGAAAAGGGATCTTTTAGCTGGAGCATCTTTAAAAACAAATGGCACCTCAGAGTCATTCTTTATGTAATAACTCTAAAATTTCTCAAAAACATAGATGGTGATCAGCATCCGATTTAGAATATAGAAACATATCGTTTATGAGAATGATAACATACTTGTCGAACATTGATTTGAAAACACGATTCATGATTTACCTTAATACAGATGGGGTCTTAGTGAGACCATGTGGCATTACCATGAACTCATAGTAGCCATATCTCTTGCAGGAAATCTATCTTAGGGATGTATTACCTTAACTTTAGGTTAATGAACTGATGCGTGCAAAACACACATTAGGTTTTTAATAACTAAATGAACCTAAAGCATATTTTACACAACTGACAGTGTACCAATCGTGTTCAATATAGCTTCGAGAATCACCCAAGATTTATTGAACTCAGGGAATAGAATAAAGAATGGAGACTCAAATACTTCAACCTAAATCAATATTTAGTTATTTCAAACTCTTTGATGGAATTAAGAACTTTAGTTAATAATTAAAATAATTAACTAAAAAACTAAGACAAACTAATTACCACAAGAATAAAGTAAAATCTATATTTGTTTTGGCTTTTCTGACTTAAATAAGAACTAATACTAGCAAACACGATTAAACTAACTAACGAATGCAAGAAAGTAACGACAACTAAATAATATGAACCAAACTAACGAAAGTAGAATCAATTCAGAATTTACATAAGCAAGTAAAGAACGATAATAAATTAAATTTATGGAACTCTTATATTATGAAGTGTCACCCAATTGGAATTAAAGAGCTACGATTATTTGACGATGGATTGAATTGATTGATAAAATATAAATCGGTTAATAACCAATTATAAAATTCAATTAAGCTTGGATTATGTATTAATTTACCGAATAATTAATCTCTCCAAGTAAAGATTAATTCATGATAGAACACGTGAAGGAAACATTAATTAAACTGAATTCCAATATTAACAAACAATCTTAATAGTGTCTATTATGGAAAAAAACCAACATACTTTCACGTTTTTTGCGTTTTCGTCCCTCCATGTTATTTTTTTTCCATAAAAAACCTCAGGTAATTCTTTTCTTATTGGTTTAGTGAAATTTTGGACATTAGACCCCGGTTATAATTTGTGAACCAGGTTTTAAAAACTTGAAAAACCAGGTTCATGTTATGATTCACCTAGATCTGTTATTATCAATTGGTATCATAGCTTAGGGGGTGAATTAATCTCAATTTTTTGTGATTTTAGATCTGAAAGTTTCTGCACGAAAAGTGTTCATCAGGAAAGTTTTTCAAAATTTGAAAAACTGCTTGGGTTTTTGATTCAGTGAATGAATTGATCTGATTTTGGATTGAGGTCTAGAGTTTTAAAAGAAGAATTGATTGATATAAGTCTCGAATCCTAACTCCAATCACATAGGTTTTAATTGAGATTTTTTAGATTTTTGAAAAAAGTAACGTTCTTATGGTTTTTGACTAATATTAGGTTTTTAATCTAAAATTAGCCAAATTCACTTCACAAAAAGGGTTTCTGTGTTAAAAACTCACCTACGCTGTGAATTTGGTTCAATTCATGAAGTTTTGTTAAAAATAGTGAATCTGAACTTGGTTTTATTAAAAAACGGTTGAATCTCGGATATCTCTATCATTGAAGTATCATTCGAGTTTTATCACCCTTTTTCCGAGTTTGATCAAGCTTTGCCCGAGTTTTACATAGTTTTAACCGAGTTTGTTCATTCATCAATCGAGTTTGATCAGGTTTAAACTGAGTTTGTTCCTTTTTCAACCGAGTTTGGTCACACTCTATTCGAGTTTCATCAAGTGCCAACCAAGTTTAATCTAGAATCGTAGGAGATTTATCATCTTTCATTCAAGTTTAGTCTTACATTATTCGAGTTTCATCAAACATCAGTCGAGTTTCATTCTTCATTAATCGAGATTTACTCTGTTTCATTCGAGTTTCATCCTTTACAATTCGAGATTCAATACATCATTTACTGTATGACCTTTGCTGCTTCATTTTGTCATAACTTTTGACTGGAACATCGTTACAAGGTCTACCATACGTTAAATCGATGCTTGAACAGAGATCTATGATTTTTATAGTGTGCAAAGTCAGTTCGGCCAATTTTTCAAGGCCTAATTCGACTCCAGAAAAAAGCTATAGACATTTTTTTTGTAGAAAAGCTGAAAAATCATCGTCTATAAGTCTCTTTAGAGCTGATTTTCACCAAGTCATCATCCACAAATACACCTTTCAGAGCTTCAACATTGGATTTCTATCCTTGAACAACCTTCAACTTGCTGATATTTTTTGATCTTTCATTGGACTGTATTTGACATTGTTGACTTTTGTTGACCATATTTGACTTCATTTTTGACTTGATTTAATTTTTGTTCATTTATATCATCAAGATGTTTCAAGATAAGTGGACAGCCAAAGATATACAAATTGGAGAACTTAAAGCTACAATTGGTGTTTATCAAGAGAGATACAAGCTTGATCAGGTATTGGTTCTTAAACTTAAAAAAGATTTATCTTCTGCTGAAAATCAAGTTAAAGTGTTGACTAAAGAAAATTTTGACCTTTAAAAAAATTAAAGTCTGATGAATAAGAAATAAAAGTTTTGATTTCTGAAAAAGAAGAGCTTCGTTGTGAAATATCTGAATTATCAAAGGAACTTGAAGATTCTAAACAAGAGAATTTACAGGTTGCAACTCAACTAAAATATCTCTTTCCTGAACGATCTATTTTGAACAAAAAAGTTAAAGATCTTGAAGTATCAAATTCAAAGACAAATCATCGTGATCAAAGTTATATTTCAAATAAATCAGAAGAATTTTTTGCTCTTGAAAAGGAGTTTTCATTAACTAAAGACTTATTTGAGAAGGAAAGAAATGAGTTCTTACTTAAAGAACAAGATTTCAAAGTGAAATCTAAATTGTTTGAGGATCAGATAAAGGTGTTCTTAATTAAAGAACAATCTTTTGAAACTGATTACCAATCGTTTGATAACGACAGAAATTCATATTTGGTCATTATCAAAGAATTAGAAGATCAAAATTTTCATCTTTCTAAACAATTTAATGTTTCCCATTCTTCAAATGAATTAGAGGTTAAGAATTCTAATGTTTGTTTAAAACATAGAGTTGATCATTCTGATTTATCATTAGAAAGTGAAAAGAATCTAGCTAAAGCTCATAAGTTTGATTTGTTTTCAGATATTCAACTTAAATATCTTTTAAAGATAAACTAAGGCAATGACAAAGTAGTTGAAAAACTTCTGGTCAAGATTTACCCTAGTGAGTCTTCGAAATCAAAGATTTCAAAAGTTTCTACAAATACTAGTTATTCTTCTCAGAAGAAATCTTCACAGAAAATTACCAAGTATTATCCGAAACAGGCTAGCACCGGACAGGTTTTTAGAAAGAAGAGTTTGCATAATCTTGTTCGTTCACGTATTGAAATGAAATGGGTACCCAAGAGCGCTAACAAGTCTGGATCCAAATATGTTTGGATACCAAAGACTTCTTAATTTTGCAGGTTAATGGTTTTTAGTCAATTCAGACTAGAACCAGGTCTTAACTCAAATGGTTTATAGTCAGTTCAGACTAGAACCTGGTCTTCACTAAAACGGTTTTTAGTCACTTCAGACTAGAACCCGGTCTTAACTCAAATTGGTTTTTAGTCATATCAGACTAGAACCCGGTCTTCATTGGAAATGGTTTCTGTACACATTAGTGCAGAACCCGATCTGAACTCAAATGGTTTCTAGTTCATTCAGATTAGAACCCATACTTCTTTGGAAATGATTTATGGCTTTCAGTTACTTTAGACTGAAACCAGAGCTTCTGCAACAGAGGATTCTAATCACTTCAGATTAGAACCCAATTCTGAAAAATAACTATTTCTGAAATTCCTACCCTGAATTCAACTCTGAAGCTGTTTTGAAAAAGAGAGAGTTTTATTTTATAAATTTTTGCTCCTGATTTATTTTATATGAGTTGACTAACTTTGTGTGCTTATTTCCAGGGGGAGTTTCAGATGTACTCTGACGATGATTTTTTTATTCAAAACTGTGTGTAAATTTCACAAAAATATTTTGTGCACACATAAAAAGTTTTTTTGAGCTGAAAAGAACAATTTTTTTAAGGATGTTAATTTATGTTTCTTTGAATATATCATTGTGGTTAATTGTTCTAATCTTTTTGATTTTCATAATCTCATTGCTTCTGAGATTCTCTTCGTTATTCTCCAAAGCATTCTAAATTCTTCCAATTCATTCGAACTAAATTCTCCCATAATCTCCCATGAGTTAATTCTTTCATGAAGATCTGATTCATTTCATATCTTATATCAGATTTTACATTTCATTCTAATATCTCCCAACTAATCGTTCCCTAAGTTCATTCTAAATTTCATCTCCTAATTCATCTGAGCTGAAAATCATAATCATTCTTTGTGTGACATCCCATGAGCTGAAATGCTGATCATTATTTTTGCTGACTCCGATTATGCGCCAAATTGTGTGATAGGCATAAACATCGCTTCTATGGTCTAACCAAAACTAGAAGACCTACCCAAGGAGCAAACCATCTATAGTTTGTGTGGGTGAGGGTTCTTTAGGTCTATTAGTTGAGAAATGTCAGTTATCACGGGATACTGACAAGGTCAAGCAATGGTAAAATGTAAATGAGAGGGGTATATTGACAGGAGATGGTGGTGCATCAGATCATGCTTTCGCTATAAAGCTGACTGAATTTATTTCTCAAAAGTGAGCCGGAGGGAGCTTAGTTGAAAAATGCTGAGAGTTGAGAGTTGAGAAAGGATTTGAAGAAAAGATAATCTTACCTACACTGTGTCGGCTGGGTAATCCACATAATCTATCAAGCCCTAGGTGACTTCATATTGTAAAAGACGCCATGGACCCAGTGACGCATGCACTTAACTTCACCAACCACTTAGTTATCTCTCAAAAGATATCTGTTTCAATAATCACGGAGATATAGCACATTTCTATCGAAATATCATTTGGATATTATTGATATTGAAACAAGGAAGACATTTGCTTCGGTCTCCGACTTCAGTTGATGCACATTGTGTTTAGAGCTGATTATATACACTTTTAGGACACATCGAGTCTAACAGTCTGTGTGACTATAAACTGCTGGTCCAAAGTGACTAAGCTAGAACAAATAAGAGTGATTCTTTCATGATAAAGTATTTCACGATGACTATTTGGAAATCCTACCAGTGTTAACATCACATAGATAATGTCTATTGTGCAAACCGGAATCCTATGTGGACCTGAACTCGTTAATTTACAAATGAATATGTTTCATTTTTATTAGGTCAAGTTGAAAAGATTTGACTTTGTTGGTTTCTGTGATGAGAAAGTATCCATTTAATGGGGAGTGATATATTTGTTTAGAATAGGGGGAAAGATCATTTATGAAATAGACGATATTGTTTTGAGGGGAAGAGTGACATCATCTTTGTAATAATATTGAGTTGTAATTGTTGTTGTAGTACAATTGTAATTTCACTGCATCTTTGTCTCTGAAGATTTTGCATGATGTTCATAATTCTTATGATCATCATGAGGGGGAGAAAAATTATATTTCAGAGACAACTACTGAATAGTTTGAAGACATTTGCAACAACTGCTGAAGATAATTGTGACAACTGCAGAAGAGTTCAAGATGAAAGATGATATGTTGTCTTTAATTGATCAAGGGACAGAATCAAGTTCTATTCATGATTCAAGGGGGAGAGTCTATTCAAAAGAAAAGAGAAGATCAGAGAAGAAGAGATATAGATATCAGCGAAAGACAATGAAGAAGAATTTTTTATATGAAGACTCGGAAAAGAGAAGAGAAGAAAAGAAAAGAAAAGAGAAAAGTTTTGAAGATCAAATTTTTTAAAATCATGAACATATTTACATTGTTTAGGTTTTCTTAGTAAAGTTCCTACTTTGACTTTGATGGAAAAATTGCTTTCATCTCTAAGGGGGAGATTGTTAGCAACATATATATAAATATAAATATATATATATATATATATATATATATATATATGTATATATAGATGAAGAAAGTTATAATTGTAAGTTGGGGGGATTATTGTAATCCTCATATTCTTGTATATATATAAATAGTAGGTGGCTATAGTATCGAAAAATACGGATCTGAGAATTAGCTTGATTTCTGTGCAAGAAAGTCAATATCACAGAGAGAGAAACCGCCAAAGTATTTGTAAACTTCTCTATTCTCAAATAGAAATCATTCAATCATAGTTTGATTCCAATTTGTGTTCTTATTGTAATCATCTGAAATTCTTGTTAGATTTTGAATTATCAGTTCTTTATCTGATGCGACCCAGGGTTTAAAAAATGATTTTTTATGGGTAGGGCTTCATACGTGGGTGCGTAGATGCTTTGAGTGGACATGGTTGACTGATCTACGCCCGGGTCCATGGAATGTCATACGCGGGTGCGTAGGTGCTGAATAAAGGATCAAACAATTCATCTCAACAGACCAAAGGAAACTAGGTTTTATCATTCTAAAGAAGGAATTAGTTTTTAAATCTTACGTTTATGAAAAAGGGTCAAACTTTTTTATCTACTTTATATACTTTATATACTCGGAGATACATTGGATGTGGGTATGAAGCAGTCTTTCATCGATCGAGAGAAGATGCTTTAGCCCTCGAGGAGGTTAATAGAAAAGAAACTGAAAAGAAGAGAATTCCCTTTGTCTTTGAAAAGTTGAATGATAGTTACCCTTACATAGTACCAACTCTTAGGGATGACTTCTTAGATAGCTATTCAACGACAGAGTCGAATGCTAAACCTGTTAAACCCATTCCACATCCTTATATTCCAACTGCTGCTCTGGAACACAAGATTCATGTTCAGGAGGAGGAGTTAAGGATAGCTCACGAGGAAGTTATTTCCAGTCAAGATGCAATTCTTGTGAGTGAGGAAAGGTTTCGTAAATAACAATTTTAAACAAACCGTCGAGTTGATCCACTATAAAGAGCGCTATAGTGTTGTTTTAAAGATTTTCAACTCCAGCTCAAATGTTTCAAAAATTACTCCTCCCGTGAACATCCATATTTCTCAAAAAGCTTCATTTTCTGATAAAGGTAAAAGAAAAGTTGAAGTTCCTGTGAAGATTTACAAAGGCAAGTGTTATAAATATTCAAAACCCCTTGTTTCCAAAAGGACTAAGAGTTCCGCAAAGTCCTTAAAAAAACCTCTCGCCCAGGAAGTTCTTGACATTCGAGACCATCTCAACATCGCATCTCAGATTCTTTTGTTCCTACATATCATGTAAGGAGGATTCCTAAAATAACACCTCTTGATTTTCAAACTTTCTTTGTGAAAAAAGGCAGTTATGCTTGAGTCTTTTGTAAAAATTGAGAAAAGTGTTAGTGTGTTAAGAAAGGATGTTGCTTGTAATCCTTTGAAATACTCTTTCGACTATCTGTATCAATTTTGTCCAAAAATAGTTCAGCGAGTTGTCCCTAAGATGACTAAGTTTGTACCTTATCCTGAAAAACGAAAACGCCGCCAATCTAAGAAAACAAAAGTGCATGCATCATCACATCCTGATAAATTGGAAAAATCATCGCCAAAGGCTATGCCTAATGCATCTCCAGAATCACCCAAGACAAAAGTAGTTCCATCAACTAAGGCTGTGTCAAACCCCGTTGGACCCGTATACAAATGGGTGCCAAAAGGTTCTGCATCAAAACCTGTGTTAACTGTTAAATGGAATGCTACAATTGTGTTATTACATGATGATAAAAATCCAAAATCAAACAAGAGATGACCCATTTTATAACTGGTACCCAAAGTGGTTTAATTTTATGAAAATGGTTTCAAGATCACTTCAGACTTGAACCCGTAATTCATGGTGATGGCTTCTAGTAAAATCAGACTAGGACCCGAACATTAGTGTAAGTTTTTTTGAATGCTCTTATTCATTTAAAAGAAATATTTTTGATTCTCTGTGATGCTTCTAATCTCATTCTAGATTTTCCCAAATCGTTCTGGTTCTCTCTAATATTCTGGATTTTCCCAAATCATTCTAATTCTCCCACTCACATCCACTTACTTCATACACAGACTGATTCTTTCTAAAATCTAATATCAGACTTTCCATTCAAGTTCTCCTAAATAGTCTATCAACTTCCCTAAGATACCTCCATTAATCTGTCATCCATATTTGAAACACCCCATGAGCTTAAAGGGTTGAACATCTGAGGATCTCGATGATGCCCAAAGTGTGATTACGCATATATATATATATATATATATATATATACATATATATATATATACATATATATATATATATATATATATATATATATATATATATATATATATATATATATATATATATATATATATATATATATATATATATATATATATATATATATATATATATATATATATATATATATATATATATATATATATATATATATATATATATATATCGCTCCTATGGTCTAAACCAGAGCCGGAAGACCTACCCAAGGGGCAAACCACTCTTTAATTTGTGTGGGTGAGGGTCTTTAGGTCAATTAGTTGAGGAGTGTTAGTTACCACTGGGTACTAACAGGGTCAAGCAGAGATAAAATGAACATAAGAGGGGTTATTGACATGAGGTGGGGTGCATCATGATTCGAAATGAGCCGTATGGAGTATGGTTGAAAAATGCTGAAAGTTAAGGGTGAGAAAGGATTTCTTTCTTATATCATGTGAGTCTCCTGGGTTTACTAAATCTACCATCAAATTCCTTATCTGCTGGGTGAGAAAAAAATAAAAGACGTCATGGACCCAGTGACACAAGCACATAACCTCCTTTGCTACTCAGTTGTCTTTTAAAAGACTCACGTTTCAATTCACACGAAGGTTAAAGCACATACTCTATTGACATATCACTAAGATATTGTTGATATTGAAAGAAAGAAGAAATCCTCTCCGGTCTCTGACTTCATTTGATGCACAATGTCTAGAGCTTAATGTTATACACTTTTAACACATCTAGTCTAAAATCTGTGTGACTATAAACAACTTGTCTACCTAGACAACACCAGAACAAATATGAATGATTCTATCTTGATAAAGAATTTCACAATGATTATTTGGAAATCTTACCAGTGTTAACGTCACGCCAGTGCTGAACGTACGTCACATAGACCATGTCTATAATGTCAACAGGGATTATATATGAACCTGGATTTGTGATTTACAAATGATTTTATTTCATTTTCTTTTTAGGTTGAAAAGACAAAAACTTTATTATCATTTTTGTAAAAGGGTGATGAACTTGATAGAAGTGGGAGATTGTTAAATTGAAAGGGAGAGATAATGATTTTGTGATGTAAATGTTTATATTCTGTTATTGAGGGGGAGAGTTACTGATTGATTTTGTAATATCGGAGAGATAAGTATTTCTGTGTCTGTAATGTGATATTCTTTCAAAGTCTGCAATCATCTGCTACGACGAAGAAATAAGAATTAAAGACACTGAGATTGTTCATTCAAAGGCGAGAGTCACCGTTGGAAAGATTTAAGGGGAGAGTCATCAAAACAAGAAAATCAGTGATATACATCAAAGTTCATAGATTAGAGTTTAGAGTCTAAGACTTCAGAAGAATACTACCATTGATTGCAATAAGGGAGAGATTGTTAAAAATTTTAGTTATTATAATTCAAGCTTGTGTAATTACGTTTGAATGTAAATATCTAATTATACATTAAATGGGAGATTTTTAGCCCTGAAATAGTGTATAATTAAAAATAATAAAAGTCCGGGTTCATTTTGTGATTAGGAAAAGTTTACTTTGTGTTATTACTTAATTTCCAAGACTTAGAGGGGAGTATCAGGACATACCCCCAAATTTAATCATAGGTATCAAGGGGTGTGAAAAAGAAAGTGTAGCTATATCAATCATCGTATATTTGTGTTTTCGAGTATGAAAGTTCTTAGAGATTGAGTGCCCAAATTATTTATTTGAAATCTTCATATTCTTAATATAAATCGTTTGGTTGATTGTATTTGACTGCAAAATATACTAAGAATCAAAGTTAACAAATCTACTCGGATAAGGAATAGGTGGTTTGTAAGGACTAACTGCAGGCATCGCCGGAGGTGGGATGTGTGCCGTACTTCGTGAAACACCCTGTTCTAATAACGTGACATATTGACCAACATCAACAACATAAATTTCAAAACTAATATAATAAAGGTTTTCTATGTTCAAACCTCAGTTTCTGTAAATAAATAAACTGAAACTATAACATTCAGAGTACGCTAAAGCAAAATATCTAGTTATTACAACCAATATAAAGTCTAGGGATGTACCCATCCTAATTAGAAGTTCAAAATTTGAAGTGCGGAAGTATTTCTAATACCATGAGTCCTCAAACTCTAGATCCTCAAGTTGGTGCCTTACCCTTATCTGCTAAACCTAAAAAGTAATCCCCACAATCGGGGTAAGCCGTCGCCTAGCGAATAACAGATTTAACAGCACAAATAAACATAAACATGAATAATACCTATATCAGCACAAATTCAACATGTGTAGCACCCGGACTTCCCAACAATGCATCCAAGAATAGGATAATCTATGTAGCATCCGGCCTTCCCAGCAATGCATACACAGTAACACAGCTCAGGGCCCTCCCGAGTTACATCGTATCAAATAAGGTAGCCAACCAGGCATGCAATAATCACTATATATATATATATATATATATATATATATATATATATATATATATATATATATATATATATATATATATATATATATATATATATATATATATATATATATATATATATATATAGACACACACACAATATGCATACCGAGGAAAGGGTTATCATATAACAACTTATGGTGATGAAAAAAAATATAAGAATATAAAGCCAGCATGGCAGTGAGATTGGTAAGCTAGAAACGAAACAGATACCCAATATAAACATATCATAAATGATTATTCATGGAATTACATCAATTACTCAGAGGGTCCACGATCCGTACTCGCCAAGCGACTACCCGCTATCTATTGAAAGCACTAACGAAAGTCACACGTCTCAAACGAAATCGCTAGAATCCTGATATCAAAGTACATTGTCTATTTATTAACATTCTTATCTCTTTAATTTATTAATAGTTTATTCGGTTTTTTTTCAATGGTGAGGGACTAAATAAAAAAATCTCTAGTTATTTATTAAACTTATCAAAATTAGAGGATTCATGGTTTCAAACTAATCATTAAAAATTACTAATCCAATTCACTGATAAATGACTTTTAATCCCGGTCATTGTAGTTATTTATTCTAGCTAGTTTACTAAATTAAATATCAACTAATTTAATACCCATGATGCGTAGACTTAATACAATCACTCATTGATATCGAACCCATTTAATCAGAGTTTCCAGACTAGTTGAAATTTAGGTGGAGAAAGTAAGTCTTGGGACAAAGGTGTAGTTTAGGAGTTGTAGTAGGATAGTTAGTCATTCAAAAAAAAAAAGTTATTGTAACCGTCATTAGTTTTACTCTAAAGTATATTGCCTAAATTGATAATAATTATTTCCTGTCATTACCTCGAATTAGTCATCTAACTTGGTCCCTATCTAATTAACGTATGTGTTATTTTGGTACATTTATTTACCAAACCACCTAATTATATGCAATAGAAATGTTCTAAATAATTTTTTTGTAGTTTGGATCCAATTTAAATAAATATTTGTGTTAGTGTCATATATGATACAAGTCTGAAACTAAATTATAAATTAACAAAGCATCATCAATTTTATTCTTTTAGAATTTCCTAACTACAATAGGTAAACCAAAACATATATATAATCTAAAATAAAACTAAACATTGCATAAGTTAAATAACTAGTTGGACTTGGAAAATTAACTAACCAAATTTAATCTACTTATTTAGTATGATCCATCTTAGAAATTATCCTAACCCATCTAGCAACAATTTAAAAGGCCCAAAAGAATTAATTTTATGGAACCCAATATCCTAATTAATAGGCCCAACATTTATTTAATTTTAACCTAGCTAATCTGGCCCATTAAGCCACTTTTCGCCTTGCTCCCTTGCCACGTTTCTCTTTGCTCCCTCACATTTCCAGCAATAGAAAGAAGGAAAGAAATCAGATAGGCAAACAGAGCACCTCGCCGGCCTAAACAAGAGAAGAAGAAAATAGTCCGGTCGGCCGCCAGCCGATGCGGCGGCGACGGTCGGTCCTCACTCCGGTGAGCTCACCAAACACAGTATACACTTATAAATTCTTGATTCCCATTAAAAATTCATCCAAAATCCATAAAAATGTAAATCTCCAAAAATCATGGAACTCAATTTTTGTTCATCGAATCCAAAATTAAGTATTCTTAATCTTTCTAATATGGTTTCTAAGTACAATTGTATTAGTTTTATGAAAAAATTCAGATTATATCACAAAACTCGACTAAACCACGGTTAATGAACATATATAAAGCTTTTAAGCCTACAATAGTGAAGTTGTTGAATATACTAAACATATGGCACCAAAATTTACTATCATAAACTCATTTTAAACACTTTTTATCACGGTTAAATTCCATAGTAAAATCTATTACGAAATTTATATTTGATACCTCAAAGTTTCAAGAATGGTGATGAGTGTGATATTGAGAAATGATTGTTGATGATGAATTCTCATATTCCCAGCCTCTTTTTTGTTTCCAATCTTCTATAAAAGGTTTCAGATTTTGTATTAGTAGAGTGTGTGTTCTTGAATATGATGAATGGTTGATGAAATAGTGTGAGTTTGTTATAATAAAAAATGAAGGAGTACATGTCAATTTGTTTCACATTTCCATCTCTACCTCACACACTCATGATGGAATCTTTTTTTTTATCACTCAATTATTTGTTCACTTATGTCTTAAAGTTGATATCTAGCTTTTATGATTTAATTACTGTATTTTACATAATATAATCGTCTTAAATTATGAAACTATCTCGCAACCTTTAGTATCTTGATAAAATTTAAGTTAACCTACGCCGTCCAAAAATTTAAAGGATAAATTATAATTAGTTAACTACCTCGAGATTAGTGGATATTACACTTCGTCTACTAGGATTGTGCAACTGTCCGTGTTGCCTCCGGATTATTCTCATGATCAGCAGGAAATAAAAAGAGGGAGAAGCAGACTGGGGAGGAAGTGATGGACTTATAGTTTCCTTAAAACTGCGTGTAACAATCATATTGGCTCTACTTTCGGATTTAGCACTTTGTCACTAGGAAGTCCTCCATGTTGTCTCTCATTCTGTGCTTTAGCCATCTGCTCAATTTGGACTTCTTAATTCTAGATGGCATCTTGTTGTTTACGTGAGATTGTTTCCTAGTTAGCCATAAACTTTAACATCATATCCTCAAAATTCGATCTCTCTTGTGGCTGTTGTGTAACTTGAGGATGTGGAGGATTATGTTAAGGGCTACCTAACTATTGAGGATGTGTGTACTACTGAAACTGATTATCATGAGAACAAGATCAAGATTGACCCTGATTATACCCTTGGACAGAGGTAAACTAAGGTCTCTGTAGAAGATGACGTGTATGGTGCATAAAACCAGGATGTGGATGATTTTGGGAATAATTCGGATGATTAGGATTCTGGTGTGCATACTTGTACATTCCACCACCTCCAAAATCACCAAATGAATAATAAACCTCCTTCTGACTAGGATAATAGTAAGCGACCTGACACTTATTGCTCGATTGTGCACCACCACAAGCATCACATGAATAATACATAGCTTGAACAAGAGCTGGTGTGTCTTCTGGCTGCCTACTCTGAGTAAGCTACTCAATGCTTGCAGTTAGTGCAGCTATGGCGGCAGCTTGCTTCGAAACATTGGCTCCCCACCCAAAGTACTCACTAGGTGTCTGATTTTGGCTCATCACCAAATCATATAAAGTCTGGGAAGCCTCCTCATGTGTCTTCTTATACACCAACCCATTGTAAGTGGAGTCCATAAAAGAACGATACATTAGATGTACACCTTCATAGAAAAATTTGACCCTGTGCTTTAGTGTAAGATTGTGATTTAGGCATTTCATGATAGACTCTGATACCACTCCCACTCATCATGTAAAGACTGATTAGGCTTCTGTCTGAATCCAATGATCTCACTCGTAAGCTTAGTGGTGCGAGAAGGAGGATAGAACTTCGAGAGGAACTGAGTCTCCATGTCATCCCAAATATAAATAAAATTGGAAGGAAGAGTATCATACCAAGTAAGAGTTCGTCCAGTGAGTGACTATGGGAATAACATCAAAATGAATAATCTCCTTAGCAACTTGATTTACCTTATATGAGCCACACACTTCCCAAATTCCTTTAAGTGTAAATCAGGATCCTCATATGCTAAACCACAATATTGTGCATTAATTTGAACTAAAGTGATATAGCTGCACTTTAGCTAAAAATTCACTACATCAAATCTGGGATTGACAATATATCACCTTATGAGTCATTAGTGACTGGTTGGTTCAACTCAAGCATGGTGCAATGGTCACCCATGGTTCTCAGAAGAATTATCCGATGAAGATAAAAAAGAAGATGAATAAGAAGATTCAGAAAATGGAGAAGAAGGTGAGAGTAGAGGTAACTGAACTAATAAATCCACATGACCTCTCTCAGCCAGTGGAGGGACAATATGGTCAGTAGACTCAGATGACCTTGAAATAATCTCAATGATGTGATGAAAAGGATGGCGAAGACAATCGTGAAAAGCTCTCGCAGGTTTGGGAGATGGACTTATAACATGTGGACTGGAATTCCAAGTCATAAACCATAAACAAACATTGAAAGGATGGATGAAAATGAGATAGAAAGAAGAGAACAAGAATGATAACTTCCTAGGGATTGAAATACCGATAGAAGGATCGACTAATCTACCAGCTAGTTACCTTTCACAATACCTGTAGTCGTTCCCCGGTAATGGCGTCATTTCGATCTTTGTGGATTTGGCAATCAAAATAAAGAAATGAATAAAACTTAAGTTATACTAAATACTACTGCCAGTGTGTTAGACTTATAAATTTCAATCAAGTGGTTATTATTTTGTATGTATTGTAGTTTATTTCCTTTCTACGTAATTTTCATTTTTTTAAGAAAGTTGAGGGGTATTTTATGTAAACCCTTCAAAGTAAGGCCTAGGTATAAATAGAATAGTATAGCTATTGTTTTATGTAACAATTGGCATTATTGAATATTCAAAGCATATTGACGGTTGGAAAAGTATATGACATTGATTGAGTGATATTATTCTCTTTGTTCTTCATCATTCTGTCATATAATCATATTGTAATCATTTTGAGTGCATAAAATATTACTGGGATCATTATTACAATTGGTATCAGAGCCATTAGAGTGGATTTCAACTGATTTATTCAAGATTTGAGTCAGATTTTTGTTGTCGTCGCTGTTTTTCTTTATTAGACTCTCGTTTTTTTTTTCATCCTTAACCCTCCTTAATATTCTATTTTGCTTATGTTTTTCCATATTTGTGATCGATATTTGTTACTATATAAATTTGGAGCATTATAGGTACAATTAATTTTGAGTTTTAGGGTTTAAATCTGTCTAAAATCGATCTGTTCTTCTATCAGCGTTGTTCTTCGACTTTTATTTAGTTGTTTTTAGGTAAGCTTTGTTTATAAAAGTTGTTTTTAAAAATATTCCGAGCACTTAGGTATCATTTTTAGGCTTTAAAACAAATATTTGGTCAAAATCTGAATTTTATTCTTAAAAATGGTATTGTTCTATTGTTAATTTTTTCCTAAGTGTTACTTCAGATCTAATATTCGGATCTCAAACTTCGGATCCCTTATAAAGTCATTTGAACTTCGGATCCCTCATTTTACTTGTCTGTTTATGCCTACTTTCCGATCTTAAAATCACTAAGGACGTCTACGTGACATCCTCAGAAATGTCCGGATCTGGAACCACACCTAGCGGACTATAAATGAAGGACGGAAATCCTAATACGGCCACGTCAAAGCCGTCCATATCTGGTCATCCAGGATCACTCCCAAAATGCTACCAGCGGTTCTACGTGACGCTGGCGTTGTTACCTATGCTGACTTGGACACCTTCAAGGCGACGAACAAGGAATAATATGTTGTAATGATTTCCCAGCAATAATCAACACACGTATAATGATTTCAACAATATTCTATGCAAAAAGAATAATCAAAACTCAATGATTGCAAGGAATAATGAAGAACAATGTCAGAGAGAATTCTAAAATGCGGCGGCTACTTTTCTAAGAATAATATGTGTGTGTGTGGGAAACCCTAGGTGGGGTTTCCCTTACATCAATAAAATCAACTTTCAATGTATTACAATATAGCCCTCAACTTCTATGTCTAAATAGAATTACAAGTAAAATTGAAAGACAAGAAACAAATTACATGGAAATAAAGCTAATTAATTATTTCAAAATAAATTCCAAAAGATTGAAATTTGATATCTAACAATCTCCCCCTTTTGGATCATTGTGGACAATGACAGGCTTCTTCTACATGTTCCCTGAGGCCAAGGACGACTTCAAATCGTCGAGTCATTTGCCTAAGATGTAGCCTATCATTCAGAAGTTCAATGGCGCAGAGCATGTTTCTTTTGGTTTTCTTTTAAGTTCAGGGATTGTCTGAGCATCATCTTCTTGTAGTCGGATGTTAAGCTCGGCTATGACCAATCTGATTGTACCATCTGAATAGCAAGGCAAGTCTTCTATGCGCATGTACCTTTTCTGTCCCTTCTTGTTCAGAAATATAATTCCATGCTGTCCCCTCATCAAAACTTTGTAAGCTGGATAGTGGTCTAGGAGAAAGATATCTTGTTCTGGGGCTTTTAGAGCAACTTTCACCATATATCTCACTATCGCCATTTGAAAATCTTTTACGCACATAATAATGGAACGACGATTCATGCTTTTAGTAAGAGCGGCAACAGCAGTGACATGAGTTAATCCTTTCGTGATTCTATTCTTCAGTTTATTGTGCAAAAACTCAAAGTCATCGATGTTCACGAAATCCAGGTCATTTTCGTGCAAGAACTGTACTGATCCATCTTCTCGGAGTACTTCAAAAGCAGGAGTGAACACTCGAGCTCTTTTGTACATATGGATATTGTTAATCTTCACAGTCTTTGATTTTGACCAGTACTCTTCCTTTGGCCTTTTGTCTTTGAGCATCATTTGGTTGTATTCCGCTTGTTCAGGTTTGGATGCGTCAGACAAAACCATCAACAAACGTCTACTCTAAGACCCGGGTTTCTTTCTGAACACCACTTTGAATCTGTCTTCAAGAAAGGGACTCTGAAATTCCTCAGCGGAGAATTTTCGCAAAAACTCTTTCAAACCTTGGACCGGAGGTTCTTCTAGCTCTACTGGAGGAGCTTCAAGTAATTTCAAAATCTGACCCCTCCAGTCCTGCTTTAACTCTTCTTTCATCTCTTCGGACAGAGACTGCACCCCACCTTTTGAATACCAACGAACCCATTCTAGATCATTTTCATCATGCCTTGGAGTTACTTCAAAACTATTATCAAAGTAGTCCACGGTTCTTGGACATGAAGACTCGGCAATTTGGGCTAGAAGGATTGATTTGGCTTGTGGGATTTCTTGGACTGTTGGGGTAATTTGGACTGGTGGGGTTTCTTTGGGAGTAGGGGAGGTAGCTTGGGTAGAAGATAAGATTTCTTGTTGAGGCACGTGGGATGGGGAATTTAGGAATTCAAAGGATGATGATGATTTCTGGGGAGACTCAGGTTTAGGCTTGGGAATTATCGAAGGATAGTCTTGGTTAGTATCATACTCTATATCAGACATTAATATGACCTCAACCTTTTAAAAAATGGGATCAAACACCACCATTGCTGACAGTGGATCTAATGAGGTAGAGCCTTCAAAAATAGGATCATCTTCCACTATTTCTTGAGCCTCTGAGCTCTTATCCCCAAACCCTTGCTCTGTTCCCTCTGCTTCTGCTCGCCCCTATGTTAAGCATCTCGCCCTCAGACTGAACCCTTTGGCGTTTCTCCCAATCATGACGATCAGGGTCGTCCTGGTCGTCATGTTTTCATTTGAGGGATTCAGCCTGAGGACGGTATTGAAGTTCAATGACCGCTGATTCCAGGCGGTCCATTCTGCCATTCAGCTGCTCTTGTACTTGAAGAATTTGACGAGTAAGGTTGTCCAGTTTCTTAGAGAGCTCGGCTATTGGTGATTGTACTGAGAAGGTACCTGGTGGCGGTTGTTCCTCAAAGCAAGACCCTTACCCTTGAGAAATTATAACAGGGCGGTGTGTCGCTCGTCGACAGCTGCCTTATGGGCGTCCAGGTCAGCCCGGGTAGCACAACAAGTAGCACATAAAGCTGTTGTTAACATCTCGAGAGATATCTCGGGTTGGCCTGAGATTGATTGCGTTTGTTGGTTAACATCAGGTCTTCCTTCCATCATCTCCAGCTCCACTGCGGGAAGCTCAGATCCAGAAGTTTGCAGAGCCGCCACGAATGCGTCTTGTTCAGGAATGGACACCACAGAGGCATCGTGCGTTGTATGTGGGGGTGTGGTGTGAGCTGTGGGCAAAGGAATGGTGGTCACCAGGGCGACAGGTGACCTGTTTCAACACCACCTCTCTCCGAGTAAGAGGGTGATGGTGTATGTGCTGACTCCCAGTGGAATAAAACTGTTTCCCGTTGAGGGGAAACCGAGTGGATGGTTGGGGTAAGTTCAACCTCTGGACTAGTGGTCTTATAGTGGGTAGTCCGACTGATAGGGCTTAGAACACCCTCAGATTCAACACCCTCATCCCTCAATTGGACAGAGACGGTCCGTTCTGAGTCCAACGCCTCTTCCTGCTCACCTTCTACACTCTCCCTGACCTCAGTATCCTCCCTCTCACATGTACCAGAATATTTTCAATTACCACCTCAACTTCCTCGATCTCACTTATACGCTCCTCTCCTTCGGACTGGTTAGGCTCAGTCGGATCTGATTGAGCCTCATCCGGATATATTTCCCTCATGTAGTCCCTTACCCTTTCTGTTTGAACTGCTTGATGAAGCAGCGATAATGGAATATCCATTACCGCAACATTGGCAATGGCCGTTGGAATCTTGATTCGTTGAATAGAGGCCGTCAAGTATACATCAGCCTCGGGATGTTCATGGATTTCCTCATCCTGATCCATGACATATTGTATGATGAGTTGTAGAAACCTTTGGAATGGGATGTATTTAGGTCCTCTTCTGGTTCCTTTCTTTAGAACGCTCTCTATAACTCTTTGAAGATGAATGCCGCATGATCATAATGATGATCATATGCAAAGGTGGCAAACATCGTAAGTACTTGAATAGATGTGGAGTCATGTCCTGAGTGTTTGCTTGTGAAGCACTTGTTGATGTCAAAAAGGACTCTCCAGTGAGACCGAAGATGCTTTGTTCGAAAATCTGATGGCCTGCTGAGTTGGCCATCATACCAATGGACTGGATTTCCTCAAGGGTTTGAATGGGAGAAGGAATGGGGGCAAAAGCGTATTTAAAGATGGAGTGGTTTTCAGAGGGTTGGTGGAGAATATGGCGTATGGCTTCTTGGGTGACTTTAATGGGAACAGAGTCGATGGTGGTGGTGAAGTGGGGTTCAACATCAGATATGAAAGTTAGATGATGCCAAAACTGTTGGAGGTAGATGGATGGAACAAAAATGGCAGTGGTTAGGGTGTAGAAATTGGGGTGGCCTTTGAGAATATCAAACGTGATATCCTTGGCTTCGTGGCAAAGGGTTAAAAGGTCAAGCTGCCAGTTGTGAGGGTAAACTCAACAAACTGGGAAGAGGGAAGAAGTTATTCTTCGGGTAGTTGTGCATTGGTATTAGGTAGCGAAGAATGCGGAACGGTTAAGATGATTTGCGGATCCATGAGTCTTGTAAAGATGCAACAATGTTAGAATATCAGACATGAAAGGATGAAGCATTGATACTAAGTCTGAAATAAGCGTGAAGTTGAAACTGTCTATTCTGTTTAAAGCATCGGGTCTTTTATCAGTAGAATGTAAATTCTACTAAATAAAGTCCCAAGTCAATCGTTAAGAGACCAATGTTATAATAGACATTTTCACTCAAACACTTATCCGAACTCTAATCAATGGTGCATAGGACATGGAATATTTTTGTGATTTTTGATTTTTTGTAAAAATGCAAAAATGGAATAAAATTCAAAAAAGAAATCCTAAGTGTAGAATTTCGGATGGACCGAAATTCGGATGAATAGTGATCCGAAATTCGGATGAATAGTGAATGATGATACTTAGAAATAATGCACATAAATGAAAAATTCGGAGGGGGACCGAATTCGGATGGTCCGAATTTTGGTGATGGTTAAAATGCTAAACAGTTAGTGAAATAAACTGGAATGGGAAATTCGGATGAGAACTGAATTCAGATGGACCCAAATTCGGATGTACCGAGACAAAGACTTAGTTGCATAAAACCTACAAGTGATATTATATGAGTCCATCCGAATTTCGGATGGTTCGAAATTCGGTTAAAACACATAATATACTTGTATATTTTCTAAGTATTGTCTATTTATCCCGATTTTCGGATGGATCTAAAATTCGGATGAGTCCATATATGTGAATATTAAAACTGAAAATTTGTCTAAGTAGGATTCATCCGAATTTCGGATTGTCCGAAGTTCGGATGATCCGAGTTGAAGACTTAGTCAAATTTTAGCAGTTAATGAGTTCATGCACATGCAACGTGAACAGTTCTAAAAATGCTTAAAATGCATGAAAATGCAGATCCTAATACTAAAAAATGTAAGGAACATTTTATCTTACTACACTATGTTAAAATGAACTGATTTAAGGACCTAAAAATACAAAAAAACAGGATATAAAAACCCTTAAATATTTGAAAATTAAAAATCCGGAATAAGAAGTTAAAAGCTAAAATAAAGCATGTTTAAGGTTACCTGGTAGTGGATAAGAACGAAAATGCAAGAAAAATGAGGAGAAATGACTGTAAACAGAGCTTGGAAGCTTGAAAATGGTGGATATGGCGGTGGTTATGCGACGGTCAGAGAGAGTAGGAAAGAAGATGAAGTAACTTAAAGAGGAAGAAACCCAAACCCGCCTATTTAAATTGGCGAGGTGGGTCGGGTTAGTCAGAGGATCCGCGTGTTTTCAAAGGATGGGCTAAAATCAACCGGTTGCACTTAATAAATTTGGATAAATTTTGGGCCAAATTATTTTAATTTGCAACAAGATAAAATAAATAAAAAAAACAAAACGCAATTTAAAGTCTTTACGTATTTTTAGAAAAAAATAAAATGAACTAACTAGATAAAGAATAGGAACAAAGAAAAATATTTTTGTGATTTTCTTTTAAGCTATTCTAAGAAATAAAATATACTAAGACACAAACAAAATAAAATCTTTTTGACTTTTTGGAAAATTAACAAGCTAGTTAAAATTAAACATTAAAATCTTTTTTGTGTTTTTCTGAAAGATTACTTAACATAAAATTAAAATTAAAACAACCTAAGACTTAAAATTTTTGAAAATTAAAAACTAAGATGACATAAACTAACATCCTGAAATTACTCCCCCTCAATTAAACACATCCTTTCTGATCTAGATCCTAGAGCCTTTTTACCCATTAAAATACAGACAAACCTGAAAATATTAGCGTCCCACTCAATTATGAACAATTCACATAGCAAATTTCAGAATCATTAATCATTAAAATTATACATAGATAAAGAAGTATTGAACTTAATTTTGTAACACAACCTTTAAATTTAAATAACATATATTTTCTAAGTAAAGGAATTTCAAACTCGTATGTTTGAAATAGAATTATTTTAGAAAATGTTTGAAATTTAACTAGAAGGTGGATTCAACATGCCGATATGTGATACTAAAAACTGAAGACGAGGTTCGTCTAAAGCTTTAGTAAAAATGTCAGCAAGTGGATATTCTGTGCCTACAAAATACAATTCAATTGTTCCCTTTTCTACATGATCTTTAATGAAATGATACCTGATATCTATATGTTTTGTTCGTGAGTGCTGCACGGGATTGCAAGAACCCATAATCACAGTATATTGGGATATTAGTGAGCGAGAACCCATAATCACGTGATTGTAATCTCATCCATAGCAATTGAGAGCAACAGCTTGCGGCTGCTACATACTCAGCTTCTACTGTGGATATTGAAACACAATTCTGCTTTTTGGAGGACCGACTCACCGGTCTGTCTTCCAAAAACTGTATTCTGCCTGATGTGCTTTTCCTATCAACTCTACAACCTGCA
The DNA here is from genome assembly GCA_020465985.1 of Centrapalus pauciflorus. Taxonomy (NCBI): domain Eukaryota; kingdom Viridiplantae; phylum Streptophyta; class Magnoliopsida; order Asterales; family Asteraceae; genus Centrapalus; species Centrapalus pauciflorus. The sequence goes on along the minus strand of JAANYP010003633.1, from coordinate 354,991 downwards.
AATCAGCATCCAAAAAGACAGTAAGATCAAAGTTGGTTCCCTTCGGATACTAGAGACCAAGATCGGGTGTACCCTTAAGATAACGAAAAATGTGTTTTACCGCAGTTAGGTGTGATTCTTTTGGGTAGGGCAGCACCAATACATGTTGAAAACATTATATCTTGTCTACTAGCTGTAAGATAAAGTAAGGATACAATCATTCCTCTGTAAGTTGTATTGTCGACACTTTTCCCAGCAGGATCCGTGTCTAACTTACAGTTCGAAGCCATGGGAGTTGCGATACTCATGCAAGAGTCTAACTTATAATTCTTGAGAATGTCAAGAGTATATTTCGACTGGTTCACAAAAATCCCATTTTCAAGTTGTTTGACTTGTAATCCGAGGAAAAAGTTCATTTCCCCCATCATACTCATCTCGAATCTGGATTCCATTAGCGATGAGAAATCCTTACAAAAATGACAGTCAGTAGATCCAAATATAATATCGTCGACATATATTTGGACTAGCATTATGTGCTGGCCTTCCCTTTTAGTGAATAATGTTGTGTCCACCACACCTTTGCTGTAACCAGCAGAGGTAAGAAAATTGGAAAGACTGTCATACCATTTGCTTGTGAACAATGTTGTGTCCACCACACCCTTTTGGTTTTGGACTTTTTGAAACTTGTTTAACATTTGCTTTAGTTTTGGGCCTTGGATACTTTAAACAGGATAAGGCCGAAGAAGCAGTATTTTTATTTTCTTTTTCCGAATTCTTTTAACAAATTAAGGCACAAAAGCATTCATTTCAGGTACTTGATGTCTAAAACGAGTTGGACATAATTTAACAAGTCACCAAACGAATACTTTAAACAAGGAACAAAATTCAATACATCATTACAGACGTTGTTTTCTGAGATTACATGCAACCTATCTCTAGAAACAATTTCATCTGGCATTACAACCTTCTTCACAAAAAAACTGGAAAAATCTTGCATGGTTGTTTTGGGCACTCTTCTCACATGATCTGTAGGAACAAAACGATGAGAGTTAGTACGAATGGAAGACTTAGACTTTGAAAAATTTTCTTTTCCTTGATGAGTGGGTTTCTTGAAAGACTTAGATTGACTCTGAGCCTTCTTTGAAACCTCAACATTGGAAGGTTTTGAGCACTCACCTTTACAATTGACAGAAGAAACTTCAACTTTGGCTTTACCCTTTACCGATGAAGTGAGAGGGGCGTTGTTAGAATGATAAGCTTTTGGATCTTTTGAATTAGAAATTAAACTTTCTGAAACCATGTCAAATTTTTTTTTGTAGATTGTTAATTCTATAATTTGTTGAAAACTTTGATTTGCCAATTTTTCCTCACTCTTGAGAAGAGCTTCATGATAATCAAGAGCTTTCTTTTGAGTTGTCTTTAATTCCTTTTCTAAAACTTTGATTTTATGTTGAAGAACTTTTGTAGGAATGTAAAGATGAGGGATTGGTTTGACTGGTTCTGCTTTCATTTCAGCCTCTGAATAGCTAGACAAGAAATCCTCCTCTAGAGTAGGTACTCTATAAGGATAACTCTCGTTTGGATCATCATATTTAAAAGACATTTCTTTTTCTTAATTTTCATTTCATTTCTCATCCTCTTGGGTTAAAACTTCTTCCGATGTTTGATGAATGAAAGACTTCAACCGAGCATCCATGTATCTCATATCATTAAAAAGAGGTAAAACTTGTTGAACCTTTTCCAAATACTTAGGATTTTTAAAACCAGTTCCTTGTTCGGAATGATAATACCTAGTTTCTTTGGGTTGGTTTAAATGAATAGTTGGTTCAATTTGACCCCGTTTTAGAAATTCATCATCTAGGGTCTTTATGCGAGAGTACCAACCTATTCTTTCTTCTTCTATCATTTTATATTTTTCCAAACTGTCTATGTTTTCCATGTTTACGGACTCTAAGCGTTTTGAAAGAACAGAAATTTCTGATTTTAAAGAGTTCTTTTCAATAGAGTGTTTATCCAAACAAGATTCAAGGTACGTATTCCTTACCTGAATTCAATTAACATCTGCTTTATTGCCTCATGGTTATTTAACCACTTCTTTCATATAATTCAGATGATTCTTTTAAGGTTTGGGCTAGATGTTCAGCCTTGACACACTTTTCTTTTTCAACATTGAACCTAGCTTCTAGGTCAAGTATTTTTATGCGTAAGTTACATTTATTTTGTATAGATAAATTATTTACATGCTCTTGAATGTAAAAAGAATGCACCTCATGTGCCTCCGAATCTGACGTGGAACATTCTGGATCCCCGGACTTGGCCATCAGACAGGCTGTTGGATCTTGCTTTGAGTCCCCCTCAGCAGCTGTCTCTGATTCTGAGTCAGACGTAGTTGTATAGTCGGCCAGTCCAATGTGATCAACCATGTAGCAATTTTTTCCCTTATCTTATTCCTCGTCAAAATCAGCATCATCCCAATAATCCTCTTGAGCAACAAGGGCCATTGCATATGATCATTTTTTCGCTGCCTCCAGCTTCCTCTCATAGTACGTACCGTCACGTTCAAACTGATTTTTGCATTCCCAAGCAAACTGGCCCAATTTCTCACATTTATAGCACAGACGGTCATCAGTTGCCTTAGGCTTATTAGCTCTGGGCCTATCATCTCTTCTCTCAGCCGGCCTCTTGTCAGCGCGGCGAGGTTCACAACTATCGTCCCTTGAATTGTCTCTACCATCATAATCCCTTCGATCATCTTATCTCTCATCTCGTCTATCATCCCGATGATTGTAGTCTCTTTGATCGTCTCTCCGATCATCACGCCTATCGTCACGCCTTTCATAATGACGATCATCTCGATAGTCTCTCCGATCATCATATCGCCTGTCATCTCTATCATCTCTCCTCCAATCATCTCGTCTATCATACCGAAGCTGATTGTTTGTCTTGTTAGAGAAACGTCTTTTTTGAAGACGATATGACCACAAGGTAATCTGTTTCAGAAGGGTTGCCTCTTACTCATCGTATGGCTCATGCGGTGGTGAGGCATATCTGCATTGAGAGGATGATGAACCCTGAGCATAGTAAGGTGCAGCAGAGGAGTTGGATTGGAGTGCAGGAGAGAGTGTCTTGCTGGAGAGAAGTGCCAAAGAATTAGCATGTTCTGAGTTGGCTGATAGCAACAGGGATGCCAACCTGTTAGCCATTTGCTTTTGTTGATCCACATCCCCTTGATATTTCTTGTGTTCCTTGAATACCACATTGATTGAGACATTAGGAATGTCCAGAACTCGTCTTTTGGCTCGGCATGCAACTTGCCATTCTGGGGTCAGGGAAGCAAAGAATTGGATGTTTATGTCATCCTTATCCTTCTTGATGTGCAGTTTGTTCAACTCATTCAAAACTGCACAGTGAATGTACCCTGTAGAGACTCCCCATCTTTGGCACGAAACTCAGAAAACTTTTCCTTTGCTTCCTCGATCTTTGCTCAGTCATCTAAATCTGCCCCGAGCATTTGAACTTCCAGTACATCCCACATCTCTTTGGCTGACATCTTGATGTCAACTCCAACAAGTATTTCGGTGGGAAGGGCTTGATAGATGAGGTATTCTGCCCTTTTTCCAGCATGTTGTCTCTCCCTTTCAGTTTCATTAGCGGGTTCACGAACTATTTTGGATGCTAGAACAGGTGGATCAGCTTCGGGCATGGCAGGGATTTCTCGATAATAGATAGCAGGCCCTTCATTGATAGATTGCATTAAAATATTCCCATTTTGCTGCATACCAATTAATTTCAGGAATCTTGATTTCCATTGTTCGTATTCATCAGGATAGAGAACATGTGGTCTGTTCTCGGATCCAAGAACAAGGGCCTCTCGGGACATGATGAATAGTGCTGATTAAAAAAGAAGATCTTTTAAAGTGGAAACGGAAATTCGGATTATCAGAACTCGGATGATCAGTGGTTCGGGTGAACAATGTCTCGGATGAACAATGTTTCGGATGATCGGAACTCGGATGAAGTTTGAAGATTTCGGATGAGAGGGAATTCGGATGAACAGTGGAACTCGGATGGTATGAAATTCGGATGAACAATGAAAATTTGATGGACTGAACTCTGATGGAACGAACTTGGATGGATTGAAATTTGGATGGATCGAAGTTCGGATGAACAGTATAATCTCGGATGGGAACTTAGAAAAATTTCAACTATGATTAGCCGAATTCGGGTGATGATCCGTAGTTCGGATGGTCCGAGTTGGTTTTCAAAAATGTTAAAAATTAAGCACAAGTAATTTTAAGCTCTTAAAAATAATTTAACTAAATTTCGGATAATCCAAATTTCGGGCTAGTCCAAAATTTAGTCTGAAATTTGTTAAATTTTTGGTCTGAAGTAGGCCAAATTTTGAACCGAATTGGTCCGAATTGTGATCCGAGTTGGTACGAATTTTGATCCGTAGAGGTCCGAATTTTAGCAGTTAGAATAATTCCAGATTTTTCAGAATGAATTAAAATGCAGTTTTCAGCCTAAAAATAATTTATAAATGTTTGGATTAATGTTTTAAACACTTTTTGTAAATTACTACTAACCAAAACACTTAAAAATCTAGGAATATTGAACCAAAACCGAATCAAAAACCCAAATATCCGAAGGTGATTTTCAGTAAAAAAATGATTACAACATGTAAAGATTGAACTTAAATGTCTCTAAATCAACACAGAATTAAGAATAGATGATTATAAGATGAAATAACACGAAAAACAGAATATTTATAGGAGATTCAAGATCAATTCGAGGGTTTTTGATGATGAACACGAAGAACACAAGAGGATGAATCCACAATCAGTTTAAATCCACCGGTTTGGATCAGATACCAATTGTTGTAATGATTTCCCAGCAATAATCAGCAAACGTAAATATGATTTCAGCAATATTCTATTCAAAAAGCATAATTATACTCAATATATTGTAAGGAATATTGAAGAACAATGTCATAGAAAATTACAAAATGTGGCGGCTGCTTTTCTTAGAATAATATGTGTGTGTGTGGGAAACCCTTGGTGGGGTTTCCCTTACATCAATTAAATCAACTTTCAATGTATTACAATCTAGCCTCTCAACTTCTATGTCTAAATAGAATTACAAGTAAATTCAAAGACAAGAAATAAATTACATGGAAATAATGCAAATTAATTATTACAAAATAAATTCCACAAGATCGAAATTTATTATCTAACACAATACTTCTCTATCTTTCATATATTGAAGGGTAAAGGAGCTGTCACTCAGGAGCTGCTACCATGTATCCCGCAAGTCCAAAATGTCAAGTTGAAGGCGATCAAATGAGGTTGTTGATTCTGAAGGTGGAGGAAGTAATTCACAAAAAAATAAATAAGGCAGAGGAGGTGATTTCTGAGCTGAAAATCTATGTGCCACCCACAGGCTTATGAGCTCACACATAAACATGATGATCAGGATGAACCTGATCATCCTAAGTGGGAGAAGTGCCCTTATATTAAGCCTGAGGGTGAGGCAACATGTCAAGAGGGAGCTTTGGGGACCGGGGAGGAACGTATCATCAGCAGCCCCAGGGGGGACAACAAGAGGAGGTGTGTCCAGGGCAATGGTACTATATGAGCCACAATCAGATAAAATTGATGTTGTGTAGGTATTAGATTCAGCATCTGAAGCTGACTTAGATAAACCCAAACCGGAACCCGAGACACCTAAATCATCCTCCTCCTTCGATTTCCTCAACTCTCCATCACACAAGCCTCAACAAGAGATATCTTCACAAGAAAATCCCCCAAGCCCCTCACCAAATCTCAAACGTACCTACAACATCTCTACCTCCACCATCACCCAAAATTCGGCGGAAGCACCTAAACCCACCCAGCCCCAAACAGTAGATTGCTTTCAAGAGTCTACTAGAGAACCTTCAAAGAAATATGATGAAGGCGACCTCGCGTGGGTACATAATATCTTAAAAGGAAACATCCAGAATCATCCACTGAAGAAAGGGAAAAACTAAGACTCGACCACAACGGTCGAGTCTATAAACTGTTGGAGATTCCCGTAGCAGAAGTTGAAACGCCCCCAAATCAAGGACTCAAGAAATATCTAATAAAGATGAAAGTTATAGAATTTCTTGAGCGTTACCTGGAAGTCAAGTTCAAAAGCGTTTTCATGAATAATCCTGGGACTCCACAGAGAGCTGCTCATGGAACTTAGTGATGCATCAAAAGCAGAGCAGGCTGAGTACAACCAAATGATACTGTGAGAGACTAAAAAAATTTGAATACTGGTCTAAGTCAAAAATTATGAGTTTCGTCTCGATCCAAATGTACAAAAGGGCTTGCATTTGCACGCCTTCACTGGATATCCGAAGAGCTGATGGCATAACTCATCAAGTTCATGAGAGTGATTTTTACTTCCTGACCCTTGACGACATCAAAACCATGCATAATAAAATGAAAAACAAAGTCAATGGGATATTAAGTTATGTCATTACTCTCGCAGCCCTTACCAGAAGCATGAGACGACAATCAACACTAATGTGCTTAAAAGATTTTTAACTAGCTATCGAGAGCTATTTCGTTCAGGTTGCCTTGAAAGCTCCGGATCAGAGTCTCTTCAGGATAGACCTGTTAGACATTTTATTTCGATCATAGGGAGTTATTTTGTAATAATTGTTTACTTATTGTTTAGTCTTGTATTTATTTCCTTGTACTTTATTTCCTTGTAAAAGTCTAGGGGCCAAAGTTGTCAATGCTCCATAGTTAATTAATGGAGCCTAGAAATAGGCTCCTAGGGTTTCATTGTAAAGACACGGTTGAAACAAAGAATCATATTGCAGCCGCCAACTTTAATATTCTCTCAAACATTCTTATTGTTCTTTCATCATTACACAATTATTGAGTTGACATTCTTCTTGTGAGTGATAAAGAATCATTTATGTGCTGATTGCTATTGGGAATACATAGTTACAATTGGAACAGAGGCAGGATGCTCAGGAATTCCTAATGATAGAAGACGAGCCCATGGTCGAGGGTCCAGCTCCACTGGATCCGATGACAGCTATGATAGAATTCGAGGAAGCTCATGAAATAGTTGAAATCATTTTTGAATCTGATTAGAATTCTGATATTGACGACAACGAACCCTTACTAATTCCTAAGCCTGAACCCGAATCTCCAACGAAAAAATCTTTATCCTCTTCGTTTGACTTCCTGAACTCACCACCACCAGCCCCTCAAGAAGAAATCCTATCATTCATTCAAGCTCCCCAGTCACTCAAAGAATCCCACATAGTCCCAAGCCCTCCAAGATCCCCAAGCCCTCCTCCAGTCCAACAAACCGAGCATCCAGGTCCTTCCCAAACCAAAAGGGTCAATTGTTTTGATGAAACTCCAGAAGGACCTGGTGTGTATAGGAAAGATGACATATTCTGGGTAGGTCAATATACTAAAGGTGAAGTTCAAAAACTGCCTCAAGAAGAAAAGGATAAAATTCGACAAGAACGGAGGGGGACAATCTTAAAGCTTCTTGAAGCCAAAAAGGATGAAATCGAAGAACCCCCCGTTCAGGGCCTTAAAGAATTCTCACAGAAGTTTCCCTCGGAGCAGTTTCAGAACCCGTACTTAGAAGAGAGATTCAAAATGGTATTCAGAAAGAAGTCTGGATCCTTCAGCAGACGCCTACTTATGGAAATTACAAATATAACCAAAGCTGAACAGGCCGAATACTATCAACTGATGCTCCGGGAAAGAAGGTCAAAAGTCTCAAAGTCGAAGATAAAGAAACTCCGAACTATAACAATGTGCAAAAGAGCCAAAGTCTACTATCCTTCCTTTCAAGTAGAAAGAGAAGATGACACGACTTATGACATCTTCGAGAATGACCTAGACTTCATAATGGCGGACGACGTGGAATTTCTACATAACTGCTTAAAGAATCGCATCAAAAAACGTCTGTCCCACATGACTGCTGTAGGTGCCCTAGTACGAAGCATGAACTGCCGCTCGATCATTATGTGCCTAAGAGACTTCCAGATGGCGATCGAGAGCGCGTTGGTTAAAGTGGGCCTATGAGCACCAGAACAGGATAGCTTCCTTCTAGCCCATCATCCGGCTTACAGAGTAGTACTCTCTGGAGACCCGGTGTCATTTTTGTCAATTACAAGGGCTATAAAAGGTACATGCGCTTTGAGGATCTTCCATGCTACTCCGATGGTACACTCCGATTGGTTCGAGCTGCTCTTACACAGAAAGTACAAGATTTTGATGCTCAACCAGATCCGGAACAAAGATGCTCACCAAAGGAGATACATGATACCCTCAGCGGCATTGACCTCCTGAAGGAACGACTACATACGAGACAAGTGACCAGACGCTTCGACGTCATCCTTGGACTCCGAGAATCAACAGATCATGCCAGAGTTTCAGGACCTCCTAAATGATCGAAAAGGGGGAGATTGTTAGACATTTTATTTCGATCATAGGGAGTTATTTTGTAATAATTATTTACTTATTGTTTAGTCTTGTATTTATTTCGTTGTACTTTATTTCCTTGTAAAATTCTAGGGGCCGAAGTTGTCAATGCTCCATAGTTAATTAATGGAGCCTAGAAATAGGCAACTAGGGTTTCATTGTAAAGACACGGTTGAAACAAAGAATCATATTGCAGCCGCCAACTTTAATATTCTCTCAAACATTCTTATTGTTCTTTCATCATTACACAATTATTGAGTTGACATTCTTCTTGTGAGTGATAAAGAATCATTTATGCGCTGATTGCTATTGGGAATACATAGTTACAATTGGTATCAGAGCCCAAAAGGTGGATTTGAACTTGCATTTTTCGGATTCTGCTGGGTTTTCTCAAAGTTCTTCGTGTTCTTCATCTTCCAATCAGTTAGCCTATTTAATCTTTTGTTTTCTGCGGTTTTTGTGTTATTATAGTAATATAATCATCACATTATCCTTCTATACTGATTTTGAGCTTATTCAGTTCAATCTCTACATTAAAATCATCAAGAATCGATAGTTTTTGAAAAGTTTCAAAAAAAAAAATATGGGTTTTAGTGGGTTTTAGCTTGTTTTTCTACTGATTTCTAAGTGTTTTGGTATATTTTAAATCATCAAAAGTGTTTAAAATTGTTTCCCAATCATTTAGTAACATTTTTAGGCTTTACATCTGCAAAAATAGACATCTGAACTCTTCTGCCTTAGAAAATCTGTTAAAACCTGCTGTAATTCGGACCATTGACTGTAGCAATTCGGACCCTCTAGGATCCTAATTCGGACCACATATCATCCTAATTCGGACCTTACTTCGGTCCAATTCGGACCAACTTTAGGTGAATTTCGGACCTCCCACTTGGACCCTACTTAGGTCCCATCCGAACTTCGGATGGTTTCCTATTTTCCCATTTTGGACTTGTGCTTGAATTTTAAAATTTCAAATTCGGACCATATCCATTTCGGACCCTCCGAACTCGGACCATCTGAATTCGGTCCCCACCTGGACATTTTCCTAAGGCGTGGCTACTGTTCACCTGAATTCGGACCATCTGAATTCGGTTCCCTTATTTTCATCTGAAGTCCCACTGTTCATCCGAAATACCATCCGAATTAGGCTTTCTTCCTGAGCTTCAGTCCATCCGAATTGGGACTTCATCCGAATTACGTTTTCCTTCCGAATTCCAAGTTCAACCGAATTAGGTTCTCATCCGATTTACATCCTCCATCCGAATTTCTGTTCACCCGAACCCAGTTCATCCGAAACAGCTTTCCATCCGAAATCAGTGTCTAATCCGACTTAACACCATCCAGTGCTATTCTTCCAGAGTCCAGCCCATCCGTGTCAAGTTTCCACCTTTAAGATCTTAACTCCTTAATCAGCACCCAATATCATGTCTCGCGAAGCTCTCGTACTCGGATCTGAGAACAGACCACCTGTTCTCTATCCAGATGAGTATGAACAATGGAAATCCCGGTTCCTTAAATTCGTTGGAATGCAACCACTTGGGAATTTAATGCTTCAGTCCATCTCCGAAGGTCCCGTCATCTACTATCGGGAGATAGCAGCCCGACCTGAGGCTGACCCCCCTGTCTTAGCCTCAAAAGTTGAACGAGAACCGGCCAATGACGCCGAGAGAGACAGACAGTATGCCGATAAGAGGGCAGAATACTTAATCTATCAGGCCCTCCCCACTGATATTCTGGTTGGCGTAGACAGCAAAATGTCTGCCAAGGAAATGTGGGACGAGTTGGAAGTCCAGATGCTGGGGGCAGATCTCGATGACCGTGCCAAGATTGAGGAGGCAAAGGCTAAGTTTACAGAATTCCGTGCAAAAGACGGGGAATCTCTGCAAGCCACGTTTACAAGGTTCTGTGCGGTTCTGAATGAATTGAACAAACTGCACATAAAGAAGGACAGGGATGACATCAACATCCATTTCTTTGCCGCCTTAGCCCCCGAGTGGCAACTTGCTTGTCGGGCCACGAAACGCGTCCTGAACATTCTTGAGGTATCCATCAACGTCGTCTTTAAGGAGCTAAAGAAGTATTAAGGGGATGTAGATCAACAAAAGCTGATGGCGAATCAATTGGCCTCTCTACTGCTATCAGCCAACACCGGATTGAAACCCAATGATTCACTCGCCTTGATCACCAACACGAATATTCCGCCACCATCCTTTGCTCCAGGTTCATCGTCATCGCAGTGCAGGTATGCTTCTCCTCCACGTGAGGTATTTGATGAGGAAGAAGCTTCTATACAGGAAGAGATAGCCTTGTGGACCAACCGTCTCCAACAACGACGGTTTTCCAACGAGACTAACAATCAACTCCGTTATGACACCTGTCCGTGGAGGTACTCTGATGATAGAAGGGATGACTGACGCGATGATTATCACAGGGACGATTACCGAAGGGATGATCGCGATGAGAGGAGGTATGACGATAGACGCGACTATCGAGATGATCGCCGTTATGAAAGGCGAGACGATAGGCGCGATGATCGAAGGGACGACAGGCGGGACTATGAGAGGCGGGACGATCGACGGGATGATCGTAGGGATGACCGCCGAGATGAGGGGAGAGAGCCCGAAAGAAGGGACAGAAGGCGAGATGACAGCAGAGAGCATCGCCGCGCCGATAAGAGGCCGGCGGAGAGTCGAGATGAACGGCCGAGAGCAGACGAGCCGAAGGCCGCAGATGAGCGTCTCTGCTACAAGTGTGGTAAACCGGGCCACTTTGCTCGGGAGTGCAAGAATAACTTTGACAGAGACGTCGCCTACTACGAGAGGAAACTGGAGGCCGCCAAGAAAAGACGGATGCGTTAGCCCTCGTCGCCCAGGTTGACTACTAGGATGCTGAAGACACCGACGAGGAGGATGACAAGGGCAAGAACTGTTACATGGTTGATCGTATTGGGTTGGAGAACTGTGCTGTTTCCACTGCTGAAAATTCAGATCATGCTGCTGAGGGGGAGACATTGAAAAATCCACCAGCATGTCTGATGACCACAACCAACGATCCCGAATGCTCTACATCCGGTTCTGAGTCAAATGAGGTATATTCCTGTTACATTGCGGCACATGTAAATAATTTATTTGTAGATAATGAATGTACACTGCACACACATATTCTTGATCTACAAGCTAGATTAAATGCTGAAACTGCAAAGTGTGTACAGGCTGAACATCAAGCTCAAACTCTAAAAGAATCATCTGAATTATATCATTCAAAGTGGTTAACTAATCATAATGTTATAAAACAGATGTTAATAGAAAAAGTAGATGTTCAGGATAGGAATATATATCTTGAATCTTGCATGGACATGCTATCAAAAGAAAAACTCTCTTTAAAAGAAGAAATTTTTGTACTTACAAAACAGTTAGATGCGGTAAATATGGAAAATATAGACAGTTTAGAAAAATACAAAATGATTGAAGAAGAAAGGATAAGTTTGTACTCACGAATAAAGACCCTTGACGATGCATTTTTAAAAAGGGGTCAAACAGAACAAATTATCCACTTAAATCAGCCCAAAGAAACTAGGTTTTACCATTCTAAACAAGGAATCGGTTTTAAAAATCCTAAATATTTGGAAAAAGCACAAAATGTTTTACCTTTATTTTATGACATGAATTATATGGGAGCCAGTCTTAAATCTTTCTTTTTTGAGTCATCAAAGAAGTTTTAAACCAAGAAAATGAGAAACGTGTTGCTCATAAAGAAAAAGAAATTTCTTTTCAATATGAAGAACTTAACGAGAGTTATTCTTCTAGAGTACCCACTTTAGAGGAAGACTTCTTGTCAACTTATTCAGAAGCTGAATTGAAAACAGAAACCGTAAAATCAACTCCTCAACTTTATATTCCTGCAAAAGTTCTTCAACAACAAATCACTGTTTTAGAAAAGGAATTGAAGTCGTCTCAAAAGAAAGCTCTTAATCTTCAAGATGCTCTTCTTAAGAGCGAAGAAGAATTGGTAAATCAATCTTTTCAACAATCTGTGGAAGTAACTGTCTACAGAGAAAATTTTGAAATGGTTTCACAAAAATTGAAAGATTTTTCAAAAAAACAAACAGTTTCTCATTCCACAAAAATTCCATATGTGTCATCAAATAAAGGTAAGGCCAAAGCTGCAACTTCTTCTATCATTTATAAAGGTGAGTGTTCAAAACCTTTCAAAAATGAGGTTTCTAAAAAGACTCAGATCAAATCCAAGTCTTTTAAGAAACCCACTCACCAACAAAAAGAAAATGTTGTCAAGTCTAAATCTTACATGCTTACTGACTCTAATCGTTTTGTTCCTACAGATTATATAAGAAGAGTCCCAAAAACCACCATGTTGGATTTTACGAGTTTTTTTTTGTGAAGAAGGCTTTAATGCCAAATGAATTTGTTACTAGAGATAGGATGTCTGTAATCTCTAAAGACAATTTGTGTAACAATGTGTGTGACAATGCTTGTAATGATGTACCGAATTCTATTGTTCCTTTAAAGTACTCTTTTAGTGATTTATTTAATCTATGTCCAACTCGATATAGACGACAGGTTCCTGAAATGAATGCTTTCGTGCCATATCCTGTTAAACGAATTCGAAAAAAGAAAACAAAAAATGTTGCATCATCGACCTCAAATAAAATTGAGACTTGTCCGTTGCCAAGGTCCAAAACCAAAGCAACGGTCAAAAAGGTCTCAAAAAGACAAAAACCAAAGGCAATTTCAGCGCCTAAGGTTCCAAAGCCCAATAAATCCAATCTTCAATGGATTCCAAAGGGTTATGCATCCGAACCACACACAAATGATAAATGGGTTCCTAAAAATGTACACGTGCCATATAAATCTGGAAATCCTAACAAAAAGCGACCCACATTGAGGTGGGTACCCAAGGTTGTGTGATCTTTATGCAGATGGTTCTTGGTTACTTCTTATGAAGACACGTTCTTCAAAGAAATGGCTTCTAGTTACCATAGACTAGGACCAGTTCTTTTGCTTGTCGGTTGTGCTTAAACCAACACGTGTGGCTTCTGTGCACACAGCCCAGGACCCGGTCTTATCTCATCATGTTTTCTGAACATCCTGGTTCAGAACACGGTTTGATTGTGAATTAAAAATGGATGTGTTTGAATGCATATAGATTTTCATTGTATAAATTTATTTTCTTTTCAGGCGAAGTCCATTTGGTATATGGATTCGGGTTGCTCCAAGCATATGGCGGGAAGAAGAGAATTGCTGTCCAACGTTGTTGAACAGTATTGCGGAACTGTAAAATTCGGGAACAACCATCAGGCTCACATCAAAGGATACAGGGACTTAGTTCTAAATAATCTGGTCATCAAGGACGTTGACTATGTTGAGGGGTTATCACATAATCTTTTTAGCATAGGACAGCTCTGCGGCAAAGGACTAAAGGTAACTTTTAGAGCTAAGATCTGCAGTGTTAAGAGTATGGATGGAAAAGAAATCCTAACAGGTTCCCGAAACTCTAACCTCTACACCATTGACGTAGCTAAGCTAATAGTGAAGGATAACATTTGCCTACTATCAAAAGCCTCTTCAAAAGACTCTTGGTTGTTGCATCGAAGATTATCCCATTTGAACTTTGATAATATCAACAAGCTGGCTGCGAAACAATTGGTTAAAGGTCTTCCTGAATTGCGCTATGAAAAGGACCATCTGTGTGGAGCTTGTGAGAAAGGAAAAATGAAACGATCATCTCACAAACCAAATCCCGAACCGTCAACAATAAGAGTATTGGAGTTACTTCACATGGATTTATGCGGAACGATGAGGACTGAAAGCATAAACGAGAAACAATATGTGTTGGTTATCGTTGACGACTATTCACGATATACCTGGGTCAGGTTCTTGCGTTCCAAGGATGAGACAGCTCAAGAAATCATAGATTTTATATAGAGTGTCGAGACCCAACAGCAGCTGTCAGTACAACCAATCAGATCAGATAACGGCACGGAGTTCAAGACCCGAGACCCAAAGGTATTCAGGATCAATACTCTGCTGCTCGAACACCTCAACAAAATGGGGTCGTGGAAAGGCGTAACCGTACGCTTGTGGAAGCCGCTCATACAATGCTCACATACTCGAAGCTACCTCCGTTCTTGTGGGTCGAAGCCGTATCAACAACATGCTATACACAAAATCGCTCCATTATCCATAAGCGCTTTAACAAAACTCCTTACCAACTCTTTTTGAATAAAGTACCATTTATCAAGTACTTACGTGTATTTGGTTGCATGTGCTATGTGCTGAACGACAAAGACAACCTCGGGAAGTTTAACGAAAAGGCGGATGAAGCGATCGTCATTGGATACTCATCCAACTCGAAGGCGTATCGCGCATTCAATACCCGAACCAGAACAGTCAATGAAAGTGTGCATGTCACATTTGATGAGTTGGCTGAATTGGCACCCGAAGTTGATCAATCAGGACCTCGCATTACTCAAATGCCTGGAGACTCTTCTAATAACCCCATTTCTTTTTCTTCTTCTGATTTGGTTAATTTGTTTGATCCTTTTTATGTTGAATTTTTCGGTCCTAACGCTAGTGTGTCTAATGTTGTCAATAGTGTAGGTAATCCTTCCAGTTCAACTGCGCCACAAAGTTTCTCCGCTCCATCTTCATCATACCCTCATCCATCTACATCATCCACCGACACATCCGCAGTTGAATCTACTCCTATAATACCCTCACATATAATACCAACAATTCTTCCTTCACCTAAACACTCGGGAATCGAACCGGAACCAGTGGTACCATCATTTGAAACCATTGACCATGAATCTTCATCCATCCCCACATTAACCACAGAGGTTCCATCCCGAGCACCCCTTCCTCACGAGATTAAATGGACTCGAAGTCACCCAATAGCACAAATCATTGGTAATGTTTCAACAGGAGTCCAAACTCGTAGGGCATCTGCTAATGAATGCCTCTTCGCATCATTCCTTAGTATGATAGAGCCCGCTCGTGTGGATGAAGCCCTAACAGATCCAGATTGGATAGTTGCAATGCAGGAGGAACTCAACCAGTTTGAACAGCTAAGAGTATGGCGGTTAGTTCCCAAACCAAAAGACCGTACAGTGATCGGAACAAAGTGGATCTTTAAGAACAAATGAGATGAGAACGACATTGTGATAAGGAATAAAGCAAGACTTGTTGCCAAAGGCTACCGACAACAAGAAGCGATAGATTATGACGAGACCTTCGCTCCAGTTGCACGGATCGAAGCAATCAGAATCTTCTTGGCGTACGCGGCTCATAAAGACTTCAAAGTGTACCAAATGGACGTCAAGACTGCCTTTCTAAACGGTGAACTTAACGAGGAGGTGTATGTTGAACAACCACAAGGCTTTGTTGACGCACATAAACCTGACCATGTTTACGTGCTAGATAAAGCCCTCTATGGTTTAAAACAAGCACCTCGAGCATGGTATGATAGTCTTTCCAATTTCCTTATTTCTGCCGGTTTCTGTAAAGGTGTGGTGGACACAACTCTGTTCACTAAAAGGGAAGGCCACGGATAATGCTAGTACACATATATGTCGACGACATTATATTTGGATCTACTGACAGTAATATTTGTAAGGATTTTTCAGCCCTAATGGAGTCCAGGTTCGAGATGAGTATGATGGGGGAAATGAACTTTTTCCTCGGATTACAAGTCAAACAACTTGAGGATGAGATTTTTGTGAACCAGTCGAAATATACTCTTGACATTCTCAAGAAGTATAAATTAGACTCTTGCACGAGTATCGCAACTCTCATGGCCTCCAACTGTAAGTTAGACACCGACCCTTCTGGGAAAAGTGTTAATAATACAACTTACAGAGGAATGATAGGATCCTTACTATACTTGACTGCTAGTAGACCGGATATAATGTTTTCAACATGTCTTTGTGCTAGATTTCAGGCCGACCCAAAAGAATCACACCTAACTGTGGTAAAACGCATTTTTCGTTATCTTAAGGGTACACCCGAACTTGGTCTATGGTATCCAAAGGGAACCGATTTCGATCTTACCGCGTTTTCAGATGCTGATTTTGCAGGTTGTAGAGTTGACAGAAAAAGCACGTCGGGAGGAATACAGTTTTTAGGAGATAGGCCGGTGAGTTGGTCTTCCAAAAAGCAGAATTGTATTTCCACATCTACAGCTGAGGCTGAGTATGTAGCAGCTGCAAGCTGTTGCCCTCAAGTGCTGTGGATGAGAACACAATTACGCGTTTATGGATTCTCACTCACCAATATCCCAATTTACTGTGATTCTCGAAGTGCAATTGCCATCTCTTGCAATCCCGTGCAGCACTCTCGAACAAAACACATAGATATCAGGTATCATTTTATTAAAGATCACGTAGAAAAGGGAACCATTGAGTTGTATTTTGTTGGCACGGAATATCAACTTGCGGATATATTTACTAAAGCTTTAGACGAACCTGATTTTCAGTTTTTAGTATCCCATAACGGCATGTTGAATCCGCCTTCCAATTAAATATCAGATATTGTCTTAAATAATTCTATTTCAATCTATCATGATTGAAATTCCTTTATTTTAGAAAATATCTGTTATTTAAATTTAAGGATTGTGTCACAACATTGAAACTCAATATTTCCTTATCTGTGTACATTTTTAATAATTAATGATCCTGACAAATTGCTGTGAGAATTGTTCATCACAGAGTGGGACGCAAACAATATCCAGGTTTGTCTGTATTTTTAAGGCTAAAAGGGTTAACGAGCTTAATCACAAAATCAAAAGGAAAAGCACCGGTATTTATTTGAGGGGGAGTATAGTTAGGATTTTAAATTTTTATAATTCTTTGTTTCTTTTTTAATTTCTTATAGTTAAATTTTAAATTTTAGGTTGGTCATATTTTTATTTAATTTTAAGTTTAATTTAATAGGTAAGAAAATCCCAAAAAGATTTTAAATTTCAAATTTATCACAAAGCCAAAAATATTTTAGTTTATTTTATTTTATTTCAGTTTATTTTTTATCTTAATTCAAACACTAAAAGAAAATACCAAAAATATATTTACTTTGTTATTTCAAAGAAAAACTCAAAAAGATTTAATAAAATTGGGCCAAAATTTTTAAAAAAATCTTGTTTCATTTATCTTTTACAGCCCAATATTTTTTATTAAGTTTTGTGTGTTGTGTGGTAAAAACCGGCGGCCCACACTCCATTTTGGGCACGGATCCTTCATTGCTCCGACCCGAGACCCTTTAAAAGGGTGGGTCAACGGTCAAAGCCTCATTCTTCATCTTCAAGATATCTTTCTTCTTCTCTCTTTCTTTACTCCGTCGTCCAACCACCGCCAACCCTCCATTACCACCTTCCAAGCTTTAGGAAACATCATTTTCTTCAGTTTTTCTTGCATTTTTCAACTTCGGCACTACCAGGTAACCTATTTCTAACTTTATTTCAGCATTTAACTTCTTAAAATGTGTATTTGATTTTCAAATTTTTCTTAGTTTTCATTCTCGGTTCTTATTCATTTTAGGTAGTTTTATGTAGTATTTTTACTTAGTCATAGTTATATAAAATATTCCTTATGCATTTTAAGACTAGGATCTGTAATTTCACGCATTTTTGTTCACTTTTAACTGTTCACGTTTATTTTGCATGAACACATTAACTGCATACATGCATTTCGGATGTCCGAGTTCGGACCATCATCCGAATTCTGACGTCCCACTTACTTTAAAATTTTCAATTTTTCAACAATCCGAATTCCGAATTCCGTCACTGTAGATCCGAATTCGGTCACTGTTGATCTGAATTCGGTCTACAATGATCCGAATTCGGTCCATCTTGGAATTATGAAAATTAAGTCTCATTGCATCATCACTGTGCATCCGAACTCGGGTTGGATCCGAATTCAGTTCTCATCCGAGTTTGGTTCCTTGTCATTTCTGCATACATAACATTTCCATCCGCACCACATCCGAATTCGGACTATGCTCTTGCACCATCCGAATTCGGACCACCTCACATACACATTGCCACTTACATCCATTTCGGACCCCCATCCGAATTCGGCCACTCGTGTCACCTCATCCGAATTCGGACCCCTCACATACCATTCATGCATCAACCGGATTTCGGCCTGATCCGAATTCGGTGACACTGTTCATCCGAATTCGGACCATCCGAAATCCAACACTTAGCAATTTTCAAACTTTTTCATTTTGGCATTTTTTTATAAATTCAAAAATACAAAAATATTTTCCTCAACGTGCACCATTGATTAGAGTTAGGACTAGTGTTTGAGTGAAAAAGCCTGGTCTAACATCGGTCTCTTAACGATTGACTTTGGACTTTATTAGTAGAATTTTATTCTACTAATAAAGACCCGATGCTAAACAGATCAGGCAGTTTCTATTTCACACTAATCTAGACTTCACATCAATGCCTTATCAGTTAAAGTCTTCTTATTCTAACTCTGATGCACCTTGCAGGATGATGGAACCAGCAGTCATTCTTACCATACCCCATCCCCCCATCCCAAATAATAACGCCCAACTCCCAGAACAATCCATCCTCCCCAGCGTCGAGTTTGTCGAGTTTATTCCACACAACTGGCAGCTCGACGTTTCCATCCTAACCAAAGAACCCCAAACCCTTGCATTTGACATCCTTACTCGCCACCCCATCTATTACGCCTTATCTACCGCAATTGCTGTTCCCCAGATTTACCTTCAACAATTCTGGAACAGGTTGCAATACTTTTCTGACCCCGAACCTCACTTTACATCTACCATCGACTGTGTTCCAGTCAAACTCACTATATCCGTCATACGCCATATCCTTCATCTACCCACCGAATTCTACCTTCCAACCCGCGAACATTTTGATCCCAACCCATCCATCACCGAAACCCTAGCTGAAATCCAAACACTAGGTTATGATGGCCCTCTTTCCAAACCCTCAGATTTCCGCACCAAAAATCTTCAATCTCACTGGCGAATACTTTTTGATGTAATCAACAAATGCTTCACCGCGAAGCATTCCGGCCACGACTCTGCGTCGGCTCAGGTACTAGCCATGTTCACAGGCTTTGCCTTTGATCGACATGTGGATTATGCTGCTTTCCTTTTCGAGGAATTAAGAAGAGTCCACGTGGAGAGGGGATCTAAGAAAGGCAGAAAATACATACCTCTACAGCGGTTTCTGCAGCTAATCATCCAGTATGCCATGGACCATGATGACGATATCCACGAACGTCCTGAGGCAGACGTCTACCCCACAGTGGCGATTCAAAAGTTAACTCTGCCAAAGGGGGCCCCCACAGTGCCGATAATGAAAATACCTATATCTTTGCTAATGAGGTCAAGGGGGTTGGAACGGGTTCGGGCATATATTCAAGAGTGTTATCCTGATGAGTCTCAGTCAGAACCGTCTGAGACTAGCCAATCCGAAGGTGAGGCGAGCATGAGTGAGGATGAGGGAGCTCAGGTGGAAGTTCAACAATCTCTGGGTATAGGTGAGAGGGAGCATGTGTTGGTGAGCGAGGGAGCAGGTGGTGAGGCGGCAGAGATGGCGGATTCAGAAAGAACCGTCTCTGCCGTACGAGCGATAAGTACTCCATCCGAGGGTGAACTAAGCCCAATTAGCCGGTCACCTCACCATAAGACCGTCAGTCCAACTGTCGAAATCACCACCACCACCCACTTGGTTTCCCCTCAAAGGGAAACCACTTCATTTCACGGGGTCATAGCACATACTCCATCGCCCTCTCTTTCGGAGAGTGGCGGTGTTGAAAGAGGTCACACTCCTCCCCATGTGACCGAACTTCCTTCTTTCACGATTCCATCCCCTATTATACAAACACCGCACGATGCCTCCGTGGCATCCCCAAGAGCTGCCTCCGTGGCAGCTCCTCAAACTTCCGAATCTGAGCGTCCTATACAGGAGCCAGAAATGACGGAAGGAAGACCGGGAGTGGCTCAATCAACGCCATCCACTTCCGGCCATCTCCCAATCTATTTGGAGATGTTAACGGCAGCTCTACGTGCTGCCGACGTGTTTACCCGGGCTGACCTGGACGCCCAAAGGGAAGCTGCCGAGGAACGTCACACCGCCCTACTTTCACTCATAAAGGGTAAGGGTGTCGCTTCCGGAGCTGCCACTCCACCAGGACCCCATTCAGTCCAACTTCAGATAGCAGAGCTCTCGGACAAGATCGATGCACTTAACCGATTAATTCTTCAAGTCCAAGATCAGTTAAATTCCCGAATGGATCGCCTCGAGTCGGCGGTAATCGAACTCCAGTGCCGCCCTCAAGCAGAGGCCCCAAAAAGAAAGCATGACGATCGGGACGACCCTGATCGTCATGAGGGGGAGAAAAGGCAAAAGGTTCAATATGAGGACCCCATGCTATTAATAGGGGGAGCAGAGACCACAGAAGGGACAGAGTTTCAGGGGTCAGGGGAACAGAGGCAGGAGGCTCAGGAATTCCTAATGATAGAAGACGAGCCCATGGTCGAGGGTCCAGTGTAAGGTGTATCACTGACAGATCTATCTAGACGCGGACCCGTTAACGAGTGCGGAATCCTCGTTGACGGTCAGACGGACAACTCTCAACCAACGGAAACACGGAGACTATTAGACGCTGAACGAACGACACACGAACGATCCTACGTACTAATTCTCTCCGAAACGGGACTCACCTAGCTGATAAACTCGAGATCGCCTCTTGCTTAATTCCTCACGAATTCTGCCAAAGGTCTGCTAATCATTCGAGTCTATCCCTAATTATAGACCCTGATTCGAGTCTGTTGTGGGCCAACCTCGAATCTGGCCTAAGGCCTCATTCGAATCTGTCCATCTGACAGATTCGAATCTAACCTATTCGAATCTAAGGATACATTCGAATCTATCACAGATTCGAATGTCTTCCTTTACATATTCGAATCTAACCAATACACTTAAACACTTAAGTGATGAAACTTATAATATTACCTTATGATTGATTTTATCTTTGAGTTTTATGTTTGAACTTCTTGTAATACGTTACATCAAGTTCAAACATACAAACACTGATAAACATCAATCATATATAATATATACATACCAAACATATGCAAAATCACAATGTAAGACAACTTAGACTGCTATCGTCACACGGGATGTACCAACAGACTCCCCCTTGACGATAGCTTCTAATAATTCACACATTCACACATTTGATTTAAGAACATGGTTTATTATTGATTCAAAATACTACCAGCATACAGACCTTTTTCTACACATACCTTGACTACATTTTCATATTTACTCGCTTCAGCATCCATATGTGCGTCACTGGAAATCTTACAGTTATACAAGATCTGCAGGTCTTCTTTAGATAAGTTCACCAGGTGAAGCGGGTCATAGACTCTAAGAATAACATTTTCTTCTAAGTCTTCCATAACCGCTTCCCCAGTTTCTGTGTCAGCATACCACCACTTCAGATTCTTCAGAATGTTTTGTGGCATTGGCTTGAGAGGTACCTTCCTAAGACACCTGGCTGGCTTATAATGAATCCTCATCCAAGGTCTACCAGTTAGAGGGTCGATACGTGATGGATCCTCAACTCTTTTCCCAACTCTTGGACTCAGGCGCTCAAATTTCCTCGATCTTCCCTCCTTTCTTATTATTCTTGCGATAACGTCCGCATAGGGATCATTGCCAATATTTATCAGATCTTTCCATGCTAAATCTGCAATTTCAATCTTTGGCAGGGAGTTGAACGCCTTTAAGGTTCGCCTCATGTACTGAAGCCCGTCTTTTCTCTTTATTATGAATAGCTGCAGATCTCTGTCAAAGAACCAGCTTAAAATTCGCTCAGACAGCTTCCCCGTACCTGGCACTCTCATTGTCCTTTTAATTGCAGCTTCCTTCTCTTCAGCCCTGAACCATAGCTTTCGTTTTTCTTCATTGGTTAGCTCTCTTGCAGGTTCCTCTGTCGATGGCTGAGGATTTAAAGCAACATTCACTATATCTGCATCGACAATGTTATGTCCATCAATCATATAAGTATCTGTGATAGGATTCTGCTGCACAATTATCTCATCAGCTTCATCATCCTCATCAGCAAGTACTTCATCATCTGATCGCCAGTCGACTATCTCCTCTGGCGCAATCTCCCCTTCTTCAAGCTCTTCATCTTCGTTATCAAAGCCTACATCCAGTGGATCATCATCAAGATCCATGAGCGCGTCAATCATCTCACTGATTTCAAAGTCTGTAGGCTCCTTAGACGAACTAGCTTCACCCCTGTGTCCTTCTCCTTGACTAGGCTCCCCCTGAATTTGAGTAACTTGAGCTGCAGGAAAATCTACAGACTCAATCTCTTTATTTGCACTCGGATCATTGCCTTCATCATCATCATCTTCTCGCTGAACTTCCTGATCTTTACAACTCGTCTCCCCCTGAGTTTGAAGATTTTTCATAAGCTGCTCTAGGAGGGACCGCATTGCTCGGATCTCAGACGATTGATCAGCAACAAATGATTTAATTTCCGTGTTCTCGTCTCTTAACATTTTCAACAATCGTTCTCAGTTCGGCATTCTCCTTATCAAGATTAGAGTTATGCTGTTGGAGTTCACCGACTGCTTTTGTGAGAGATATGATTTGAATGTTCTGAAAGTCGACACGGCTTTTGAGTTGCATGATTTGTTGATTTTCAGTATAGGCGTCTGATGTAGAAGGGATGGACTGAATGGGAGCAGGGTTGAATGGATGGGGAATGTAAGGTTCATGTTGCTGAGGTGGAGGTGATGGTGGAGCTGTGGTTTGAGGGTGGGTGTGTGGAACTTCTGACTGACTGGCGGATGCCGAGGAAGACCCTTGCATGAACCGATGACGTTTGGCCCTTTGCCTCGTCAGTAGTGGAGCATCATCTTCTTCTTCAAAATCCGAATCTTCAGATTCCCTGGCCTCTCGCCTTCGCGAACCACCTTCATTGATGATCAAGCGTGAACCGTAAGTTCCAATTTGAACAGATTCTGGAGCTTCAACTTCAATCTCCTCCATCTCTTCTGATTCTGTAGCAGATGATGACTCATCATTGGCAGTCTGCTCAGGCTCATATTCGTCAACATCTCTGAAGACATCTTCTTCTCCCTCTGGAGGCTCAAGCAATTCTCCCACTAACGCGGCAGCTATATCCTCATTTGCATGTGGACCCGCCTCCCAGATTTCGTTTAACGTTTGGCACAATTGATCAGCTTCATTTGGGACAGTTGACGGCCATGCTTCCTGTATTTCTGGTTGCTGACTCGAAGAAGGCCTAGACGCCTGAGACTGACTTGCAGTATCTCTTTGTCTTCGCCTTGGATCACGTGGACGAACACGAGTCTGATGCGGTTGCTGATGCGGTTGCTGTTGCTGTTGCTGTTGCTGTTGCTGTTGCTGTTGAACTTCTATTTCACATGCCCAGTTGGCATTATCAGGTGCCACAAAGTTCCTGTCTAAGATAGCTCCAAACAACGGACGAGCAGTAGGAACATCCAATCTTCCTCGGTGTGAGGAACAATCAGCAAATATGCGTTTCTCCATTACATTCACGCTCAAAGAATCATTTGATTGTGGCAGACTTGGCAAAAAGTGACGTATCAACATCATCACGAACCTCGGATACAACAGGAACCTTTCTCTCTCAGGAGCCGTGATTTGATGAATAAATTCTGAGAAAATCAGCTGCGAGAAACTAAACTTCTTATTGTACACCATCGCGATCATTGCTGATTGGATTTTTGATACAATGTAATCAAATCCAGCTTTCTTCGGTGCAAAACAGACCATGAAGACATGGACCAAGAAACGCCATTGCCCAATCAGGCCACTCTTCATATATGACGACTTTGTTACATCTAGACTGTAACCCATTCGTTGAAAAGCCGCTTGCCTAATATTTAGTGGAAAATCAATAGGCCCAGACTCCTCTTCCTCAGATCCTAGCTGCAACACTTGACGCAGCATATCGGCAGAGAATACCAACGGTTGCCCTGCGATCCTTGTTCTCAGCACTGTCGGGGTGACAGAGCAGTCAACTTGTAAGTGATCATAGAACTGCCGCACATATGAGATTACAATCGGAATGTTCTGAAACAGAGCGTAGCTAATTCTGGATTCAGCTAAGAAGTCCAACACTTCACGAAAACCCTGCGCCTCAGGGATATGATTATCTGGATTAAGGACCATATTGTGCTTAGGGACGAAAGCACGAGCTGCCATATCTGCACAGTAAGTTAAAATGTTAGAGTCATTAAAAATCAATTAACTTGTTTAAATTTAAATTTGCTTTATTTTGTACTTTACAAAATCTAACACAATTAAATTTCCACAAGTTTAATAAAATTTAAATTAAACAAATTAAGTACAGATTCGAAGTCTCTCTTTTCGAGTCTAATGGACAGATTCGAGTATACCCTATTCGAGTCTGATGGACAGATTCGAATATCTGGTCATCTCGAATCTATTGATAGATTCGAGAAACCCATGATCAGACTCGAATGTCCATTATCAGATTCGAAGTCCCGTCGGCGTTTATTTCAACAAAAACCCACAATTTTAACCATTTTGAACGTAGCAAATCACATACATTAGTTCAACTAGGTTCTAATTATAGATTTATGCTTTGAATTTGATCTTTTATTAGTCCAAACTTGGTAATTTTGCAAAAACCCTATTTTGACCTATAAAACTTCAAAAAGCGACGATTTGGCCTTAAATTGTGTATAAAACTACATGAAACTTGTATAATCAAGTTGATTATACCTAGATATAGTAGTAGAGTCGAACACAACAGCTTTAGAATCGACGAAATGTCGTTTAGTGGAAATACGATAGACTCGAGATTAGATTCGAGATCGCTAGAACAGATTCGAGATATCAGATTCGAGAACAGTGAGAAGTAAATGCTTTCACTGTGGACCTTTATATACTAACTACCTTCGAGTCTATGCAATTTCGAGTCTACTGACAGATTCGAAGTATCTCACATTCGAGTCTGTCTTAGATTCGAAATTTCCAACACTTAGAAAAATTTCGGAAATTTTTGAAATAATTTCAACTTTTTCCAACTATTTTCTACTGTGTAGTGTAACCAGATAAACTATGCCAAATCTTTTACCCTAAGCTCAGATATTTCACGCATTGTATATTTTATTCAACTTTGAATGCACCCTCAGTAATTTTTGACCTTTTACCTAAGTAAAAATTAAACTAAACTAAAATAAAATAAAATAAAATAAGGTAAAAATAAAGTAAAATTAAAATAAAATAAAATTTTGACTAAAAAATTTAATCTAGACTTAAGTTATAAAAATAAATTTACAAGCTAAGCTAAATACCAAACAACATATTTTTGGTGAGTATAGTCTAAGAAAGGTTCAATCAGATAGCGATGTCCGATACTAACTTTTAGTACTTAAACTTTCACACTTAGGAATTTTTGAATTCCTTTGATTGTTTGTCGTGACATACCCACTTAGCCGATTGTTGGTATTTTACCCTGTTAAACACTCTACATTTCGGAATATCCCTTGGCCTTTTTATTTATCAGGAAATTATCTTACGTGACTCAGACATAGACATACTTTTATGATCAAGGCACACAGACAAATTTGCAAACTTTCTTTAAAAGACAAACATCGGACACAGGTCTGTATTCTCATACAACAAAGTGTCTTAGTTCGACTTAAGGTTTAACTTTAAAGTTAGCAGATAGCGGTGACAGGTCTGTACTGACGTACAACAAAGCGACATGTCTGCTAACCCGAATCTAAACAGAGACAACAGGTCTGTACTTACGTACAACAGAGTTGCATGTTTTCGACTCTCAGTTTTTCATGATATTTCTATTCTTTCCATTTTCAGATGTATTTGATGTTGCTATACATCCCCAGAAAGTTTGCATACCTCATTTAGACTCAATGTTTGTATGTCTTGTACATAAAAATTAAGACCGATTGGTCATACATCTAGGTTAGTGACACGCTTGACTTTTTCTAGAATATTTTATTAGCCTTGTGATTCCCTACATGTATTATGCCTATCAACACATCGAACTAAATAAAGTATAACACTTAGGATTTAGTTGCATTATGTGTGAAAGCCTAAACACTTAGAGTCTGTAACGACGGTGCTAATTTTCGTCACTTTGAACCTATGTATCTAAGACTTAACTCCTTTTCTGATATTCTCTTTTTTTGTATTTTTGTAATTTTCTCTCTTTTTTTTTTTGTTTTTCATAGCAAAAAGCTGTAAACTAAGCTAACCTAATAACTTACTAAAAATAGAAACTTACTAATAATAGAAACTTTCCTAAATTAGAAACTTACCTAAATTAGCAGCCTACTGTAAAAAAGAAAGAAATATAACAACTATAAAAGAAAATAAAATACTACTAAGGTCAATTTACTCTGGGTTGCGCATTCCATTAAGTTGAATTAAATACTCAAATCGTGACTTATCAAATGCTTTGGTAAATAAATCAGCATTATTATCTTCAGTCGCCACCTTTACCAGTTTGATTAAATTCTTTTCAGCACAATCACGAATAAAATGATGCCTTATGTCTATGTGCTTTGTTTTACTGTGTTTAACTGGATTATTTGTTATAGCAATTGTTGATTGATTGTCTATCCTAATTGGAGTTTGAGTATAAGCCAAACCGTAATCCCGCAATTGTTGTTGTATCCACAAAACCTGTGAACAGCAACTACCAGCAGCAACATACTCGGCCTCGCACGTTGACACGGCTACCGAAGTTTGTTTCTTGCATTGCCAGGACACCAATCTCCCTCCGAGGAACTGACAACCTCCAGTCGTTGATTTGCGCGTCAAGCTGCATCCTCCGTAGTCAGAATCTGTGAACGCTTCCAACTCTAGATCTCCCTCCGCGTGATACCAAAGTCCCAGCTTCGGTTTCGACTTGAGGTATCGTAGAATCCGCTTCACAGCTTTCATATGCATCTCCTTCGGATTCGCTTGAAACCTAGCACAAATACAAACAGCAAACATAATATCAGGTCTTGAAGCAGTTAAATACATAAGTGACCCAATCATGGCCCGATATAAAGTCGGATCCACATCGGAATCACTTTCAGTACCCGGCCCGAGATTGTGATTCACTTGAATCGGCGTGCTGAAATGGGCAGTCAACTTTGTTCCTTCCATCCCAAACCGTTCCAATATGTCATAGACATACTTGGTCTGATGGATAAACATGCCTTCCTTCTTCTGGTCAACTTGTAACCCCAAAAAGAAATTCAACTCCCCCATAGCACTCATCTCGAACTTAGACTTCATAACCTTCTCGAAATCTTTGCACATCTGTTCGTCTGATGATCCAAAAATGATATCATCTACGTACACTTGTACCAAGATAAAATGATCTCCCTTTCTCTTAACAAATAGAGTACTATCTATCCTACCCCTCTCAAAGCCATTTTCTAAAAGATGGTTGGATAGAGTCTCATACCATGCCCTAGGTGCCTGATGTAATCCATAAAGAGCCTTATCTAATCGATATACTCTATCAGGATATTTAGGATCTGTAAACCCGGGCGGTTGTTCTACATACACTAACTCCTTCACTTTCCCATACAGGAAAGCACTCTTAACGTCCAGTTGATATACTTTAAATCCCTTGAAGGAGGCAAAAGCTAAAAACAACCTAATTGCTTCTAACCTTGCTACTGGTGCAAACACTTCATTGTAATCGATTCCCTCCTCTTGGTTGAAACCCTTTACAACTAATCTCGCCTTGTTGCGCGTGACTATCCCCCGATCGTCTCTTTTGCACTTAAAAACCCATTTGGTTCCTATTGCAATCTCCCCTCGAGGTAACGGAACTAACTCCCACACTTCTAGTTTCCTAAATTGTGAAAGTTCTTCCTGCATCGCTTCAACCCAGGAGTTGTCCTTAAGTGCCATTTGCACATTTTTGGGCTCTACTTGCGATATGAAACACGAATATAGACATGTATGATATGCCTCGGAGTCGTTTATCATCGACAACAACACAGTGTTGTTATTTACACTACTCCGAGTCCTCACACCCTCGTTAGGATTTCCTATGATGCTATCTATAGGATGGTTCTTGTTAATCCTAGAGGTCTCTATTTCGTCTACCCTTAGATTATCTCCTAAGTTGGATCCTATTTCACCTAAAGGGGGAACAGGCTCAGCTTCCACATTTTCTTCCTCACGGACGTTTTCCTCAGAGGCAGAACTTGATGCTTGAGTCTGATTCTCAGTGTTAGGTTCTTCTGGATTAGCAACTTCTGGAGACCCATCTACAGTCGCAGTAGGCTCGGACGTAGATTCGAACGTGGTCCTTGGAAAAATATGGCCATCGTCATTTAGGTGCAACGTCGCCATGTCTTTATCGATTGTACCTGCAGTATCATCCAAAGGAATGTTAAATGACTCAAATAACTTATCATAGTCAAATATCCATTCCGGACCAGTTTGGGGTTCATGTGTATAACTTGTGACTTCAATATTATACACAATCTCCACAGTACCACTCCTTTTGTTAAAAACCCGTTTGTTTGGTGAGTTTGGCACATAACCTAGGAAATATCCTTCGTCAGCCTTTTCACCAAACTTCGGTTGATGTTTTGTTCTTAAAAGTGTGCATGGTACTCCAAACGGTTCGAATCCAGTTAAGTTAGGTGGCCTTTTATTCAAAATTTCATAACATGTTTTGTTCAATGATTTGACTGTAAGGACTCTATTTAAAATGTGGCACGCGGTATTCACTGCCTCCCCCCAAAACATGGTAGGAAGCTTTGAATCCGAAAGCATAGTCCTTGCAGCCTCAATCAATGTTCTGTTTTTACGTTCGGCCACCCCATTCTGTTGAGGTTCATATGGTGCACTGAATTGATGCACGATGCCCTTTGATAGGCAATATACACCAATTACAGAGTTTTTAAATTCAGTCCCATTATCACTACGTATATTTTTAACCCTTGTTCCGTAGGAATTCTCCACTTGGTCTAAGAACCCGATGAGCTTTGTAGCCGTCTCGTCCTTCGTACCTAAAAAGAAAACCCAAGAAAACCGTGAGTAATCGTCAGTGATAACTAAGCAAAACCAACTACCTCCTATACTCCTTTTGTTGATAGGGCCGAAAAGGTCCATATGCAACAAATCGAATGTCGAGGTTATGGAGTTCAGCTTCTTGGACTTGTGTGTCTTTTTATGTTGCTTGCCCTTCATGCACGGTAGACACTTGTCTTCAAACTGAAAGCTCTTCAGAGGCACACCTTGCACCAAACCATTCTTCGTTATGTAGTTCATTTTCCTTAGGTGCAAGTGAGCCATGCGTCTGTGCCACAAAACCGATTCCGTCTCCGAAGCTTTTGATAGTAAGCAGATCGGACCCATCGAATTATCTGGCTTGTTCATATCGAGCATGTACAAGTCATTCTTCCTTGGAGCCCGCATCAATATCCAATCTTCAGGTATCTTGAATCCCGGCTTTAGCACTAACGCCTCAGTGTCAGTAAATAACACCGAGTTCTTCTTATCACAGATTTGAGATACACTAATGAGATTATGAACCAGTTTATCAACGTGATAAACTTGATCCAATGTAATCGTCCCATTAGTGACTTCTCCAGTTCCAGTGATATTTCCTCCTTTGTTGCCCGCGAATGATACAAATCCCCTATTACCCCCCTTGAAGTCTGTGAGAAGACTTCTTTCCCCCGTCATGTGCCTGGAGCAACCACTGTCGACGAACCACTTGTTGTTTGGACCGGTAGTTATCTCCTGCACATGAAAGAAAAATAGGTTAGTTATCACGGGGAACCCAAGCCATGACTGACTTGGTAATACCATTCTCGTCCACATACTTGAACTCTTTCAAGTACCCATCTCGCCTTTCAGGTGACTTGGGCCTTTGAACTGAATTCTGTTGTGGTGCCGAGTGATTTAGATTCACTCTTTGCCTTTGAGTAGGCATTTGTTGTGATGCTCTAGAATAAGTCTTATTATAATGCATTTCAGACTGTGATCCCTGAGCTTTTACCGGAACATATTGTCTAACAGGAGTATGTGACCTAACTGGAGTGTGTGACCTGCTAGGTGTTGTGCTCCTATAGACTTGTTGAGGTGCTGACCTAGATTGATTAATGACACGATTCGGTGAATTTGTCCTAACCACTTCTTTTGGTCCAACCTTAACCGGTGTTTGTTTCACAACAGGTTTTGGTGCGGCCTGCACAGTTTTCTCGGTACTCTGAGAACTACTCGTGCTCGCCACACTTGTCGAGGGCTTAAGAGGTGTTGGGTTCACTGTCTTAGGGGTAACATCTGCTTTCCTATGTGGACAGTGAGAAGCAACATGCCCTTTCTCGTGACATCTAAAGCAAGACATCTTATCCATGGACTTTTTGGTTGGTCCCTTAGATCTAGGTGTCTCACTAGTGTCTACATCCTTTGGTACATCTACAGTGTCTGTCTCTTCGACCTGGTCAGCCCATGAAATTTTCTGTTTTCCTGCAGGTGTTTCACTGGAGGAAGACACAAATTTCACTTGCTTGACCTTGACGGTTGAGTCAGTCACCTTAGGTGTATTTTCAATTGTAGGCTCAGGTGTAGGTTCAGGTAGGTCCTCTAAAACTACTGACTTGTCAGTTTTCTCCTGAGGCTGAGGCACATAGTTATCATTGAAAGGTGGAGGAATTTCGTGAAAACCTAGACCTACAGGCTTCTTAGACTGTCTTTGGGCATCTAAGACTTTCCCTAGGTTTAGGCTCGAATTCCTAAACTTTTCCAGCTTGCTATTTGCCTCGGCTACCTTAACCTTGGTCTCGGCTAGCTCTATGTCCTTGTCTTTCAGACTTTTGGTCAAGGCCTCTACGTGCTCATACATAAGTTCTATCCTAACACACTGCTCACTCAGTTTGTCTTTTAGAACGATTACGTCTTGAGCATCAGCCTTAAGCTTTTCTTTTAAATCTTGTTTTATATCATTAAGGCTAGCATTTTCTATTTTTAAGTTTTCATTTTGAGCAGCTATGGTCTTATGTGAGTCTAAAACTAGATTTAACCTATCATTAGAATTAACACATAAAGCACATAATTCACGAAATAGAGAATTAGAAAGACTAACCTTAGAGTTATCAGATTCCACGTTGGCCATCTGAGCAGCAAACTCCAGCACGGTCTGATCATTCGCTTTCTCTACCCACATCGGACTGTTTTCCCTTGTGGTCTGCTCATCCTCTTCACAACCATTTTCCGTAACTTCAGCCATGAAAGCTCTAGCATTGGACTCCGGATGTGAACTCCAGTCATAAGAACCATCTAGCTGTCTGTCAGAGGTGACATTGGATATCAGACCCGCTAGATTGGCTTGACCAGACGAAGAACTCGGAAGATATCTCTGTTGGGACTGATTTTGGTACTGTCCTTGGTGCTGACTCTGTCCTTGGTATGATTCTACCTTCGGTCTTTGACACTCCCTCGCGAAATGTCCCAATCCCTGACAGTTGTAGCATTTGACCTTGGACTTATCAAATCCTATCCCCTTGTTATTCATCTGGAGATTCCTTCCAGTTCTCTTTATGAATCTCTTAACCCTCTGGGTTACCATGGCCAGTTGCCATTTAAGATCCATCTCCTCAAGATCATCAGGGTCGACCTGATCGTAGTCTTCATCCCAAAGAGCCGGATCGTTGATCTTCCCTTGAACACAATTTCCATAAGCGGCCACAAACGAAGCAAGTAGATTCAGATGCTCTTCCGCTGACTTTGCGCTCATGGGCATCTTCGAATAGCTCTGACTGGTCGATGCCTGTTGGACTTGAGGTTGCGGTTCTTCCAATCTTCCTAACCCTAAGAACGCGCGATTCAGAGAGTCTTCGGACTCTGGTGGTGATGACGTTTCTCCGGTGAAAAACGCTGTAGCACTCTTCTGATCAGCTGTCACTGATGATTTTGATGTCTTTCCAAAATACATCGCCGGATTTTGGACTTGCTCATAATCAGTCTCAGCCTTTATCATTTCGAAGTGGTATGCCCTCAACGTTCCCACGATGTCATCCAGTGATTGAGCATAGTATTTATCTTCATTCAGCTTAATCATTGCCACGTACATAGCCCATTTGGCTGGTAGGGCATCAAGAAGCTTATTGTTCTTGTCTGTGTCAGAATACTCAATACCATGACTTTCAAGCTCTGTTATCAGATGATAAAATCGTGTGATAATATCATCCAACTGTTCATCCTTAAGAGCCTTGAAAATTGCAAACTGTTGGGTCAACAGCTCTGTACGCTTTCTTCGTACCCGTGGATTACCCTCACACCGTTTCTGAAGAGACTCCCAAAGCTCTTTCGACGTCCTCTGAGTCCGAAATGTGTGCAAGATATCTTGAGGTAACGCCATTCGGATAATGGAGAAAGCTTTGTTTTCAGCTTCAAACAGTTTTTTGTCATCCTCTTTCATCATTTGGTATGACAGAACCTTTTGACGGCCTTCTACCTCAGATACTGGTGGAATGTACCCTTCATCAATGCACACCCACATGCGCATGTCGTTGAATCATACAAAATCCGTGAATCTATCCTTCCACCAGTAGTAATCCTCAACTTTCATCAGCTTAGGTGGTGCATTAGCCTTCCCGACTTCGTGATCCATTTCAAGGAATTTCTGAAGGTTTGACATCTTTTCTGAAACAAATTGAATTTAGACTTAATTAATTTAATTCGAACCTAATGTGAATTAACTCTTTCGAATCTAGATAGATTCGAATGTAATTAGATTCCAATTTATTTGGGATTAAATTCGATTAAGTAATTTAATTCAATTAGATTCGAAATTATGTCAGATTCGAACAATTCCTTAGATTCGAAGACAAGACAGATTCGAAGGACCCCTTAGACTCGAAGACCCTTAGAATCGAAGGCACAACAGAATCGAAATTCAGCAGAATCGAAGCACAGACTCGAAACAGTAACACACTCGAAACAAACTCGGAATACAGACTCGAGATCCAATTTGAATGTAATAACAGATTCGAAACTCCACAGACTCGAAACTGACAGAAATTGACTCGATAGGAGCGTATTTTGGTTAGACTCGAAAAATAAAGTAAAACCCTAATTGCCCCTATAGATTCGAGCGCCGCAAACTCGAAAAACGGCTAACACTTTGATTTTTTGACGTTTTACAGATTAAATCACTATTTTTCAAATGAAAAACAATGATTTCGACCAAAAACGTGAAAAACGACAAAATGTTTCCCGAATATGAATTTGCTAAGCTCAAAAACACGTTTTTGAGAGAAAAACCGTCCAACTAGCGTCAAGAAACCTAGAATGTATCTGATGAACACGAAGAACACCACGAACACTCTGTAGTCTCTGATACCACTTGTAAGGTCTACGACTGCAAGATCTATCTAGACACGGATCCGTTAACGAGTGCGGAATCCTCGTTGACGGTTAGACGGACAACTCTCAACCAACGGAAACACGGAGACTATTAGACGCTGAACGAACGACACACGAACGATCCTACGTACTAATTCTCTCCGAAACGGGACTCACCTAGCTGATAAACTCGAGATCGCCTATTGCTTAATTCCTCACGAATTCTGCCAAAGGTCTGCTAATCATTCGAGTCTATCCCTAATTATAGACCCTGATTCGAGTCTGTTGTGGGCCAACCTCGAATCTGGCCTAAGGCCTCATTCGAATCTGTCCATCTGACAGATTCGAATCTAACCTATTCGAATCTAAGGATACATTCGAATCTATCACAGATTCGAATGTCTTCCTTTACATATTCGAATCTAACCAATACACTTAAACACTTAAGTGATGAAACTTATAATATTACCTTATGATTGATTTTATCTTTGAGTTTTATGTTTGAACTTCTTGTAATACGTTACATCAAGTTCAAACATACAAACACTGATAAACATCAATCATATATAATATATACATACCAAACATATGCAAAATCACAATGTAAGACAACTTAGACTGCTATCGTCACACGGGATGTACCAACAAAATTATAGCGTAAATCCCTCGGAATTGTAATCCAAAAATTAAACATTAACCTTAAATTTCTGATATTGCCGAAATGTTCAGAATTTATCTTAATTAAAGAATGTCCAACCGTTTCTATTTATTTTAACTATTAAAACCTAACCGAGATGATGTGTGTGTGTGTGTGTGTGTATATATATATATATATATATATATATATATATATATATATATATATATATGTATGTATATTCCTTTATATATATATATATGTGTGTGTGCCTATATTTATTGTATCTGGTTTTGGTACCTACTAAAGTTTTAGTATGTGTTGTGTGGGTTTCGGTATATAAGCATACATATATAGTTTCGGTATTTGGGAGGGGTTTCGGTACCCCCAACTAGTTTCAGTACATATATAGAGTTTCAGTATAAAGGTTTCACTATCATTCATAAGTTTCAGTACTCTTATGGTTTCGGTAGGGGGGGGGGGTTTCAGTAATGTTGATACCGAAACCTCAAGGTTTCGGTATTCATGCAACTTCCAGATAGCATACGATTAAGTCTTTTAGAATTACATTTGTAGCTTGAATCAATGCATGAAATTTTGTATATAATTTCCACAACACTTAATTTACACAAACCCATAAAAATACTTAACATGCATCAACATTTGAATCCAAAAATCTCAGATTCGGTTTTCATCCAAAACCAAACCACAAACCCTTAAATTTGTAAATTTGAGAGATATTTACCTTAAATTGAAGCTTGTAATGTTTATAGCTCCTTCAAAACGACTTGAATCCAAGTTTTCAGCCTCCAATTTGATGTTTTTCTTTGATTCTTGATTTGAAGATGAAGAGCCGTAGCTTTCTTTTAGAGAAAGGTAGAGAGCAGAGAGAAGAGAGAGAGATGAATGAATTAGAAATTAAAAGACTTATGTCTTTTAATTCCCTTTTTCCAACTTTTAACACATTCAACCCCTCAACTTTCTAACTTTCTTAAATACCGATTTGTGTCTTGATTTCAATATTAATATAACTTAAAAATCATCATACTTAAATAATTAAAACTAGAAATTCTAAAACTTCTTAATTCTTTAAAATAGCAACCAAATTCTTAAATTCCATTAAATAAATATTAAATCCTTATTTTATTCTTTCAACCACTTAATAAATCATATTAGCTTAATAAATTTACATCATCAATTTCTGAATAAAACAACCAACTTTTATAATTGATTAAAATACGATCCAACTTAAATTATAATTTTAAACAAATAAACCTCAATTACAATAATTAGATTTTGAGGATGTTACATTCTGCTTGTGGAAGCCACTGAGTCTTCCAACTTTTTCAGCTTAGCCATGACCATTAGGTACTTAACTCCCCTGTAGCTATAGTCTTTATTTGTGTTGTCTGGTTTGGAGGAAGAGCCAACAGATTTAGACACACAGTCAGCAGCTATATGGCCTGTTTTGCCACATTTAAAACACTCAGCCTTAGTTTTGTAAAATGCCTTCTTCTTGATGACACCTGATCTCTTTTGCAGCATTTTTCCACCAAACCTCTTCTTATTGAATATTCTGACAAGCATAGCAATCATTTGCTCATCATCAAACTCAGTAAGGTCTTCACAGTCCTCTTCCTCAGACATTTCCTCCATTTCATCATCAGCCTGTTGATAAGCTTGTGTGAACACATCACACACCTGACCAGCAGGTTGTCTCACGCTGGCCACTAATGCAGCACCTCTTTTGGACATCTCTAAGGCATTTCTTTTCTGTTGCCTTGATTGTTCATAATTTAGCAAGGATCCATAACGATTTACAAGATCCATACCTCTGATGGTGCCTGAGTTTCTGAGGATAGTAGAGAACTAATTCCATTCCTCAGGCAGGGTGTCCAAAAATTTGTTCACCAGAGTTAAACTGTCTTTAGTGATCCCAATAGCTTTGAGGTCATTGATCAAAGCATTGAACCTGATAAAGGTTTAAGTGAGAGTCTCCTTTGGCTTTTCAAAGAATAGTTCATATTATCTAACAAGATTATTGATCCTGTTAACCAATGTGATAGTGGGGCCATCATAGACAGTACACAAAATATCCCACATTTCCTTTGCAGTTTTCATCTTCTCAATGTTTAAACACATCATCAGGTAGAGAGACAACAAGGTTGTTCCTAGCCTTTGCATCAAGGGCAACCAGACGTTTGTCTTCATCAGACCATTGAGCTTTTGCTTTTGCAATGGTCCTGATTTCAGGAACAGCTCCTTCAGCAGCAGGAGTTGTAGTAGTGACAGAAGTTGGCACATAGGGACCTTCCATTACTATCTCTGTTAGTTGGACATCCAGATTCTCTAAATAGAGCATCATTCTGCACTTCCAGCCAGAGAAGTTCTGATGATTGAACTTGGGAGATTTTGCCATTGACCAATTGTCAAAGTAAGAGGAAGAGCTGGCAGCACTGTTGTCCATGGTGGGAAATGGGGAGTAGTGAGAGATCTAGAGTTAACACACACTCAAAACTGCTCTGATACCAGTTGTAGGTCCCAAAAGGGTTCCCTAGTATGATGTTGTAAGCTGTAGAGGGGGGTTGAATACAACTATTTAAAAATTCAACACACTTTTCTCAATATTTGTATGTATATATCAACAAATGTTAATTACAAACAAGTTAGAACTGTGGAATGGTTCAAACTGAGATGACAGAACAACAGATAGACAACTAATCTAAGACAAACTCATACCAGTTA
This sequence comes from Centrapalus pauciflorus, assembly GCA_020465985.1. Taxonomy (NCBI): domain Eukaryota; kingdom Viridiplantae; phylum Streptophyta; class Magnoliopsida; order Asterales; family Asteraceae; genus Centrapalus; species Centrapalus pauciflorus. The sequence continues at coordinate 317,719 of JAANYP010003633.1, read as the reverse complement.
CAATGAATTCACTCACTAAGATATACTCACTGATTTTACAAGACAGACAGACAACCAGAACCAGAACAGCTTAGACACACTCAACTATTCTTATCTAAGCAGACTTTGCATGCATGAAAACACGATTGTTTGCACGTTTTGGATATCTCTCTCTTGGTTGTCTAACATTCCTTTGAAGATTCCTTTTATACTCACTCAGAAAATACTGGAGAAACTTCCTCATTGGATGCAGAGATAGCGGAGTGCCTTTACAAAAAGAAAAAACTGCTTTTCTGCACATTATGACAAAACAACATTTGTCCCTGTGTAGCAGAATCTTTGTCTTTTCCTTTTTTGTCTCTGTTGCAGACTGCTTTACTTTAAAGAGGAATGTCAACTTTAATCCTTTCCTCTTCTTGTATATCGATTTTGATAAAAGAAATAGTCTGTCACCCATTTCAGATATCCACTTTGTCTTCATGTATCAGAACAGCTTGGGCAGTGCAAGCAGTTTCTGATTTTCCACTTTGTCTTCGACTTGCAAATTGATCTTTTCGTCCAAGAGAATACATGATGACATGGAAACAAATTCCATAAGGTGTATAACTTGTTCAAAAAGAACAGGTTCTGTTCACAAAGAACAGAACACTTAGTTTTGGTCCTAGCTGCTCAACAGACATGAGCAGCGTAGACAGTTTATGTCCAGCCTGTCCAACAGAATAGGACACTTTGGGCAATCTTCCTAAGTTACAACTAATGTAACATGGTGATCAACTTTGACTAATGTTAAAAATCACTTATCAGGTTTCAATAGGGCATTAACAGGCCTTAAATTATACCCTTTAAGAGTATCAAATAGGCCTATGATATAGAATAGGTTTGATGGAGGCCTTTTTGTGCCTAACAAATATTATTATTTGTGTCGAGTCCATTAGTTTAGGGATTAAGACAAGTAATGAATGTTGCATGTGTTATGCCGAGATTTATTGGTTAAAATGTTGATGATTAATATGACTAAGTAATTGGTTATGTCTATGTGACCATTGCATGATATTCAGATGGGTAATAACTTAAGCCATAGTGGTTTCGTACATGGTTATCTTTAAATTCGATTTGTTAATCAATTGTTATATGCTCGACATTGCTTTAGTAGTAATTTAGTCGTAATCACCATTCCAAACAATCACTCAATTCACAAGTTAATCAATTTTATAAACCTAAAGAAACTAGCAATCTAACCCTAATTCACATACGCACTCCCTGCGGATTTGACCCTTACTTCCCTATGCTAGTAGGTAATTTTAAGGTCATTTCTACGGGCCATAACGACGGCTCGTCAGTTATAAAAATCCTAAGTTTTTGAAAAAGTGTCAATGGGTTCTACCAATGTTATTTGATTGAAGATATATGGGACGCGGGTATCAGGCCTTCTTTAATCACTCATCAGAAGAAGTCCTGGCCCAAGAGGAGGAGAAAAGAAATCTAAACGAAAAAAGGCAAATTTCTTTTCCCTATGAAAAGTTGAATGACAGTTATCCTTACAGAGTACGCACTCTTGAGGATGATTTTTTCGTTAGCTATTCATCAACTCAAATGAAAGCCAAACCGGTTGAACCAATACCTCATCCTTATATTCCTACAACTGTTCTTCAACATAAAATCAAATTTTAGAAGAGGAATTAAGAAAATCTCATGAGAAATCCCTTGCCTATCAAGGAGCTATTGTCATAAGTGAGGAAAACTTGGAAAAGCAAACTTTTGAACATAGTGTAGAGTTAACCATTTACAAAGAACAGTTTAACACATTTTCAGAAATGTTAAGTTCTCACTTACAAGATTCAAAAATCTCTCCTCCTGCCAGTGTCCCACATATATCAATTGACAAAGGTAAAAACAAAATTGAAGTTCCTTTAAACATTCTCAATGGTGAGTGTTCGAAATCTTCAAAATCTGAGGTTTCCAAGAAGGCAAAGAGAAATTCAAAGTCTTCGAAGAAACCCACTTACGAAGGAAACCTTTCTAAATCCAAGTTTTTAAACTGTACTGACTCTCCTTGTTTTGTACCTACAGATCATGTAAGAAGGTTCCCAAAACGACTATGCAAGACTTTTCAAGTTTTTTTGTGAATGAGGTTGTCATGCCAAGTGAGTTTGTTTCTAGAACTAGGGAAAATGTAATCTCAGAAAACAATGATTGTTCTGTAACGGATTCGTTGTCATGATTGAAATATTCATTTGCCGATATGTTTGCTTTATGTCCTACTCGTTAGACGTCAAGCGCCAGAAATGAATAAATACATGCCATACCCAGAAAACGTATACGTAAAAAGAAAAATAAAAACAGTGCATCATTGGCGTTATCAAAGACTGATTCATGTCTGTTGAGCAACTTGGACCAAAAGAAAGTGTTCTGTTCTTTGTGAACAGGTTATACACTTTTTGGAATATGTTTCCATGTAATTATGTATTCCCTTGGACGAAAGGATCAGTTTGCAAGTCGAATACAAAGTGGAAAATCAGAAGCTGCTTACACTGCCCAAGCTGTTCTGATACATGAAGACAAAACAGATATCTGAAATGCGTGACAGGCCATTTCTTATATCAAAATGGCAGGATTAAAGTTGACATTCCTCTTTAAGGTAAAACATTCTTCAACACAGACAAAAAGGAAAAGACAAAGATTCTGCAATATATGGACAAATGTTGTTTTGTCAGAATGTGCAGAAAAGCAGTTTTGTCTTTTTGGAAAGGCACTCCACTATCTCTGCATCCAATGAGAAAGGTTCACTAGTATTCTCTGAGATAGTATAAAAGGGAGCTTCTAAGGAATGTGAGATAACCAAGAGTGAGATATTCAGAACGTGCAAAGAAGTGTGTTTTCATGCATGCAAAGTCTGCTTAGAATAAAACAGTTGAGTGTGTCCAAGCTGTTCTTGTTCAAGCTGTCTATCTGTCTTGTAAAATCAGTGATTCCGTCTTAGTGAGTGAATTCATTGTATCTAGTCTGAGTGTGTCTTAGCTTAGTAGTCCATCTATTTTATTTGTCATCTCACCTTGAACCATTCCGCAGTTCATGCTTGTGTGTGATTAACATTTGTTGATATATACATACAAACATTGAGAAAGTGTGTTGAAATTTTAAATTACAACGACATACTTGGGAAACCTTTTGGGACCTACAACAGGTATCAGAGCAGTTTAGAGTGTGTGTTAACTCTAGATCTCTCATTACTCCCTATTTCCCACCATGGACAACAGTGCTGCCAGCTCTTCTTCCTACTATGACAATGGGTTAATGGCAAAACCTCCTAAGTTCAATCATCAGAACTTCTCTGGCTGGAAGGGCAGAATGATGCTCTATTTAGAGAATCTGGATGTTCAACTACCAGAGATAGTGATGGAAGGTCCCCATGTGCGAACTTCTATCACTACTATAAAACCTGCTGCTGAAGGAGCTGTTCCTAGAGTCAGGACTATTGAGAAGGTAAAAGCTCAATGGTCTGATGAAGACAAAAGGCTGGTTGCTCTTGATGCACAAGCTTGGAACAACCTTGTTATATCTCTTCCTGAGGATGTGTTCAAACAGGTTGAGAAAATGAAGACTGCAAAGGAGATGTGTGATACTTTGTGTAATGTCTATGATGGTCCCACTATCACACTGGATAACAGGATCAACAATCTTGTTAGACAGTATGAACTATTCTTTGCAAAGCCAAAGAAGAATCTCACTTAAAGCTATACCAGGTTCACTACGTTGATCAATGATCTCAAAGCTGTTGGGATCACCAAAGACAGTTTAACTCCGGTGAACAAATTTTTGGACATTTTGCCTGAGGAATGGAATTACTTCTCTACTATCCTCAGAAACTCAGGCACCATCAGAGGCATGGATCTTGTAAATCTTTTTGGATCCTTGCTAACTGATGAACAATCAAGGAAACATAAAAGAAATTCCTTAGAGATGTCCAAAAGAGATGCTGCCTTAGTGGCCAGCGTGAGACAACTTGTTGGTCAGGTGTGTGATGTGTTCACACAAGCTGATAAATAGCCTGATAATGAAATGGAGGAAATGTCTAAGGAAGAAGACTGTGAAGACCTTACTGAGTTTGATGATGAGCAAATGATTTCTATGCTTGTCAGAAAATTCAATAAGAAGAGGTTTGGTGGTAAGATGCTACAAAAGAAATCAGGTGCCCTCAAGAAGAAGGCATTTGACAAAACTAAGGTTGAGTGCTTTAAATGTGGAAAAAATAGGCCATATAGCTGCTGACTGTGTGTCTAAAGCTGTTGGCTCTTCCTCCAAACCATACAAGAAAAATAAAGATGATGGCTACAAGGTTAAGTACCTAATGGTCATGGCTAAGCTGAAAAAGTTGGAAGACTCAGTGGGTTTCAACAAGCAAAAGGGAGATGGCTGAAACTGTCTGATGCCCAACACTGATGTCCCCTGATGGAACTCCAATAATCAACAAAATAAAGATAAGCGGAGACGAATTAAAGATTGACGATGAAGTTTTGACAAAGGAGCCACTTGAAGAAATGCATGGACCAATGACACGTTCGAGAAAAAAGAAGATGCAATAAAGTCTCAATCAAATAACTGACGCGGCCCATGCCAAAGAATTATTGAAGACCCACGGCTACAAGCCCAAGTTAATAAACCATCTTAATGTTGTTGGGCTTGCTTTATAAAGTATGGATTTTGTGTCTTCATGGCCCATTTTGATAAATTGTCTAGCTTTTTATGGAATCTTCTAAATTAAGCGGGTAAAAGGATTAAGGGTTTTTTTAATTAATTTAGTATGAATGAAAAGTCTTTATGTAACAAGTATGGGTAGTTTCAAAGGTCGTCTTTTCCATATAAATAGGTGATCTTTCAAGGTTGTAATCAACACATTTTCAAATCAAATCATATTGTGAGGTTTTTCCTTTCACTTGTAGTTCTCGTGGTTGAACTCATTTGGGTCTTGCAAGACTAATTGTGCTTGGAATTCTCACTTGGCTACAACTAAGTATTCTTTCGCTTAGTTGTTGTGTTTCTTAGAACTTCGATTACTTGCTTCCGTTGTAATTGAAAGGTTTTGGATTCATATATCCAATATTGTTGAATTCATACTAGAAGGGGTTGGGTTCTTGGAAGAAAGATCATCAAGGACGATCCAATAAAATTGTGAACTCTTCAACGAAGAATTCATATCATTTGGTATCAGAGCTAAGTCTCCTTGTTTGATCATATCCTTTTATTTTGGTTGTTGTTCTGTGCTTACAATCTGTCAAAAAAGTCCAATCATAGCTTTCTACTTAATGTTCTTCATTTCCACGTCTTACCATTAGTTCTTATTATGGTCATAAAGAAAACACAAAAGAATTCCTCAAAAAGGAAAGGTATCCGGAAAAAAAAGGCTCTATTTGTAGGCCATTCAATGGTTTGTTTACATCATTTCCGCTATCTTCTTTTGAATCTAATCTTCTCCATAATCTCTCCATATGTCTTTTTTTTATCTTCTCCATAATCTCTTCATATTTGTTTCCTGCCAAGTGTTTTATTGTTTGAGCACCTTGTAAGGGTTGAATTTGTTCTCATTAGAACTACGAAAGTGAGGGAATTCCAGTGGTATAAAGCAAGAGTGACACATCTAAAATAAAAGCCTAATATTAAGAGTGATACACTTGAGGTGTGTTGTATAGAATTGGGAAACAAATTCGGGGGGAAGGGTGTGAGGAATAACATTTTTTTTTTCAATTTTGTTTGTTTTTATCAACATGGAAGGAGTAAAAGAAACCTTGGAACAAAAGGCTTGGAGAGAGCATTTGTTGGGACAATTCAACAAAATGATGAAAACTATGATGGAGCGAATGGATCGTTTGGAGGTGTCGATTCATAATGAAGGCACTAGTGATGGAGCTGAAACATCCAAAAACAACCGAAGAAATCAAAATAAAATTGACAATAACCTTGGCAGCATCAAAATGAAGATTTCTTCTTTCCAACATAAGAATGATCTGGAGGCGTATCTAGAGTGGGAATCAAAGGTGGAAATTGTTTTTGGGATCCATAACTACTCCAAAGATAAAAAGGTAAAACTCGCATCCGTTGAATTTTATGGTTATGCTTTAACGTGGTAGGATAAGTTGGTTTTATCTAGAAGAAGAAATGGGGAGCGGCCTATTGAAACATGGGATGAAATGAAGGTTGTGATGAAGAGACGTTTTGTTCCACCTCATTACTACCGTGATCTTTACAATCGACTCCAAGGCATAAGTCAAGGTTCAAGAAGTGTGGAGGAATACTACCAAGACATGGAAATAGCCATGACAATGGCAAATGTTGATGAAGATCCCGAAGCTACCATGACAAGGTTTTTAGGAGGTCTTCGTAAAGAAATTTCAGATGTGGTAGAATTGCAACATTATATGGATTTCAGAAGAGATGTTACGTATGGCTGAAAAGGTTGAAAAGCAACAAAAAAGAAAAGGAAGTTCAAGTAAGTTTTCTTACAACTCTTCTTCTTCCTCTCCTTGGAAAACAAATAGATGGGGGAAAAATGAAAATTTCAAAAAGAAAAAGGATTTTCAAGAGTTTGGATCCAAAAGGTCTTTTTCATCAAAAGGTGTTAAGAACACTTCTTCTTCTTCTTCTTCTTCTTCTTCTTCTTCTTCTTCTTCTTCTTCTTCTTCTTCTTCTTCTTCTTCTTCTTCTTCTTCTTCTTCTTCTCATACTTCATAGTTAACATGCTTCAAATGTTTGGGAAAAGGACATATAGCATCACAATGTCCTAATTCCAAAACTATCATCTTGCTTGATGATGGTTCTTGTTTGAGTCAAAGTGAAGATGAAGATGATGGCAAGAATACAACACCTTTAAGTTATGACGATGAGAATGAGTTAAGGCCCATTGAAAGTGGTGATGAACGTGAGGCTCTTATAACAATGAGGGCTTTGAACATTCAAGCCAAGGAAGAGGATGATCAACAACGCCACAACATCTTTCATACACGATGCCTTATCCATGATAAGGTATGCATGTTGATCATTTATAGTGGGAGCTGTACTATTGTGCTAGTTCTTATCTTGTAGAGAAGTTGGATTTACCGACAATCAAGCATCCGAAACCATACCGCTTGCAATGGCTTAATGAGCATGGAGAAATAAAGGTAAATAAACAAGTGTTGTTGAAATTTTACATCGGAAAGTATGAAGATGAGGTTTTGTGTGATGTAGTACCAATGACGGCGGGGCACTTTATTCTTGGACATCCATGGGAGTATGACCGTAAAACAACTCATGATGGAAGTTCAAATAAGTATCATTTTGTTTTGAAAACTAGAAGTTTCACTCTTGTACCAATGAGTCCACAACAAGTGTTGAAAGAACAAATAAAAATGAGAGAAAAAAGGCAAAAAGATGAGAGTTTGAAATAGCCAGAAGAGAGTGGGGGTAATAAAAGCGAAAAAGAAAAAGAGAATAAAGTGTCGAGCGGGAAAAATAAATGTGAAAAGCCAAAAGCAAGTGAGACAAAAGGCGCTTTATTTGCAAGCATGAGAAATGTTGATAGGGCTTTATCTTCTCACAAACTTCTTTTTGTACTTTTGTACCAAGAGGTTTGTTTATCTACTAACGATTCATCTCACACTTTTCCCTTGGAAATTGTTTCTGTTTTAAATGATTTTACAAATGTGTTACCTGAAGATGTACCCGATGGATTGCCACCGATTCGTGGCATAGAACATCAAATTGATTTGATGCCCGGTGCAACAATTCTGAATAGACCGACATATAGAGCAAATCCGGAAGAAACAAAGGAGCTTCAGAAACATTTTCTCCAAGCTCTTAGTACCTTGGAGAACTTGAATCCAACTATGATGCATAAGGTACAAAACTTTAAGGATTACAGTACTGAAGAAAATGTCAAAATGTTTGATTATTTACTTGTTGATTTACAAGCTGCTGTTGAGAAGCATGATGCATTGAAGTCTAAGATCTCTAAGTTAAAAACTGATCTTGAAACAAAAACTAATGAACTGACCAGCTTTCATAAGTTGAAAGCTAGCTTGATGAAGTAAAACACATCAACTCCATTTTATTAGAAGAAAAGAGAGAAACAGACTCAAAGCATGCTAAGCTTCAAAAGATTATTGACTCTTGGTGCCGGTCAGCCCAGAAAGTCAACCACTTTATCAGTCAGCAGATTCCTGCTCAAATCTAATCCTATCTTGGAGGAGATCTTGATACAGCAGCTTCAATTGTTGAGATTAATAATTTGGAAAAAGACTTATCCACTCTTGGTGAGCTTCCAAGTACATTTATCCAAAGAGTTAATGGAAAGCTAGTCTCAGCAAACAGGTTTGTCAGGCCTCAAAACACTAACAATTTACGTGAAAAGCCTACAAAGGCTGAGGATGATGGAATGTGTTCTCCATAAAATCAGCCCGCTAAGTGCCTAGCTAGTTCATATAGACAAAAGAGGAAGGAGAACACAGGCAAAGTTGTTGTTGTTATACCTTCCACTCAAGCTGTTGGTTCCTCTTAAACAAGTGAGACTTTGTCAAAAGCTGTTGAGAAACCAACAAAGATAAACCAGAATGTGTTTCTGGGAGTTCTTCTTCCAAAAAGACTAAAAAGAGAAAATGCTACAAATGTGTGAAGACCTCCCCTTACAGGGCAGTCCTCAGAGTCTAGGTCCCACATTATGCAATACGATATCAACCATAACTAAGATAGAGTAATTAAGTTGCGGAATTATGAATTACAAGTACATACATTTTAGGATTAAGTTTAATACAGTTTACAGTTTTCAAATTAAACTTATAAAGGGTACCATCTAATCTAATACATTACATCATACAATCATATCAAATCTACCCAAAACCACCACAATTGTCGTCTTCCAATCAGTACCGAAGGGTTTGTTGAGTAGTGGTCTGTGAAAGCTTCAAAACTTGAATCTTGAATGACCTAAGAACTAGGTGCAACAGACTTCCCTTTATCTTTTCCTGTAAAAATGTGAAGTAGCAACCGTAAGCAAAGCTTATTGAGAATATAGATTTTCAAATTAACATGCATTATCAAGCGGATCATAATTCTAGCGTGATATGTCTTGACTGCCGCTACAGCCACTCATGATTGAGACATAGAAGTCATAGAGTCGGATGATGTTCAAGCCACGCTCATGCTTAAATCGTGGGGATCAGCCACATACTGGGCTAGCTACCAATAAATCAACATGGCGGAACATCGGAGGGTCATTACCAAGTCCAATAGAACTGGTGAAATAGCCAGGTCTAGAACAATAGACCGACAAGGCTAATCAAGTTGAATCAATATGTCAATGGTATATGCAATGATGAAACATACGTAATCGAAGTCATGATAGCAGTAATCTCATACAATATCGTAAATGAATAATAAATCTCAAAGTTATATGAAGTGATAAATCATATAGCTATCATGATCCACTGGGCAACACTGAACCATAGTGTGCACAGGTCACAATCCAGCTGATAATATCAGTGTCAAATTAATCTAATATCAACAATATGTCTCAACTGGAAATCTTGCATGTTAAATCTGAATATCTATAACTCACAGTTTCTGGGGTCTTTATCAAGCAGATATAAAAATCCACCACCTTAGTTATCTCAGGATTTATCTTTAATCAAAGCTCTGGCTTTCCTTTTCAAATCTTTGACCCGCTTTTAAATCTTTAAATCAATGTTCAGAGATTAACTGAACCTGTCCAGAATCGTATCATATCAATCATTATTTCATCAGCTGTTAGCTTTTTAAATCATAATTTCATCTGATTCTGATATTGGATAACTCGTCAATCATTCATTTATTCATATCCTTTGTTTCATTAAATTCTCAAAAGTTCTATATATATATATATATATATATATATATATATATATATATAATCATTTATTTGTGATGTGTAATTTATCGAAATGAAATGTCCGGATCCGGATCCCCCCGAATTCGGACCATCCGGATTGGTCATTCGGATTCGGACCTATCCGAAATGGGTCATCCGGACTAGCCTCCGAAATCATGTTAATCCGAATTAGGACATATGATTCGAAGTGGGCATCCAAATTGTCATCCGAAATTAGGACATTTGAACCGAATTTAGGATCATCCGAAGTGCATAAGAACCGAATTTCAAGGCATCCGAGATATGACCAAATAAGGATCCGAAGTGTCATCCGAATTGGACACCCGAATTAGGCTCCATCCGAATTCGAGTCATCCGAATTCGGATCCTAGACTTAGAATTTTTCCCGAAATTGTTCTTAGTGTTCTTACTTATATTCATTCGGATTTTTCATATTAATTCTCAAAAACGCATTCCATCAACATGCAATGTAATACTTTGTTATATTATCATTTTTAGAGTGTTTTCATACACTTTTCCCTATAAAAATCACATTAATCCGTCCAAAATCGTCCAAATTCAAAACTTTTTCTCAAGAACACATTTTTACACAAAAATTCAAATTTTGAACTTATTTGGACGAATTAATCCATGATTTTTGTTTCTATGAGTTCTAATTACTTCATTACATGATTATCTAGTAAAATTATAAACATGCAACAACAAATTTCATAATTTAATTCTTTGGTTTCGGTTTCTCACAATTCCGAGCCAAACATCATAAAATCAAAATTATAATTGAACATTACCTCAAATCTTGGTAGTTTCTTGTTGATTGTTGGTGTTTGTAACTTCCATTGTCTTTAATTCATCAATTGAATGCAAAATTTATAAGTTTCTTGTTGAAACTTTGGTTGAGCCGTGGGTTAAGAGAGAGAGTAGAGAGAGAAGTAATTTTCTTAATTGTGTTATAATGAACCATTAATTTGGTTTATATATATATATATATCAATTTCGTTATATTTGTCATTTATCCCACTTCCACTTTTGTATTTTGCATCTCTTTTATTTTAATTATCTTTAATAATTTATAAGATAAATATAATTTAATTATATATTCTTAAACTTAATTAACTTACAAGACTAATAATGTAAATAAATTACATTATTGAATCAAATACTAGAATTAAAGCTAGACCAAAAGTTAGGTTGTTACAGAATGGGCTCCACCACGCACAAACTTCGTCCCCGAAGTTAGCTATGTTCGAACAGACTAGGATAAGTAGCTTTCATAACATCTTCAGATTCCCAAGACTGATGCGAACCCTTGTGGTGTTTCCACTGGATGAGCACCATCTGTATTTCGTTAATGCGAAGCTTTTTGGTCTTCGAGTCCATAATACATTCTGGCTCTTCAACCACTCGAAGCTTTTCATCAACTTGCAGATCAACATGTGGTATTTGTACTTCTCTTTCATCTGCTAAGCTCTTTCTCAAAGGACTAACATGGAATACAGGATGAATTCCTGCTAAATATGCTGGCAATTCAAGACGATAAGACTGATTCCCAATCTTTTCAGCGATCTTGAACGGACCAATGAATCTCGGAGCTAGCTTATTTCGCTTTATAAACCGTACCACATTCTTCATTGGGGACACTTTTAGCATCACCCAATCATTAACCGCAAAGCTGATAGATCTATGTCGATTATCATAATATGACTTCTGCGCCTGCTTTGAGCTTCAAGTATATTCCTTCTAACAAGTTGAATCTTCTCATGAGTCAACTGTAGAAGGGCAGGTCTTGCTATTGGCGATTCACCTGTTTCGCACCAACAGGTGGAAGTTCTGCACTTTCGTCCGTATAGAGCTTCAAAAGGAGCCATCTTAATCGTGGAATGATAACTGTTATTGTATGAGAATTCGACCAAAGGCAAGTGGTCATCCCAATTACCACCCAGATCAAGAACGCATGCACGGAGCATATCTTCGAGAGTTAAGATAGTACGTTCACTTTGACCATCTGCATTAGGATGATAAGCAGTACTCATTGAGATTCGAGTACCCATCCCGTCTTGCAGCGCTTTCCAGAATCTTGAAGTAAAACGACTATCACGATCAGAGACGATAGATTTCTGCACACCGTGACGAGAAATTAATTCTGTGAAATACAACTGTGCCAATCTATCAAGAGAGTATGTCTCTTTCATCGGTATGAAATGAGCTGACTTCGTTAATCGATCCACGACTACCCAGATGGAGTCGTGCCGTCTCTTGGTCTTTGGCAATTTCGTGACAAAATCCATGGTTATATGCTCCCACTTCCACTCAGGAACTGGCAGTGGTTGCATATCTCCGTAGGGTTTCTGATGTTCTGCCTTAACCATTTGACAGACTCTGCAACTTTCAACATATTGACTGATGTCATTCTTCATTCCTGGACACCAATAAACAGCTTTCAGATCGAAGTACATCTTTGAGCGGCCAGGATGAATTGATAATTTGGACTGATGGGCTTCTGATAGAAGAGTGTTGCGAATAGAACCATATTTAGGAATCTAGATTTGGTTTCCTTTGAGACAATGAAGTCCCAAATGATTTATAGACAGAAATTGCAATTGCCCTTTGAGGTTTTGAAAATAGATATTCTCTTCTTTCAACGCTTCAACTTTGGCATATTTGATGTACTCGATAAGATCGGAAGAGAATACAATAGGAGTCAGGGGATAGCAACACTTTTCTGGATACGTCTTTCTACTCAAAGCATCCGCGACCACATTGGCTTTGCCGGGATGATACAGGATCTCGCAATCATAGTCCTTGATAAGCTCCAAGGACCGACGTTGTTTCATGTTTAGATCCTTTTGAGTGAAGAGATGTTTAAGGCTTTTATGGTCAGTATACAACTGACACTTCGTCCCATAAAGATAGTGACACCAGATCTTGTCAGGATCTAATACTGAATAACCAAGACTAACTGATTTGAATTTATCAGAGTATAAATCAATAATCTTGCTTTGAATCAAAGTTTAATTAAGAAGTTTGCGGAATAACACTTAATTATTTTAACAAAAGCTTTCAGAATAAATAGCAGATAAACACAAGAAATAATCAAGAAGTAATCAAGACTGTTTGTATTGCTGAATTCAATGATTACAATCACCTCTAATCTGTTTGATTAGACGAAGAACACAGACTGTTCATAGGGTTTTACAACCTTAGAGGCTTATGAAAACTCTATCAATAAAGCAATTACAGACTCAAAATATGCATAAAACTCCTATATAATAGAAAGACCTATTCTATGTATTTATATTGCTTCTTGATATGTTTCCTTGACGAATAATGACTTCTCTGATAGTAGATATGCTGGAATCTTCATGAAGATATCTTTTCCTGAAAATCAGCACTTTCTGTTTATGAAACTGTTGAGCAGCTTGAATCTCTTGACAGCATGAACTGAGCAACTCGAGTTGATTTACTCTGGCAGCTTGAACTTTTACACTGGCAGCTCGAGTTTCTTCAACTAGCAGCATGAACTTTGGATTTACATTTAAAATCTACTAACAGTCTGAGAAGTCTAACTAACAGTTTGAACACACTTAAACTATTTCCCAACAATCTCCCCCTAACTTAAATTCTTTATACAAGACTTTAAGTTCTATACAAAAAAAAATGGAAATGAATAAGTAAACTGTTATTTACAAACCAAGGCTTTCAAAAACTTACAACTGTGCAAGTTTATGATCTATAGCCTTCAAAAATTCTCTCTTCATCTCTTCTTTATCACAAGATATCCTAACTGATTTTATTTGGAGCAGCATATCTTTTGAAAAATTATAAAACACGAGATTGAAGAAAATACCAGACCCATCTGTGAATTTGATTTTGTAAGTCCTGGATTTGACAAAAATATGAACTTCCTTGATCTTTTTCCCTTTCTTCTCAACATCTTCTATCTCTTTTCTTGCAAATTCAGGGTCAGCAACTGAACTTAGATCTCTGATAAGTTGCTTCACTTGTGGTAGAGCAGATCTCACTTGTGAAACAGACCCTATATTGTACATCTTTATTAGCTCATCCCTGGTCAACTTCTGAACCATTTGCCAGAATGTATCAAACTCTTCTTCTGGTCCAGACTCTCTCCTTATTACAAACTTGACCCTTAAATCTCTTTCGTCCAGTGACTTAGCAAACCAGTAGTTGATTTGAGACTTTGTGAAATCATGCTGATCAATCAACTTCTCTATCTCCATGGCCTTTTGCATTTGTTGCTCAAACAACACTCGTTTAACAGATGAAGGAATAACAACTTGATCAGTGGGAACAAATGCACTGGCAGCAGCTTCAGTTTGGACTGATTTCATTGATGGTTGGACTTCTTGGGATGGATGAACTTCTGGGGAGACTTTTGTTTTCTTTCTTTTCTCCATTTCTTTATCATGTATCTCCTGTAGCTTTTCAGTAGTCATGGACTGAGCCATTTTCTTTGGAATACCTGCTGCAAAGGCAAAATTGATTAAGAATCTTCTGTGCTCAGCCTTGGTGTGCCCTGTTGGCATCTTTCTCTTCTTTTCACCTTGTTTGCTCACAAACCCCTTTAAGTAATCACCTAATGTCTCATCATCATCCATTGGTGTTTGGGCTTACTGATCTAATTCTTTGTCCTGTTCTTCTGCTATTCTTTTGGCAACTTCAGCATCATAGGCAATTTGGGCTTCTTTGGAGGAAAATTTATGCTTTAGAGATTCAATTAGTATGCCCTTGCCCTTGTCTTTTGCAGAAGAGGATGTTGCTTGGACTGTACTTGATGGAGCTTGAATTCTTTCCCTTAGAACAACTCCAGTTGCTTTTGGGGCAGCAGCTTGAGTTTCTAGGCTAACAGCTTGAGAAGCTGTTGGGACTGCTAGCCTAGAAGATGGGACTGTTGATGTTGGAGCTGCTTGGACTGATTTGGGAACCTCCTGATTCTCCCCCTTTTTGGAAGCATTGGTTTGGTCAGAAGGACCTACAACCTTTGCCCCGTGGGTTTGAATCATCTGCTCTAATTTCATAATTTTATTTCACAGAGGGTGAACCCCTTGTGAAGATAATCGATTCGCTTATTCTGAGCCGCCTCTGCCTGCTTGAGTGCAAAAATTTGAGCCCCCTGTGCAGCAATGATGGACATTTGATATTCCAACATGGCTACAACAGGTTTTAGCTTGGGATCCGTCAAGAGCATTAGTTGCAGACTAGTCTCAAGATCAGAAAACACCTGAGGTGCTTGTGATCTATCACTGACATGAATACCAGAAGTAGAAACCTCTGGGCCCCTCTGTTCTTGGTTCTGGGGTCTTCCAGCTTGTGTTTGCACACTAGCTGTTGCCATGGGTGTGGTCTTAGATATGTTGGCACTGGCCTGTGCTTCTTTTGCAGAAACATCAGTAATGTCAGCCACAGAACCCATATGAACCATCTCTGATGAGATGTTCACCTCCTGAGTGAGGATGTGAGTTTCCTCAATTGGTTCCCTTTGGATATTCTGTGCAGAAGTGTACTCCTGCACAGGGATATATGGCTCTTGTCTGAGGGAGGAGGAGGAAGGAGCTCGTGGTCCCTTTTTCCTTTTGTATAAGAATTTTAGTGGGCGAGTTGGCTGTTCAAAAGGATCAGAGGGAATATTTGTATCATGAGGAGTGGGTTGGGGTCTTGGGGGTGTAGCAGTGATGTTAGGCTGAGCCTGCTCAAGACCCTCTCCTCTGTTTTTTGGAATGATGTTCATCATTGCAGAAGGCAATGGAACATCTATACTTACAAAATTGGCACTTGGCTTTAACAGCCTTTTGATTGAAGACAGTGAATGCCTATGGGAAACATGTATCCGTTTATGTAAATGTGGGGTTGTGCAGGTGTGTGCAATAATTTCTGCCAAAAACCTAGGATACATCAGAAATTTCCCATTCTTTAGGGAATGATGCCTTAACATCCCCTGAAAAATCATGTTAGAAAAATTGAACTGTTGGCCAGTAGAAAAGCACACTAAGGCAGTGGCAATATTTGAAGAAAACTCAGACCAACCAGTTCTTTTGGGGCTTAAACATTGCTGAATAATATGCACAAGGTATTTCCATTTAGGAGAAAAGTGTGCCTTAAGAAAAGTAAAAGAATCAGCAGGACCCCTATAACCAATATTTTGAAGACCAAAATGTAAAGCTTGAAGGGATAGGTCGGTTATACCTGAGGCATCTTGAAGATGCAAGTGATGTCTGATGGATTCCTCAGTGATATTGATGACAGTTCCATCAATCTTGGATATGAGGGTAGGCACTCCATTGATGGTTTGAACAGATGCATGATTCCAAAACTGTTCAATATGGGAGATGTATATAGTAGGGTTAATGGATAGGGCATAATGGATATGGGAGTGCCTGAGGAAATCCATCATTGCATGAAACGGTTGAAGTTCAGAGTGTTTTAGGGTGTATGGGAGGCAGTTGTGTTCTTTTACAAACTCCATTGATGAAGAAACGATGGTTTAGGGTTTGAAAGAAGAATGTGTGATTCGTTCAGAGAGAAAGCAAGAGGCCGTGGAAGAAAAAATATGTAACTGGTAGTTACAACTGAACGAAATCGGGACCTTTAAAGGTTTCGAAAAGGTTGGGTCCCGCGCACACATTTGAGAAATTACCCAAATACCCTGCACACTTTGACAGATCAAGTGAAAACAACTAACAGCATGAGAAAATGAACTAGCAGCTTGAGAAAATACTCAAGCTGTTAGTTAAAAATTATGCAACTTTTCAATGAAACAGTATCTCCCCCTTAAATAAGCATACTGAGTAGATAATAATGAAAATCAATTAATCCATGTTTACCATACCAATATTTGATACTAGGAAAGTGAACCTTCCTACGTCAAAAGGTTTTGTAAATAGATCAGCTAACTGATCATCTGTATGTATTTTGGTAACTTGGATTAACTTCTTTTCATTACAATCTCTGATAAAGTGAAATCTGATTTCTATATGCTTGGTTTTTGGGAATTTCACTAGGTTTTGCACAATGCTGATTGTACTTGAGTTGTCAATATAAATAGGAGTGGATAAGAAATTCATACCATAGTCTCTTAGTTGATTTTGAATCCACATTACCTAGGAGCAGCAGCTTGCAGCTGCTACATATTCTGCTTCAGTGGATGATGTGGACACAGTTGTTTGCTTTTTGCATTGCCAAGAGACCAATCTTGCTCCTAAGTATCGACATCCACCAGTTGTGGATTTCCTGTCAATGTTGCATCCACCATAGTCACTGTCAGAATAAGCAGTTAGTACAAGGGGAGAGTCTTTAGGATACCATAGACCTAAGTGAGGTTGGCCTTTAAGGTATCTAAAGATTCTCTTCACAGCAACCAAGTGAGAGTCCTTTGGAGAGCATTGAAACCTAGCACACACAGAGACAGCAAACATGATATCAGGTCTGGATGATGTTAGATACATAAGAGATCCTATAAGAGATCTGTATAAATGAATATCCACATCTATGCCATCTTTGTCTGTATGAAGCTGTTTATGAGGATCCATTGGAGTGCTTGCAACCTTTGTGTCTTGATAGCCAAACTTTTCCAGTATGTCTTTGACATACTTTGATTGACTTATGAATAGACCAGTAGACTTCTATTTAACCTGCAGCCCTAGAAAGAATGTGAGTTCTCCCATTGAACTCATTTGAAACTTTTTGTGCATTAGGGTCTCAAATTCTTTGCACAAACAATCATTTGTTGAGCCAAAGATGATGTCATCAACATATATTTGGACAAGTAGAATCTCAGCTTTGATGGACTTAGTGAAAAGTGTTTTGTCCAGAGTGCCTCACTTGAATCCATTCTGTAGAAGATATGATGACAGAGTGTCATACCATGCTCTAGGAGCTTGATGGAGACCATAGAGAGCCTTGTCTAGCTTGTACACCCTGTCTGGATACTTGTAGTCTTCAAAACCAGGAGGTTGACACACATATACCTCCTCTTCAATTGTCCCATACAGAAAAGCAGACTTGACATCCATTTGATACACTTTAAATCCTTTGAAGCTTGCATAGGCTAGAAATAGTCTGATGGCTTCAATTCTTGCTACTGGAGCAAATACATCATCATAATCTATGCCTTCTTCTTGAGTGTACCCTTGTGCTACTAGCCTTGCCTTGTTCTTGATGACTATCCCTCTCTCATCCTTCTTGTTTCAGAACACCCATCTTGTACCAATTGCTCTCTTACCTTTAGGAAGATCCACCAGAGTCCATACATTCTGAATTTTGAACTGTAGAAGCTCTTCTTGCATAGCTTCAATCCAGGATGAATCTTTTAGTGCTTCTGATGCCTTTTGGGTTCTAGTTGAGACATGAAACAGGCATTCTCAAAGGCAGCTAGGCTGAATTCAGGAACTGTTTGTTCAGCAGCAGCAGTCTCATTTTGAACCATTTTCCTTGTTTGTACAGGAGTGCTTGGATCACCCAGTATTTGATTGAGAGGATGATACTTGTGAACCCTCAGTGTAGGCTCTCTCTCAGTCTAAAAAGAGGATCCAAGATTTGTATCATCTCCATCAGGACCAGTAAAAGGATCATCTTCAGGAACAGCTTAGCTTGAATCTGGGACTGTGTCCCTTTGTGTTGGAGCTGTTCTCTCAGAACTTGGGAGTGGCACTTCAGTATCTGGATTTGTATCATGTGGAGCATTCAGGACCCCTGGAGGATCACAAGACAGAAGTGGTAGAGTGGTGTAATCATCCCAACTTGGTGAATCTGCAGCAGTCTGAAACTTTGTGCCAATAGCTTGAGAAGTTGTATTGGCAGCATGAGAAATTGTGTTAGCAGCTTCAACCCTGTATGCATCAGCTTCTGCAGTATACTCAACAAAGCTCAGAGAATTTGTTAGTGAATCTAAATCAAACAACCAATCAGGACCAGTGCCTTTGATATTAGCAGTATTTTCATTAAATTCAACGTTGGCACTTTCTTCAATGGTTTTAGACACACTGTTATATACTCTATAGGCTTTGCTTTGAGTTGAGTATCCTACAAAGAATCCTTCTTCAGCCTTACTTTCAAACTTCCCTAAGTGAGTCTTAGTGTGAAGGATAGTACATGGGCATCCAAAAGGCTTGAAGAAAGCTATTAGGGGACTTCTGTTATGGAGTAACTCATAAGGAGTTTTCCCTTGTGATTGGACAACCTGTACCCTATTCAGAACATAACAGGCTGTATTAACAGCTTCTGCCCAGAAAGTCATTGGCAGATTTGAATCAGCTAACATTGTTCTAGCAGCCTCAATTAATGTTCTGTTCTTTCTTTCAGCTACACCATTTTGTTGAGGTGTTCTTGGTGCACTATATTGTCTAGCAATACCTTTGGACTCACAGAAACTGTTTAGAATGAGATTTTTAAATTCAGTTCCATTGTCTGATCTTATCACCTTAACTTTGGAATTGGATTGGTTTTCTATCTTAAGGATAAAAGACTTAACTAGTTCAGCAGTTTCATCTTTGGACCTAAGAAAGTAAACCGAAGTAAATCTGGTGAAATCATCAACAATGACTAAACAGTAAGCCCTTTTATTCAAACTCAAAACAGAAGTTGGACCAAATAGATCCATATGTAGCAACTGAAGAACAGATGAGATTGAATTTACTTCTTTGGCCTTATGAGAAGTTTTGTGTTGCTTACCTTTAAGGCATGCTACACAATGATCATCACAAATGAACTCCTTTTGTGGTAAACCTCTTACCAAATTCTTTTTAAATAAAGCATTCATGGACTTGAAGTTCATGTGACACATCCTTCTATGCCAAAGAGCAGATTCATTGGATGATGCTTTGGATATCAAACAGCTTAAAGTATTTGATTTAGACAAAAGATCTGTGTCCAAACAGTAGACATTGTCCTTTCTTGGTGTTCTTAGTAAAACCAGATTTTCAGGAACTTTGAAATCTTTTGAAAGAACAATGCACTCAGAATCTGTGAACAGAACAATGTTTTGTTTGTCACAGATTTGAGAGACACTTAATAAATTGTACTTAAGTTGTTCAACATACAAAACATCATGGAATGTCATGTTGCCTGCATTAACAGTACCTTTACCTGTAACCTTACCTCCTTTTGAGTTGCCTCCAAATGCAACAAAACCTCCATCAAACCTTTGAAATTTGACAAGCATTCAGAATTGCCTGTCATGTGCCTAGAGCATCCACTGTCCAAATGCCATCTTGTTTTATGAAAAGACCTGTGGTTGCCCTGCACAAATAACAGCTTAGTCAGTAGTGGAGTAAACCCAAACCAAATTGGTTTTGGGTTGGCCTTGTACATTGACATAACTAAATATTGTTTTTGACTTATTATATTTAGTGAGATCTACTGATGGAGTCTTTGGAGAGTATTTGGTGACTATATGAGGTATCCAACTATTTTGATCATTTCTTCTAACAGTCTCAGATGATTCACTAGCAGTTCCAGATTGATGCTCAGCAGCTTGAACTGTGTTTGAAGTGCTAACAGCTTCAGTTTTTGCACTAACAGCTTCAGATTTTGACTTAGCAGTCTGATCTTTTGCATTAGCAGTTTGAGCTGAAGATTTGTCCTTGACACACCATATTTGTTTAAAACTTGATTTAGGCTTTGCCAAAACTTGTTTTTGATGTGTGGACTGCTTTTTATTAACTTTTGAAAACCTGTGATCAACAGTTTTCTTTGGAACTGATGTGGAAGGTTTCACCTTTGAGTGCTTTGCCTGAATAGGATTTGATTTTGTGTGATGCACAGTCTGTTTTGCAACAGCTGGTTTATAAAAACAATCCTTGGCTAGGTGATTCTTCCTTCCACAGTGAAAACACCTTTTGACAGTTTGAATTGGAGAACCAGACTTTTCTGTTAATTTCTGGTTCTTGTTTCTCTGATTTCCTCTTACCTGCTGTTGTTTAGGAAACTTTTGAACACCATGCTTTTGGCATGTGCAGACAGAAACAGTTTTACTTCTTTTATTTCCTTTTGATGAAGATGCAGTGTTACAGTTAGAATGTACAGAAACTTATGGAGTAGCATTGCAGACACTCATCTTCTCTTTTCCTTTCTTACTGGGAGCTTGAACCTCTATGGGTGCACTCATTGTGTCACAGTCTTTATTTTGAATTTTATCTTCCTCTGATTCAAGACTGTTATCAAGGATAGGATCTACAATAGTCATAGACTCATCTAGTGGTTCATTGACAAGTCTATCAGCAACCTCACTCATTGGGTGAATGTACTTGTTGTTGTATGGAGGTGGAGTAGCTCTGTATCCTATTCCTTCTTTGGGATTAACCTGAGATTTTACTCTATCTTTAAATTGGACTTCCATTAGGTGTTCCAGCTTTTGATTTGCTAACTTAAAGTTTCCTAGATCTATGTTAACAGATTCTAGTTTCTTATTAGCCTCTAACACCTTTTGTTCAGTCTCTTCTACCTTTTTATTCAGAGATTCTATTTTCTTATTTAGCTCCTTTTTCTCCCACTCATGATAGGTTCTATCATACCCCATTTGAATCTCATTATCCTTATAATCATTGATCTGTTTTTCCAGATCTTCTATGGCTTGCATGTATTCATATCTCCTTTCTTCCATCTTAGCTAGAGTTTTGCACATGCTCTCATTATGATCTCTGTACTTTTTAACCATATTTTTGCATGATTGAGGGCAGAGTTTAGAATTTACCTCAGATGGTAGTTCAGTGGAGGAGACATTTGATGTTTCTGCCATTAGAGCTTGATTTTGAAATTCTTCCTCTGTCTGATCACTCTAGTCAAACACATTGTCTTCTTGAGAGACAAGTGCTGTTGATGAGGATGTCTGATTGGGCTGTGAAGTCCTTGATGACTGTTGACCTTGAGATCTACACTCTCTGGCAAAGTGACCAAGCTTATGGCATTTATAGCATTCAACTTTTGATTTATCAAAAGCTGGTTTGCCTTCTGTTCTGGCTTGAAAGTTGGTCCTTCCAGTTCTTTTAAGAAACCTTTTGGCCCTCATGGTCAGCATTGCATGTTGCCACTTTAAATCCATCTCTTCAAGATCATCTGGATGAATTTGTTCTAAGTCCTCAGCATTTAGAGCAAATAGTCCATCATTGGCAACAAAAGCCTCATAGGGAGCTTCAGCAGAGTTGCCATCACCACCTGAAAAAGAATCACTGCTGTTAGATTTTTCAGAAGACAGAAGAGCAGTATTGTGATTATAAGAAAAGGATTTCTTTTTAGTATCAATCTCAGTTTCAAACACTCTCATACTGTTGTACAGATCATCCAATTGTATCTCATCAAGAGTGTCTCTTGTTCTCCATTGGGCAGCATAAACTGTCCATTATTCTCCAAGAGATCTGAGAAACTTCCTGTTGACTTCATCTTGATCCAGGCTGACTTTTGCACTTTCTAATTCACTTATCAGTTTGTTGAACCTGTCAAAAATTTGAGTAAGGTTTTCATTCTTGCCACCAGAAAAGTTCTCATACTGCTGTTTTAAAAGATCTTTTTGATTTCTCTTGGTACTGGCATTACCAGCAAATCTTTTCTCTAAAGCATTCCAAAGAGAATGAGCAGTATAAAACTTTTTGAACTGATGTTGATAAGCATTAGGAATGGCTATTTGTAAAAGTGTAAGAGCTTTCACTTCATTCATTCTAGCCTTCCTTTCAAGTTCAGTTTTTGGAGGGGTTTTGACTGGTTTTCCCTCATCATCAAGTTCTGGATCAACTACAGGAGGAAATTCAACAGCTTCCCATATGGCATAGTCAATAAATTGGATATGCTGTTGAATCCTGAGTTTCCACATCTCAAACTCAGTGGGCTTGAGCATAGGCACTTTGAGTCCTTGCCCAGATCCACTGCTGCTATTTTCAAATTCCATTGCAAAAAGATTAAAAATTTGAAAGAAAGTTTTCGACTTTGAAAAACAAAGAACGACCTGTGGCTCTGATACCACTTGTCAGGATCTAATACTGAATAACCAAGACTAACTGATTTGAATTTATCAGAGTATATATCAATAATCTTGCTTTGAATCAAAGTTTAATTAAGAAGTTTGCGGAATAACACTTAATTATTTTAACAAAAGCTTTCAGAATAAATAGCAGATAAACACAAGAAATAATCAAGAAGTAATCAAGACTGTTTGTATTGCTCAATTCAATGATTACAATCACCTCTAATCTGTTTGATTAGACGAAGAACACAGACTGTTCTTAGGGTTTTACAACCTTAGAGGCTTATGAAAACTCTATCAATAAAGCAATTACAGACTCAAAATATGCATAAAACTCCTATATAATAGAAAGACCTATTCTATGTATTTATATTGCTTCTTGATATGTTTCCTTGACGAATAATGACTTCTCTGATAGTAGATATGCTGGAATCTTCATGAAGATATCTTTTCCTGAAAATCAGCACTTTCTGTTTATGAAACTGTTGAGCAGCTTGAATCTCTTGACAGCATGAACTGAGCAGCTCGAGTTGATTTACTCTGGAAGCTTGAACTTTTACACTGGCAGCTCGAGTTTCTTCAACTAGCAGCATGAACTTTGGATTTACATTTAAAATCTACTAACTGTCTGAGAAGTCTAACTAACAGTTTGAACACACTTAAACTATTTCCCAACAGATCTTTAGTGCAAAGGTTACGGCAGCCAACTCAAGATCATGAGTTGGTGCACTTTTCTCATAGTCTTTCAATTGCCTTGAAGTGTAGGCAATAACTTTTCCCCTTTGCATGAGAACACATCCTAAGCCAGTCCCAGATGCATCGATATAGACAACAAAGTCATCATTGCCTTATGGTAAGGTTAGGATCGGCGCTTGAATAAGCTTGTGTTTCAAAGTTTCAAATGCCTCTTGCTGTTTATCAGCCCATACAAAAGGTGTATTCTTTCGTGTTAACATTGTAAGTGGCTCAGCAATCTTCGAGAAGTCCTTAATGAATCGCCGATAGTAACCGGCCAATCCTAGAAAACTTCGGATCTCAGAGGCATTGCGAGCCGTTTGCCATTTTTGAACGGCCTCGACTTTAGACGGATCGACTGAAATACCTTCGCCAGAAACAACATGGCCAACGAATTGGATATATAAAGTAATCAAAGTAGAATGTCAAGTTTCGTTTGAACAAAGAACGCTTAGGAATAACTCAAGACAATATAAATTAAACCTGTCTGAGCCAGAATTCGCACTTAGAAAATTTTGCATAGAGTCTTTCTTTTCTCAATAACTCTAGCAGTTGACGCAGATGATTAACATGATCAGCCTCGTTTTTGGAGTAAATCAGGATATCGTCTATGAATACGATAACTGACTTATCCAGCATTGGCCTACACACACGATTCATGAGATCCATGAATGCCGCTGGTGCATTTGTCAGACCGAAAGGCATTACGAGAAATTCGTAATGACCATATCTTTTTCGGAAGGCTGTCTTTGGAATATCCTCATCTCTTACTTTCAGCTGATGATACCCAGAACGAAGATCAATCTTGGAGAAGTAGCTGGCACCTTGTAGCTGATCGAATAAATCATCGATTCTGGGCAGAGGATACTTATTCTTGATAATGACTTTGTTCAACTCGCGGTAATCGATGCACATACGGAAAGTTCCGTCTTTCTTCTTAACGAATAAGACAGGTGCACCCCATGGAGATGAACTGGATTGAATAAATCCCTTTTCTAACAGTTGTTGCAATTGTTTCGACATTTCCTGCATTTCTGCAGGTGCAAGTCTGTAGGGCGCTTTTGCGATTGGAGCCGCACCAGGAACTAAGTCAATTCCGAATTCTACTTGTCGTTCTGGTGGCACTTCAGTAATGTCATCAGGAAATACGTCTGGGAACACACAGACAATAGGAATATCAGATATGGTTTTCTTGTTATCTTCAGAAGCTGATTCAGACGATACAAAACATAAGTAGGATTCATGGCCCTTAGATAAATATTTGTGAGCTTTTAAAAAGGATATAAAACAGTGAGCACCTTTTCGTTTATCGCCTTTTATTTCTAACAATCGACCGTCTGAAGACTTGATTCTGATAATCTGGCGGTTGCATACGATCGTAGCTTCGTTATTCGTTAACCAATCCATGCCGATGATGACGTCAAATTCTTTTAACGATATCGGGATAAGGTCGAGATTGAATACTATATTTTCAACGAGCAGAGTACAGTTTCGATAAACAGAATCAGCCATAACACAATTGTTAGTGGCTGTCTCAATGTCATGTATCACAGGGAGTTTTGATGGAGATTTGGACAGTCTTCGAGCAAAAGTAGTTGATATAAAAGAACGACTAGCACCAGAATCGAATAGTACACGTGCAGGTATCGAGTTTAGCATGAACATACCGGTAACTACGTCAGGTGTTTCCTTTGCTTCCTCCGCAGTTATCTGAAATGCTATAGTCCTTGCGATCGGAGTTACAGCTGAAGTTTTTATTGTTGATCCTCCAACTGACGATTGTGACTGACCTCGTTGCCCACTACGACACTGATACATGAAGTGTCCTCGTTTTCCGCATTTTGCACATCTAAGTCCTCGCTGAGGACATTCTTCACTACTATGACCGATTCTGTTACACGCAAAACAAGTGACGTCGTCTGGGTTACACAGCCCCATATGTTATTTTCTGCATCTCTTGCAGAATCGTGGCTCGTTCGTTAAAGAGTAGGCTTGCGCTTTCTGAGGCGAACTGTATTGTTGGGATTGCTGAGATTGTGACTTATTTGTCTTAAAGAATCTGCCGAATCTTTGCTTCTTTGTAGGAGGACATGTCGGATTTGCTGATGGAGCGTAGAGCTGATCACCGTACTCCAGATATCCTCTCTCGATCTGTCTGGCCGCTTCTACCATTTCCAAATAACTCTTATACTTTATTGCACTCAACGGATGTCGGTATCTCGGATTAAGACCTACGCGAAATCGATTCATCTTTCTTTCCACAGTAGCTACTTGATACGAGGAGTAACCGCAAAGTCGCGAGAATTCATGCTCATATTCATCAACAGTTTTGGTTCCCTGAGTCAGCTGCAATAGTTGAACCTCCATCTTGTCTCGTTGGTCGACCAGACAATATTTCGCGTTGAACATGTCTAAGAACTGGTCCCACTCTAAAGTCTGTATTATCTCCTCTCCATATATGCTTCTTTGAGTCTTCCACCAAGCTCGGAGAGCGCTGACGAACAACGCAGAAGCATAGCTCACTTTCTTGGATTCTAAACAGTCAGAGATTCTAAAGAGCTCTTCAGTATGGCTGATCCAATCCATCGGCTGAATTGGATTGACTGTACCCTCAAAGTTAAGGGCACCGCTAGCTTTAAGATCTTTAAATTTACACCCTTTTGGATGTGCAGTTTGGGTTTCAGGATTCGAGTTATCAGAATCAAATTCATCGTTCTGGACTTGTTTATCTTTTCACTTATTTCTTTTATCATCACATCTTTTAGCTTCGGCCTCATCTCTGGCCTGAAACTGTTCTTGCATAATCTTATTTTGTTGTTCAGAGTGTTGGGCTAATAGTTGTTGCATCATTTCAAACATTTGTTGTGGGGTCATGTTGTTGGGAATGTCACCTGATCCTGACATCTTTACTGAAAATTAAAATCATTTCACTATCAGTTTATAGACTTAGATCTATGTACCCTTTTTCCCATCCTAACAGTCTGTACATCCTATCTCAATTCAAACCACCTATATGATTGATACATATGTATTGCTTCAGTTTGAGACCAAGTATTACTCACGTAATACTTGATTCACTCAAACTATGGGCTCTGATACCATCCTGTGAAGACCTCCCCTTACAGGGCAGTCCTCAGAGTCTAGGTCCCACATTATGCAATAGGATATCAAAGATAGGGTAATTAAGTTGCGGAATTATGAATTACAAGTACATACATTTTAGGATTAAGTTTAATACAGTTTACAGTTTTCAAATTAAACAAATAAAGGGTACAATCATATCAAATCTACCCAAAACCACCACAATTGTCATCTTCCAATCAGTACCGAAGGGTTTGTTGAGTAGTGGTCTGTGAAAGCTTCAAAACTTGAATCTTGAATGACCTAAGAACTACGTCCAACAGACTTCCCTTTATCTTTTCCTGTAAAAATGTGAAGTAGCAACTGTAAGCAAAGCTTAGTGAGAATATAGATTTTCAAATTAACATGCATTATCAAGCGGATCATAATTCAAGCGTGATATGTCTTGACTGCCGCTACAGCCACTCATGATTGAGACATAGAAGTCATAGAGTCGGATGATGTTCAAGCCACGCTCACCCTTAAATCGTGGGAATCAACCACATACTGGTCTAGCTACCAGTAAATCAACATGGCGGAACATCGGAGGGTCATTACCAAGTCCAAAAGAACTGGTGAAATAGCCAGGTCTAGAACAATAAACCGACAAGGCTAATCAAGCTGAATCAATATGTCAAAGGTATATGCAATGATGAAGCATACGTAATCAAAGTCATGATTGCAGTAATCTCATACAATATCATAAATGAATAACAAATCTGAAAGTCATATGAAGTGATAAATCAAATAGCTATCATGATCCACTGGGCAACACTGAACCATAGTGTGCACAGGTCACAATCCAGCTGATAATATGAGTGTCAAATTAATCTAACATCAACAATATGTCTCAACCGGAAATATTGCATGTTAAATCTGAATATCTATAACTCACAGTTTCTCGGGTCTTTATCAAGCAAATATATAAATCCACCACCAGAGTTATCTCAGGATTTATCTTTAATCAAAGCTCTGGCTTTCCTTTTCAAATCTTTGACCCGCTTTTAAATCTTTAAATCAATGTTCAGAGATTAACTGAACCTGTACAGAATCGTATCATATCAATCATTATTTCATCAGCTTTTAGCTTTATAAATCATTATTTCATCTGATTCTGATATTGGATAACTCGTCAATCATTCATTTATTCATATCATTTGTTTCATTAAATTCTCAAAAGTTCTCTATATATATAATAATATATATATATATATATACATATATATATATATATATGTGTGTGTGTGTGTGTGTATATATATATATAATCATTTATTTGTGATTTGTAATTTATCGAAATCAAATGTCCGGATCCGGATCCCCCCGAATTCGGACCATCCGGATTGGTCATCCGGATTCGGACGTATTTGAAATGGGTCATCCGGACTAGCCTCCGAAATCATGTTAATCCGAATTAGGACATATGATTCGAAGTGAGCATCCGAATTGTCATCCAAAATTAGGACATTTGAACCGAATTTAGGATCATCCGAAGTTCATAAGAACCGAATTTGAAGGCATCCGAAATATGACCAAATAAGGATCCGAAGTGTCATCCGAATTGGACACCCGAATTAGGCTCCATCCGAATTCGGGTCATCCGAATTCGGATCCTAGACTTAGAATTTTTCCAGAAATTGTTCTTAGTGTTCTTAGTAATATTCATTCGGATTTTTCATAATAATTCTCAAAAACGCATTCTATCAACATGCAATGTAATACTTTGTTATATTATCATTTTTAGAGTGTTTTTATACACTTTTCCCTATCAAAATCACATTAATCCGTCCAAAATCGTCCAAATTCAACACTTTTTCTCAAGAACACATTTTTACACAAAAATTCAAATTTTGAACTTATTTGGACGAATTAATCCATGATTTTTGTTTCTATGAGTTCTAATCACTTCATTACATGATTATCTAGTAAAATTTTAAACATGCAACAACAAATTTCATAATTTAATTTTTGGTTTCGGTTTCTCACAATTTCGAACCAAACATCATAATTTCGAAATTATAATTGAACATTACCTCAAATCTTTGTAGTTTCTTGTTGATTGTTGGTGTTTGTAACTTCCAGTGGCTTTAATTCATCAATTGAATGCTAAATTTATAGTTTCTTGTTGAAACTTTGGTTGAGCCGTGTGTTAAGAGAGAGAGTAGAGAGAGAAGTAATTTTCTTAATTGTGTTATAATGAACCATTAATTTGGTTTATATATATATCAATTTGGTTATATTTGCCATTTATCCCACTTCCACTTTTGTATTTTGCATATCTTTTTTTTTTAATCATCTTTAATAATTTATAAGATAAATATAATTTAATTATATATTCTTAAACTTAATTAAATTACAAGACTAATAATGTAAATAAATTACATTATTGAATCAAATACTAGAATTAAAGCTAGACCAAAAGTTTGGTTGTTACAAAATGTGGAAAGAAGACTCATATGGCCAAAGACTATCCTGAAACTGAGGACAAGGCCTGCTGACACTGCTAGCTCCAACATTGCAAAAACCAACAGTGTTGGAAGTAACATGGTCATTGAGGAGAGTATCCAAGCTGATGCAATCCAAATTGGAAATATTAGTGTAGATCTTAGTGATCCATCAACAAATGTTGATGAGGAAGGAGAACTCATCCTCATGATGAGTTCCCTTAAAAACTAACATTTTCCCATGACACTCTACAGGTTAAACAACCAAGCCAGGTTTGGTACTTGGACAGCGACTGCTCAAGCCACATGACAGGTTGCAAAGATTTGCTGAGT
This sequence comes from Centrapalus pauciflorus, assembly GCA_020465985.1. Lineage (NCBI taxonomy): Eukaryota > Viridiplantae > Streptophyta > Magnoliopsida > Asterales > Asteraceae > Centrapalus > Centrapalus pauciflorus. The sequence goes on along the minus strand of JAANYP010003633.1, from coordinate 288,249 downwards.
GATCTCAGGCATGAAAAGGCCCAAAGGTCACCTTTGGTGACCATGTTTAGGTATCCACAGAAGGATATGGAACCCTCCAAGCTGGTGCTGCAATATTCAAAAGAGTAGCCTATGTGTCTGGGCTGAAACATAACCTTATTAGCATTAGTCAACTGTGTGATGCTGGCTACAAAGTCAATTTTGATGAGCACCTGGGGTACATACTGGCTCCCCAAGGCAAAGTTGTGTTGTGTGCACAAAGGAAGAAAGGTGTATATGTTGTGGACATGAAATCTGTTGATCCAACAACTGAAATATTCTTAATCCACATGGACTTGTTTGGAACTGCCAGTGTCCCAAGTCTAGGAGCTAGAAGATACACTCAAGTAATGGTTGATGAGTTCTCCAGGTTTACATGGGTGATCTTCCTAAAGACCAAAGGAGAGACCGCTAGAGAAATTATTAAATTTATCAAGAAGATGGAAGTTCTGAACTCTGCTCAAGTCAAGCAGCTTAGAAGTGATCATGATACTGAATTCAGAAACACAACTCTTGAGGACTTCTGTAAAGAAAGAGAGATCTCTCAAATCTTTTCAGCTGTAAGGACTCCACAATAAAATGGAGTTGCTGAAAGGAGGAATAGAACTCGCATTGAAGCTGCTAGAACAATGTTATGTGCATCAGGTTTGCCTTCATCATTTTAAGCTGAAGCTGTTAACATTGTCTGCTTCACTCAAAACAGATCCTTAGTGGTGAAAAGGTTTAATAAGACACCTTATGAGTTAATCAAAGGGAGAAGGCCAAATATAAGCTATTTCCATGTGTTTAGATGTCCCTGTTTAATCTTTAATCAAAGGGACCAGCTGGCTAAATTTGAACCCAAAGCTGATGAAGGTGTCTATGTTGGATATTCTGCTGTTTCTAAAGCCTACAGAGTATACAACTACAAAAGAAAGGTGATAGATGAATCTATCAATGTCACCTTTGAGGAATCTAAGAATGCCTTTACCAAAGCCGTTCCTGAATCAGTTCAGGAGAGTTCAACTTTGATGATCTTATGCAACTGTTGAGGAAAAGGAATCAAAAGCTTCCACATCACCCAGACTGGAACCTGTTAACCACAATGGACATGATGATGATGATGATAGTACACCCTGTGTGAATAAGTGATGCGAAACGTTGACCCGCAAGTTAAATGTAACTTGGAACCTTCGTATAGGATAGAATAGGCGTCAAAGTACCCGTTAATTGGGACTCCAACACGCCTAGAGCAAGTCCTTGACCCGTTAGTTTTAAGAACAAAGAACCAAAGGAATACGAGAACGCCACAAGAATGCGCTGACAATCTTGATAAGTTCTTGAACTATGAACTCTCCAACAAAGAACAAAGCTCACAAAGATGAGTAGAACTCAAAAGAAAGATATATATTTCTCAAGTGAATTGATTTGGAAGTACATAGGAAGCCATCTATTTATAGGCTTCAAAAACCAACTCAAAAGACACTAATTAAATTCAATGGATTAAAGAAGGGACTTTAATCCATGAATCTCGACATTTTGTCATCACTTGGTAAATAATTCTAGAACTATTAAACTTAAAAAAATGGATTAGGAATTTCTAGGCCTTTATTGGACTCAAATAAACTTCTAATGGACTTCAAAATACATCCATTCTACCACTTGGGCTTAGTACTAGCCCATAGTATTTCAAAGACTCAAGAAAATGCAACTTTTAGGCTTTTATGCTTCCATATTAGGATCCAATGCTTCAAGTCTAGTAACATGTTTCATCACTTGTGGTTGAGCATCGTCTTTGCATTCAGACTTTCGGATATCAACAACTAAGCTCGTAAAATCTTCTTTGATCTTCTTCACTCATCCTCTTGTCATCGGGCCTTCACGTATTTCCATGACATCTTTGGAATGGTTTAATGATCCTCCATCATTCTCTCCCCCTTGAAAAGGATACGTCCACGAATCATCACCTACATCAAAAGAAGAAAAGTCAGAAACATTAATTGTTGAACTAACTTGATACTCACCTAGAAGATCTAGCTTGTAAGCATTGTCGTTGATCCTTTCGAGCACTTGAAATGGTCCCTCTCCTCTAGGTTGCAATTTGGATCTTCGCTTGGTAGGAAATCTATCTTTTCCCAAGGGCAGCCATACCCAATCTCCAGCTTCAAACACTATCTTTTTTTTGCCTTTGTTTGCTTGCTTTGTGTATTGTTCTGTCCTTTTCACAATATTGAGTCTTACCTTTTCGTGTAATTGCTTCATGAATTCTGCCTTCCGCTTTCCCTCTAAACTGGATCGTTCTTTGAATAGGAAGAGGAACAAGGTCAAGAGGACTCAATGGATTGAATCCGGAAACAACTTCAAAAGGAGAAAAGTTAGTGGCAGAATGAACACTCCTTTTGTAAGCTTACTCTACAAAAGGCAAACAATTCTCCCAAGTTCTCAAGTTCTTCGGAATAATCACTCAAAGTAATTGGGATAAGGTTCGATTAACCACTTCTGTTTGCCCATCGGTTTTGGGGTGACTTGTGGTAGAAAACAAAAGTTTGGTACCCAACTTACTCCCAAGAACACGCCAGAATTGACTCAGAAACTTGACATCCCTATCACTTACTATGGTTCACGGCACACCATGCAAACGAACAATTTTTTTGAAAAACAAGTCTGCAACATGTGAAGCATCATCAGTCATCTTACACGCAATGAAGTGTGCCATCTTAGAGAATCGATCAACCACCACAAACACAGAATCATGACCATTCTTTGTTCTAGGCAACCCGATCACAAAGTCCATGGAGATGTCAACCCATGGTTGCTGAGGAATTGGTAGTGGCATATACAACCCATGAGGCTTGGATTTTGATTTGGCCTGTTTACATGGCACACATCTTTCACAGATCTTCATAACATATTCTCTCATCTTAGGCCAATAGAAATGTTCCTTCAAAATATCCAGTGTCTTTTGGACACCAAAATGGCCCATCAACCCTCCACCATGAGCCTCACGTACAAATAGCTCCCGTATAGAACACTTTAGAATGCATAACTTGTTTTCTTTAAACAAATAACCATCATGCATATAAAACTTATCAAATGAAGCATGTTCACAAGCAGCATATAATGATGAAAAATCATAATCATCTTTGTACATTTCTTTAAGTGATCCAAACCCAAGAAGCTTAGAACTCAATGTGGTGATAAGAGTATGACGTCTAGACAATGCATCAGCCACAATGTTTTCTTTACCCTTTTTGTATTTGATCACATAAGGAAATGATTCAATGAATTCAACCCATTTGATATGTCTCATACTCAAATTATCTTGCCCCTTAAGGTACTTAAAAGACTCATGATCCGTATGAACCACAAATTCCTTAGGCCTTAAGTAATGATGCCATGTTTGCAAAGCTCTAACCAATGCATAAAGTTCTTTTTCATAAGTGGAATAATTCAAGTGAGCCCCCATTAATTTTTCACTAAAATATGCAATTGGTCTACCTTCTTGAATCAAAACAACCCCAATACCCACCCCGGATGCATCACACTCAAGTTCAAACCTTTTATTGAAATTAGGCAATGCAAGAATAGGAGTCGATGTCAACATTTCTTTCAGCAAATTGAATGCAGCTTCTTGCCTTTCTCCCCAATGAAAGCTAACCTCCTTCTTCACAAGTTCATTAAGAGGGGCAACTATGGTACTGAAGTCACAAACAAACCTTCGATAGAAACTTGCAAGCCCATGGAAGCTTCTAACCTGGGACACTGTTGTTGGAGTTGGCCATTCTTTGATTGCTTTGACCTTTTCGTCATCCACCTCAATTCCCTGGCCACTTACAACAAAACCAAGAAAAACAACCTTATCCATGCAAAATGTGCACTTCTTTAAGTTAGCAAATAATGACTCTTTTCTTAACGTTTCCAAATCAAGACATAAATGTTCCAAGTGAACTTCAACATTAATGCTATAAATCAGGATATCGTCAAAATAGACCATGACAAACTTACCAATGTACTCTCGTAAAACATGATTCATTAACCTCATGAATATACTCGGAGCATTAGTTAGTCCAAATGGCATAACTAACCACTCGTACAAACCAAACTTTGTTTTAAAAGTTCTTTTCCATTCATTACCTTCATTAATTCGAATTTGATGATAGCCACTTTTCAAATCAATTTTTGAGAAGAACTTAGCACCATGAAACTCATCCAACATATCATCTAACCTTGGAATAGGGTAGCGATACTTTACCGTTATTTTGTTGATGGCTCTACAGTCCATACACATTCTCCATTCACCTGACTTCTTGGGTACCACGATGACCGGTACAGCACATGGACTCATGGATTCTCGAATTCTTCCTCTTGAAAGCAAATCCTCCACTTGTCTTTGGATTTCTCGTGTCTCCTCGGGGTTAGCTCTATAGGCTGGACGGTTTGGTAGAGCAGACCCTGGAATGAAATAAATGCGATGCTCGATCCCTCGTAAAGGAGGTAAACCACTTGGTTCTTCCTTTGGGAAGACATCTTCGTATTCCTGTAAAATGTTCACAACAAAACTTGGCGGATTGTTGGTAAGTTTTTCAGCATATGTACAAGCTTCCTTGAATACCAACACTATCACTCTCTTTTCTTCATCAATCACTCTCTTAACTTCACTCGGTTTTGCAAAGAAATTCTTCTTGACACATTCTCTTTTTTCATCATCATTTGTCTCACTTTTCTCGCCCTCAACACTCTTTGCTTAATTTTTACCGCTCATTTTTTTCTCTTTGCACTCATTATTTTACCTCTCATCCTCCCAAGCTCGCCTTGATGTGATCATTTTAATTTGGTCCTCCTACACTTGTTGTGGGGTTAGCGAGACAAGAACTACTTTCTTTTCATGATCTTTAAGCATATATTGATTAAGAAAGCCATCATAGATAACTTTCCTATCAAATTGCCAAGGTCTACCAAGAAGTATATGACTTACTTGCATTAGAACCACGTCACATATCACTTCGTCTTTGTACTTACCGATTGAAAATGTGATCAAGGCCTATTTAGTCAACTTCACTTCACCACATTCATTCAACCATTGAAGATTATATGGGTGTGGATGCTTCAACGTGCGCAAATTCAACACAACATTGGTACAACTCCCACCATCAATAATGAGGCTACATACTTTACCTTGCACCAAACATCGCGTATGGAAGATATTTTCTCGTTGTTGTGTGTCTTCCACCTTGTCTTGTATGTTTAAAACTTTCTTGACCACCAAGAGCTCTCCGCTTTCTTCCTCGGTTTGCTCCAAGTCCTCTTCATCATCCAAAACATCCTCCTTTCATTTTCAGACTCTATTTCACCACTTTCATGAAGAATCATAACTTTTTTGTTTGGGCATTGTGAAGCAATGTGCCCCAGACCTAGACAACGAAAACATTTAATTTCACGAGTTCGTGTAGGGGTAGAAACGATACCTTTGCCTTTGCCCATTTCCCGACCTTTTATGGCATCATCTTGGTTGGACGTACTTCCCTTAGAAAAAACTATTTCTTCTCCTCAATTGTCTTTCCACTTTCAAGGTCGTATGAACCATCTCTTCTAGGTCTAGACAATATTTCAACTCCACGACATTAGAAATATCTTGACTCAAGCCACTCAAGAATCTTGCCATTGTTGCTTCCCTTCTGGCCTATGAGAATATTGAGAGTTGGACGTACTTCCCTTAGAAAAACTATTTCTTCTCCTCAATTGTCTTTCAACTTTCAAGGTCGTATGAACCATCTCTTCTAGGTCTAGACAATATTGCAACTCCACGACATTAGAAATATCTTGACTCAAGCCACTGAAGAATCTTGCCATTGTTGCTTCCCTATCTTCTTCAATATTTGCTCTAATCATGGCAATCTCCATCTCTTTGTAATAATCTTCCACAGACTTTGCTCCCTGATTCAAAGATTGTAATTTGCGATACAAATCTCGAAAATAGTGAGAGGGAATAAACCTTTTACACATAAAAGCCTTCATTTCAACCCATGTAGAAATAGGTCTTTCTCCATTTCTTCTTCGGTTGGTGACTAAGTGATCCCACCATACTATAGCGTAATCTGTGAATTCAATTGCTGGTACTTTCATCTTTTGATCCTCGCGATAATTATTACATGCAAAAATCAGTTCAACCTTTTTTTTTACAGTCCAAATATGCTTCTGGATCACTCTTTCCTTGAAATTGTGGAATTGTCATCTTAATGTTGTTGAGTCCTCTATTAGCACCATGGTTTCTTCTATGCCTCCTTCTTTCAGATCCTCTACCCCATTCATCACTTCGAGCGTCATCTTCATGATTTTCATCAGAAACTTGTGATGGTGGTGGAGCATGAGGTCCACGTGTCTGCAATCTATCCATTCTTTCATGTATTTGATTAAACTCGTCCGTCATTAAACATCACATTTCAGCCATGTGAGGTTGGGCTTGAAGGTTAGGGAGGGGTTGATTATCTTCCATCTTTTAATCTGTAAAAACAAGAGTGATTGGAAAAAAAATATTTCCTCTCCTCACTCCCTTACGTGTTTCACTCAAGAGATGTCACTCAACGCTCATGTATCACACAAAAAAATAATCGGCTTTTACCCTCAAGTGTTCTTACAACTCAATACCTTTTACCTCTCTATTCCTTGTGGAGCTCAATTGGTAAAAGAACAAATCAAATTAGAGCACAAACTGTAAGTGTTCAAAAAATCCTTTAGAACTTAATTGGATACCAACGAGTTAGAACTTTTAAAGAAGATGAGATAAACAGGAAAAAAAAAAGTAGTAAGGTGAGGAAAAATAAAGTACTAACCAATGAGAAGAAGTTGGAACAAAAAAATGATATAGAAGATAAATTATTGATTTTCAAGCTCAAAGGACCTATGAAATATTTTTTTACTCAACATTTCTACATCAAATCCTCCTCTTTCATTTCAAGCAAGACTTTACAACTATTTTCATCATTTCACAACCTTTTTCACCTCTATAAATAAGACCCTAATTCCTTGCATTCTCTTCACACTTTCAAAACACCAAAACCTCTCTTTCTCCTCCCCAAAAACCGGCCATATACACACACACACAACCCACCATTTTCTTTTAAGTGTTCTTCACATTTGCAAGGTGTTCTTGGTGAAATCTTTGAAGATCCAACCTTCTACTCATTTTCATTATTCTAAGAACATAAAAGTAAGTAAATGCTAACTTATTTCATCATACATTTATGTTTATATAAGTCTTGCATAATATATATAATCACCAACAACAACAAGTTTCATAAAAACTCAAGTTTATAAGTTTCTAGTTCTTATTTTTAAGTTGTTTCTTTAAATGTGTTTATGAATATATGAACACATTATAAACATGTTAATATTATGAAAACATGTGTTATATATGTGTTATATAACTTTTATAACTTTTATAAAAGTAGTCTTTGAATAAACAACAAGAATCATAAGTTGTTTCAAATTTATAAAACTGCGGATTTTCAGCAGAAAATTTATATCGACTTTGAAAAACCATAACTAATTCATAACTTACTGAAATGAGTTGATTCTTATCTCAAAAGTTAGATCTATGTCTTAACTATAGATCTAGAATTTTTCATAACGTATTTTGGAGTTTAAGACCTCAAGAAATTATTTGGGAAACCGAAAGTTTGACAGCTCAAAAATGGCCAACATAGGGTTTTTAACGAGCTTTTTCACCAACCTAAACATCTCGAAAAATAGCCGTTCTTGATTCTAAAAATCCTTTGTATATAGTAGTTTAATGTCCTAGAAAACCAAAGCCTAAAACGTTTTGGAGCTTGGTCAAAAATAGCCTCAAAGTAGGCCGAAAAACCTCCGAAAAAGCTGGAAAATTATATATATATATATATATATATATATATATATATATATATATATATATATATATATATATATATATATATATATATATATATATATATAAACTTGACGTTTTAAGCGGTTGTTATTTATAAACTTATAATGTTGGGTGATTTAAGACATAAAAATCTATAAATATATATATTATCACATATTAGAGATATTAAGTCCCTATTATCATTTAGGGCTCGATTAAACTCAGTCGTCGCATCATCCATCCATTTACGCTAAAAAGCTTTTTACGCTAGTTTTGCCATCGCAATCTCGGTGAGTTCTCATAGCCCCTATTTTCACACTGTTATGTTTTGGGGATGAAATACATGCTTCGTTTTTATATGGACACGAAAACAACTTCATTTCTATTATGTATTACACATGTGGTTCCATCAGCCCTTAAATCATGAACCGTTAATTGCATTTATTTGTAAGCGCGAATATATTGTGGATAGATCTATCGGGAGTCATGTCCCCCATTCGGGTTAGTTCGGGTCGGCTAACAGCGAGTGCATATATATTTAACACACGGTATTACGTATGGGAATACTGCACAGGGCAAACTTATTTTAATTAAGCTTCGGTTGCATGATGGTTTATATGTAATACATAACATGGAATTTATGATTTTATAAATTCAAACTCTATTATTTTTGTCCATACCAGTCAGATTTACGTGTAAACCTATGAGCTCACCAACAATTTTGTTGACGTATTTTAGCGTGTATTTTCAGGAAATTAAGGCAAGTGTGCCTTCAGAAGTAACTACTTTCAAGCTTCCGCACTTAAGGAGTCGCATTCTTTTTCAAACCGTCGGAGATTTATTTGCATTATTTTGGATAATTTAATTATGTATTTAAATCTCTGTAGCTTGCGAACTACTCTTTATCGTTTACGGGTTATGTAAAGGTTGCATTAGAAGATCTAATGCAACATTTAACTTAAAAGGTTCCATATCTGATTGAAAATGGCAACATTTATAAAGTTAAAAGTAACCTTTTTTTTAAATGGTTGCATATGTCTAAAATAAATGCAACTTTTTTTTTTTTTTCAAAAACATACATCTAAATTGTGATTGTAATTTTTTTTATTTCTTCTTTAAAATAAAATATATAACTATTTTACATCGTCAACATCTTCATTTGATTAATATTATTTATTGCTAATGTAACATCCCATTTTTGAGATAATTGCGTGGAATTATTTTAGTGGATGATTAAATAATTATATTTGTGTTGGACCAATGAGATCCTGAGTAGTGGATTGATACGTGTCGGGTTATGAGTTACGTGTTATCGGGTAATTAATTTGGTGGATTTAATTTATTGGCTCATTTATTTTATTATTATTGCGTGTTCCAATTAAATTCCGTTTCGTGGATTTAACGTGTCAAGATTGAGTGATACGTGTCTCCGAGCTAATAATTAGCGGATTAATTATCTCATTGAGATCGTGGAATTAATTGGGTCCTAATGATATAATTTGTGAAAAAGTGATATCGGGTTCGGATTTATCGGGTTCGGGACTTGCTTAATTGAGGAATCGGATATATATGAATGTCTGTGACCTTATCTCTTTCATTTCTCTTATCCAAAATCTAAAGGTGTGTGTTTCGTGTGTGAATTTTGAGAGCTCCAGCATGAGGAAGCCAGAGATATCTGAGCTTGGGTGTCAAGCCTTGATCATCTTCATCACCTTCTTCCATTTCATGTTCTTGGAGCTTCAAAGGTAAGATTTTGTGATTTTGGTAGCTAAACCTTGAGGTAATCATGTGATATGTTGAGGATTTTGGTCTCTGTGATTTATGAGTTGTTATATATGAGTTTTGTGCATATTTTCCTTGCTGAAATCGAGTATTGGGGTTGAAAATCCCCTGGTTCGGCTATGGAGTTCGAAGGACAAAAATGTTGCTGTCTGGCCAAAAGCGCGGCGCGCAAATGAAAGCGCGGCGCGTTTTCTGATCTGCAGAAAATTTCAATAGGGTCAATAAAAGAGAGTTTTGAGTCGTTATTTGGTCGAGTCCCTTCGAGATATTATTGAATTGAGTTATTTGGGATATTGGGCCTTAATAGGAGTTCCGAAAAAGGGTTTCGGGGATCGATTGTCCGTTCGGGGATATGTTTCGGGATTAGTTCAATTGCGATAATTATGTTGGATTGAGTTATGTTTGATTAAATTGCGTGGCTATCGAGCTCGTGTTAATATGTGAGACCCGTGATGTGTACAGGTTCTAACTGATCGCGTGCCGAGCCGCATTGAGAATTCCTAGTTTTCAAGTCGGAATCGGTTAATCGGTGAGTACCCGAGTTCTTTTCTAAACCCCGGGATCGTTTTTGCGAGTCATAGCTGTGTAGCTGTTAGTGTATGTGTATATTGTGCAATGTGTGTGAGACAGGGACGCGGGAGCCAGGTATGATTCTATCTACCACATACGTGCTATGCGTATTTGAGTTGCAGGTGTCCGCGATATGTGATCGCGCAGGCTGACTGTCCCTAACCAGTCATGAGATATGAGACTGTATATACAGTAGTGATATTGCCAGGTCGCTCCTGTGCCTATTGAGTAGCTAACCGCTGCTGTGTGCGGCCTGTTAGCTGGGGAACGTGGTCCCCTTTTGAGCAGAGATATGTGTTGTGCATCGAGTTGCACCTACGTGTTGAGATATTATTGTGTTGTGCATCGAGTTGCACCTATGTGTTGAGATATTATTGTGTTGTGCATCGAGTTGCACCTATGTGTTGACATATTACTGTGTTGTGCATGTTATATGTGTTATCGTGCAGAGTCTAACCCTCGAGTACTCACGAGCTTCCGAGCTTACGTATTCGAGTCTACCATGTTCAGGGTATCAGGAAAGAGATTGGTAGCCGGGTTTGCTGAACAGGGAATTGCGGATAATCGAGGACGGTGTATCTGCCTTGCTAGGGATTATGTTAGTGTTGGCTGTGTTAGCATCTTTTGGGGATGTTGTAATCTAGTGGATTATGTGTTAATGACAATTATGTGAAAGTTTAAATTATCAGTGATTTGTGTTATTGAGATGTGCCACCGGTGTATTGTATTAACGTGGCATTTGTGTGAGAATTGTGGGTGTTACAGCTTGGTATCAGAGCTTGTGGTTTTAGTATTAAGTATCCGTGGATGCTTGAGCTTAGACCGTGTTCAGATCCTTGGGGAGTATTCTGGTGTCAAATATTAGAGGATTTAATTAACCTAGCTTAGTGTATAACGCTGGGTGATTTATCGGTGGTTCTCAATTGTTTCGGTTTGTGCATATTATTATGGCAGATCAGGGTGAGGGATCCGGTACGGGTAAGCCAGTGGGCGACGAGTATATCCGCAGATCAGAGCTGTTTGAGGTCTTGACAGAGTTTTACAGACAACAGCGTGAGCAGGGTCGGGGCTTGGGTCCGAGTCCGGGGCCGGCTGTTCAGCCAACGGTGACAGAGTCTGAGACTGGTGCTTCATTTTCTACGTGGAGGGGTGGGTCCTTTAAGGATTTTATGACGGGAGATCCACCCCAGTTCAGAGGTGAGGGCGAGCCAGGGATGGCTATGGCATGGGAGCGAGAAGTAGAGGCAGCCTTCAGAGTTGCGCATGTGGAGCCGAGGGATATGGTCGGTTATGCGACCTATCTGTTGAGGGGAGGGGCGTCTTAGTGGTGGCAGTCTATAGAGTCAGTGATGACATCTTCTGCGGCATCTGCGATGACGTGGGATCAGTTCAGGGTTGTGTTCGAGCTGCAGTACATCCCAAGAGATGAGAGACGAGAGATGGAGCGTCGATTCTTGCAATTGCGGCAGGGAGAGATGACGGTGCAGCAGTACGTGGACCGGTTCAACAAGCACTCCCAATTTGCGACTCACCACATCACCACCGTGCAGCGAAAGGCCGATACGTTCATTGATGGATTGCGAGCAGATATCAGGGAGTTCGTTGGGATGCACGAGACTCCTACTTTCGCCAGAGCGTTAGAGATGGCCCGCATCAGAGAGCGGGAGATAGCCAAGCAGAGCGAGGATCCATCTTTTCAGCATCGGCGTGCAAGGACTCCTGAGCGGTCCTCGAGAGATCGGAGGTATTCCAGAGACGATTCCAGGGAGCGACGTTCGGGTCAGAGTTCGATAGATGGACGAGACAGAGATAGAGACAGAGACAGAGACACGAAGCAGAGATCAGGTGGACCGGGGTGGAGCCAGCGACCAGATAATCAGATTCAGAGGCAAAGGCAGAGTTCGCGATACATGGGGCAGAACCAGAGCAGCGTAGAGCAGAGACCTCGAGATGGGGGCGATAGAGGAGACAGTTCGGTTGGAGATCGGGGGTGCCCGAGATGCCACCATCGCCATAATGGGTCGTGTGTGCTCAGGTGTTATCGATGCGGTCAGCGGGGGCATGCTGCAGCCACGTGTACAGTCCCAGAGCCGTTATGCTTCCGTTGTGGGAGGCCGGGACACAGAGTGCGAGACTGTCCAGAGTCGGGACCAGCTGTGCAGGGTGCGAGTTCTAGTGGGGCCAGAGCAGAGTCGTCGTCATGATTCTAGGGCGCGGGGTCGGGTCTTTCAGGCGACTGCAGAGGAAGCTCGAAATGTTGCTGATATGATTTCGGGTATGTCTTTCTGAGCTTGGTTTGAGTATGTGTCAGTTGTGGGGCGGGTTGCTGGGCTGTGTCAGTGATAAGCGTATGTGTTCTGTGCGTGTGAATGTTTTGTTGCATCTGTGATAATGTGATTCAGTGACAGAGTTGTGGGATAACTGTGAATGGGTTATGTGGGCTTGTCGTGTTTGGGGTGTGTTTATGGTGTTAATGTGTTGAATTGGGGAACATTGTGATGCGGGCTTCCGAGTTCGAAATTGTGCTATGTTAGTGGACTGATCTTGTGAAGTTATGTGAGTTATATGAGTAGTTATTGTGAATGTGTTTGTGATGTGCTAGTGGAATGATCCTATTGATAGTGGATTATCATGTGATAGTGGATTATCCTATCGATAGTGGATTAAAGTTCTTGTGTGTGTGTCCATATCTATGATATTGCGTTTTATGAGATGCGTTTATCTGTTGTGGTGAAAAGAGTTGAGAGTTTTGTTGTGATAGTGGATTAATCTATTGAGAGTGGATTTAATCCCTTTATGAGTTTAATCATGTGTATAAGCTTGCGTTAGTGATTCGATGGAAATATCGTTATGTGTTGTGTTAGTGGATGATCTGTATAGAGCTATGCGAATATGTGATGAGAAAGAGCAAAGGCCGATGGATTGAGATCATATGTGGATTGAGTGGCTTATGAGGTGACGCCACGAGAAGACTCTGTGAATAGAGGATACATCAGTTACAGGTATGGGAATTAGAGGATTTAACTGAGCTATTAGCGGATTGTTTAACTGAGTTAGAGATGTGAGAGGATTGTCATGCTTAAGAGTCAAAATGAAGAGGTGTATTAGTAATGATTGTGACATTGAGAATTCAAATGCGAATTTGACAGAGTTGTTGAGAAATTATATTGAGATTATGAGTCAACATTTTCGGGGAGTTAACATGAGAGGTGTGTATTTGCGAATGAGTTGCGATAGATTCCGGGGACGGAATCTTTTTAAGAGGGGAGGATTTGTAACATCCCATTTTTGAGATAATTGCGTGGAATTATTTTAGTGGATGATTAAATAATTATATTTGTGTTGGACCAATGAGATCCTGAGTAGTGGATTGATACGTGTCGGGTTATGAGTTACGTGTTATCGGGTAATTAATTTGGTGGATTTAATTTATTGGCTCATTTATTTTATTATTATTGCGTGTTCCAATTAAATTCCGTTTCGTGGATTTAACGTGTCAAGATTGAGTGATACGTGTCTCCAAGCTAATAATTAGCGGATTAATTATCTCCTTGAGATCGTGGAATTAATTGGGTCCTAATGATATAATTTGTGAAAAAGTGATATCGGGTTCGGATTTATCGGGTTCGAGACTTGCTTAATTGAGGAATCGGATATATATGAATGTCTGTGACCTTATCTCTTTCATTTCTCTTATCCAAAATCTAAAGGTGTGTGTTTCGTGTGTGAATTTTGAGAGCTCCAGCATGAGGAAGCCAGAGATATCTGAGCTTGGGTGTCAAGCCTTGATCATCTTCATCACCTTCTTCCATTTCATGTTCTTGGAGCTTCAAAGGTAAGATTTTGTGATTTTGGTAGCTAAACCTTGAGGTAATCATGTGATATGTTGAGGATTTTGGTCTCTGTGATTTATGAGTTGTTATATATGAGTTTTGTGCATATTTTCCTTGCTGAAATCGAGTATTGGGGTTGAAAATCCCCTGGTTCGGCTATGGAGTTCGAAGGACAAAAATGTTGCTGTCTGGCCAAAAGCGCGGCGCGTTTTCTGATCTGCAGAAAATTTCAATAGGGTCAATAAAAGAGAGTTTTGAGTCATTATTTGGTCGAGTCCCTTCGAGATATTATTGAATTGAGTTATTTGGGATATTGGGCCTTAATAGGAGTTCCGAAAAAGGGTTTCGGGGATCGATTGTCCGTTCGGGGATATGTTTCGGGATTAGTTTAATTGCGATAATTATGTTGGATTGAGTTATGTTTGATTAAATTGCGTGGCTATCGAGCTCGTGTTAATATGTGAGACCCGTGATGTGTACAGGTTCTAACTGATCGCGTGCCGAGCCGCATTGAGAGTTCCTAGTTTTCAAGTCGGAATCGGTTAATCGGTGAGTACCCGAGTTCTTTTCTAAACCCCGGGATCGTTTTTGCGAGTCATAGCTGTGTAGCTGTTAGTGTATGTGTATATTGTGCAATGTGTGTGAGACAGGGACGCGGGAGCCAGGTATGATTCTATCTACCACATACGTGCTATGCGTATTTGAGTTGCAGGTGTCCGCGATATGTGATCGCGCAGGCTGACTGTCCCTAACCAGTCATGAGATATGAGACTGTATATACAGTAGTGATATTGCCAGGTCGCTCCTGTGCCTATTGTGAGCTAACCGCTGCTGTGTGCGGCCTGTTAGCTGGGGAACGGCGTCCCCTTTTGAGCAGAGATATGTGTTGTGCATCGAGTTGCACCTATGTGTTGAGATATTATTGTGTTGTGCATCGAGTTGCACCTATGTGTTGAGATATTATTGTGTTGTGCATCGAGTTGCACCTATGTGTTGACATATTACTGTGTTGTGCATGTTATATGTGTTATCGTGCAGAGTCTAACCCTCGAGTACTCACGAGCTTCCGAGCTTACGTATTCGAGTCTACCATGTTCAGGGTATCAGGAAAGAGATTGGTAGCCGGGTTTGCTGAACAGGGAATTGCGGATAATCGAGGACGGTGTATCTGCCTTGCTAGGGATTATGTTAGTGTTGGCTGTGTTAGCATCTTTTGGGGATGTTGTAATCTAGTGGATTATGTGTTAATGACAATTATGTGAAAGTTTAAATTATCAGTGATTTCGAGTTATCCTATGACATGTGTTTAATTGAGTTATTGAGATGTGCCACCGGTGTATTGTATTGACGTGGTATTTTTGAGCTCGGGGAGGGTGTTACAGCTAATCTATTTAATTTAAATATTAATATAAATAGCTTCATCATTAAAATATTATAATTATTTTATTTATATATAAGTGTTATTCAGAAAATTTTACCTGGCCATTGCTATCCTTGGTGTGCTTGCTAAGCGTTTAGGGCATATTTGGTACAGAGATATGAGAGGAGAGAAATGGAAATGAAACCATTTCTCTTTTTTGTTTAGTTTTGAGAAATGAGAAATAAAACAATTCTATTTCCCTAATTTTATTTCTCTCTTATAGGTGTGTTTGGAGTGGAGAATTAAGAGCATGTTTGATATAGAGAAATTGGAGCAGATATATAAAAAAATTTCTATTCTGCTTTTGATTCACTCCCATCTACTAGGAAATGGAAATAAATGGAATTTGCAATTCTCAATTAAAAAATCAGAGAGTTGTTTTTCCCTAGCTCCACCCCTCAAACCCTAGCAATCCCTCTCATTTGCAAGAAAACAAATATGCTATTTCTCTCTCAGCTGCGGCACCCTCACCCCTCGGCCTTCGCCGCCCCCACCGTCTTTGGCGATGTGGTTATCTCTCTCTCTACCTTCTCACCTACAAAGTTGAGCTCTCTCTCCAACTCCTCACCTGCAATGGTGGCACAACCCTCTTCTTCAACTGAGGCGGCGGCGCCGGCGCAAACAACTCCTTCACCAGCAGCGGCGCCGACGCAAACAACTCCTTTACCAGCAGCGGCACAAACATCTTTAAGCTATATATTCCTTTCTGTTTCAGATATGTCACATAAAACATCTTGAAGGTGTATATTTTCCTTTCTGTTTCAGTTTTCTTTTTCTAGTTTGACGATTGGATTATGTTGAGAAACTAGTGTCTGTGGTTCACATTGTTGATGTCACTCTTCATCTGCATCATGTTTGATTTATGATCATCCTTATCTCAGTTTACCTTCAAATTATGGTGTCTAAAACATATTTTCTCATGTTGTCCTTTATTTTTGCACATTTCAACAGGGGAACTAAGAAGAATGGATCACATTGTACATTCTTATTATTTGTAAACAAAACCATGTATGTCATACCTTTCAGTTCATTTATTGATCCATAGGGTAAGAACACTATTGGAACCCATTAGAATCACCAACGAATAGATTATTGTTTGATTTTTTAATCTCAGATTTATGTTATGGTTTCAAGAAATGTTATGCTTGATTCTTTTTCATATTTATGTTGTGTCTTCAAGAAATGTTAAGCTTGATTTTTTTCAGATTTATGTTGTGGCTTTTAAGAAATGTTATGCTTGATTTCAAGAAATGCTATGCTTGATTTCAAGAAATGCTATGCTTGATTTTTTTCAGGATACATTTCGATTGTTCCTGATGCTCCAGGTGCTAAGACACATCTCTTATCAAAGACATTAGGTGATAAAATTGGTACTTATGTGGAGCAATATGTGGAGGCCATGGAGAAGGTAATTGATGATACTTACCGGTATACTGCCTGTGTTACCATGAATCTAATGAGTGCTCACTAGGACAAGTGTGTGTTTTATTGACGTAGGTCAAACTAGAGCAAGGGTTCAAAAATGAGCATCTATAGGAAAATGCATATATACAAGCAAATGGGTTCTCATTAACCAATAAATTATATTTGCAAGAGTAGGGACACTCAATTTTGGACTAAAAACAAAATCTGTCTTAAATAGCACCATAGATGATATGATTTTTCAAATAACAATAAAGAAGTGTTTGTATTTGTTGTCCAAGGATGTATCAAACAATAATCTTTGTGGAACGATTCCTACCACCTGTCCCTTTGAACACATTTCTTTGAAAAAGTAAGTCTTTCCCATCTTGACATTAACTTTCAATTCTATATCAATTTGAGAATCTATTTTTTTTTTTTGTCTTACCAAGACTTATTTATAGAATAAATTTGTGGGTGTGATGTTAATAGTGTGAATTTGGTTGAGGCTGAAGGAGAAAGGACAATTTTATTACTTTGATAAGTCTTGGTCAATTGTTTCTTTTTATATCAGCTCTTAATTAATGTTGGCATCCTTTATTTTTTGACCAATTAAACATGCCCCTGATCTAAGTGAGGTTTGGTGTTCATTGGATATTCGTGTTCTTGCAGCTATCCATAGAATTGTAGCATGCTAAAGATTGCAAATTAAAATATGGCAAAAAAGAATCAAAAAAAGATATGGAAAGCAATATACAGGAAAAAATTGTGTATTGCAACTATATTAATTCAATCATCTCCATCGTATATCATCATCAAAATAAGTGCGTAAATCATACAGAATTGATGTCGGAACTAGTCTTACGTTATTTGTTTTGTGGTGGCGTGTTGTTTAATGACTTGTTTTAGTCTTGCATAATTAATGTTAAGTAATTGTATTATTGTATGATTAGTGTCACTAATCATAATTTAATTATGTACTTAGTTGAATTAATCCTTCATATCGTAAATTGATCGGATTAATTGATTTCCCTATTCATCGCACCGATGAATTTGATTCTAATTGAGTTGAGTTTTCTAATAAACCTTGTTAATCACTTGATTAATTTCTAATGACCACTGATTAGGCTATAATTGACTATTAAATACAGATTAGGGAATTGTTGCTAACCTGGGTTAGTGCCGGATGTTACAGTCTCTCCCTGTTAAGGGAATTTCGTCCCGAAATTAGCTCGTGTTCTCCACTTCTTGAGTATTTGAGAACAGATGAGGGTATTTTTCTCGGAACTATTCTTCGCGTTCCCATGTAAACTCAGGACCTCGCTTAGAGTTCCATCTGACTTTTACTATCGGGATCCGACTGTGCTTTAGTTTCTTGACTTCTCGGTCCATTATTTCTACAGGTTGCTCAATGAAGTTCAGCTTATCATCTAACTGTAGCTCGTCCATGGGTATAACGAGTGTTTCATCAGCCAGGCATTTCTTAAGATTGGACACGTAAAAAGTACTATGAACGTTACTAAGCACTGGGGGCAGATCGAGTCGGTAAGCTACCGGGCCAATTCTTTTGGTGATCTTGAATGGTCCGATATAACGAGGATTGAGTTTTCCTCGTTTCCCAAAACGGATTACGCCCTTCCAAGGTGAGACTTTTAACATTACTTGATCTCCTTCTTGGAATTCCAAATCCTTCCGTCGAACGTCTGCATAACTTTTCGGTCGATCCCGCGCGATCTTTAACCGGTTACGAATCTGGGCTATCTTTTCTGTAGTCTCCTGGATGATCTCAGGTCCAGTAATCTGACTATCTCCTACTTCAGCCTAACAAAGTGGCGATCGACACTTTCGCCCGTAAAGTGTCTCGAATGGGGCGGTCTTAATACTTGAGTGATAGCTGTTTTTATAGGAAAACTCAACTAATGGCAGGTGTTTGTCCCAACTTTTGCCAAGTCGATAACACATGCCTTTAGCATGTCTTCCAAAGTCTGAATCGTCCTTTCACTCTGACCATCTGTTTGCGGGTGATAGGCTATGCTCATATCTAGACGTGTACCCAGTGCTTCTTGCAATGACTGCCATAATCTTGATGTGAACAGGTTGTCCCTGTCTGATATAATTGATACTGGCACTCCATGCTTGAGACGACTTCTTTAAGATAGATTCGTGTTAACTTATCCATCTTATCAGTCTCCTTGATTGACAGGAAGTTTGCGGTCTTGGTAAGTCGATCCACAATTACCCAAATGGTGTCATAACCTCCAGAAGTTTTCGGCAACTTGGTGATGAAATCCATGGTGATGTTTTCCCACTTCCTCTGGGGTATCTCTGGTTGAACTAGCAATCCTGATGGTTTCTGGTGCTCAGCCTTAACCTTCAAACATGTTAAGCACTTGCTGACATAGGTAGCAATGTCAGCCTTCATGTTTGGCCACCAGTACATTCCTTTCAAGTCATGGTACATCTTATCTGACCCTGGATGAATAACATATCTTAATTTATGCCCTTCATCCATGACCAGCTTCCTTACTCCTCCGAATTTTGGTAACCAAATTCTGCCCATGAAGTACCGACATCCATCTGGCTTGATTTCAAACTGCTTATCCATACCTCTCAAGGCTTCATCCAATAGATTACCCTCCTTGACTGCTTTTTCTTGTGCCTCGCGGACTTGAGAGTTTAGGTTTGACTGTATAGTCATGACCAAAGCTCGGACTCTCAATGGTTTAACCCGTTCCTTTTGGCTCAGAGCATCAGCTACGACATTCGCCTTTCCCGGATGATAACGAATTTCGCAGTCATAATCGTTAAGCAGTTCAACCCAATGATGTTGCCTCATATTTAACTCTTTCTGATTCAGGATAAGCTGAAGGCTTTTATGGTCTGTGAACACCGTGCATTTAGTTCCATACAGGTAGTGCCTCCATACTTTGAGAGCAAACACCACTGCTCCCAGCTCCAAGTCATGAGTCGTATAGTTCACCTCATGAATTTTGAGCTGTCATGATGCGTAAGAAATGACTTTATCCCTTTGCATGAGCACACAACCTAATCCATTGTGTGAGGCATCACAGTAGACTACAAAATTTTCAGTCCCTTCAGGTAAGGGCAGAATTGGTGCACTACACAATCTTTGCTTTAACTGCTGAAACGCCTTTTCTTGCTCTTCACCCCAGATATATTTTACATCCTTCCGAGTCAACTCTGTTAGGGAACTTGCTATCTTTGAGAAGTTTTCAATAAATCGCATGTAATAACCGGCAAGTCCTAGAAATTGGCGGATTTCTGTGGGAGTTCTAGGAATCGCCCAGTCCTTTATGGCCTCGATTTTTTATGGATCAACTTGAATTCCCTGGCTGTTGATCACATGTCCAAGGAATTTAACTTCTCGCAACCAAAATTCACATTTTGAAAATTTGGCGTATAATTGTTCCTTCTCTAGCAACTCCAGGATCAGCTTGAGATGTTGTTTGTGCTCCTCCTTATTTCTGGAATAGATGAGGATATCGTCTATGAACACTATTACAAATTTGTCCAGATACGGTTCACATACTCGATTCATGAGGTCCATGAATACGACTGGTGCGTTGGTCAAACCGAATGGCATTACCTGGAATTCGTAATGTCCATAACGAGTTCTGAATGCTGTCTGGGGAATGTCCTCTTCTCGAACCTTTACTTGATGATAACCGGATCGCAGATCAATCTTAGAGTAGAAGCTAGATCCCTGTAGTTGGTCAAACAGGTCGTCAATTCTGGGAAAGGGGTAGCGATTCTTTACTGTCAACTTGTTTAGCTCTCGGTAGTCTATGCACATTCTGAAGGATCCGTCTTTCTTTTTCACGAATAAGACCTGAGCTCCCCAAGGTGAGAATCTTGGTCGAATGAATCCTTTATCCATCAACTCCTGTAATTGATTGGATAGCTCTTGCATTTCAGAAGGAGCGAATCTATATGGGGCTCTTGCGAACGGTGCAGATCCCGGCACCAAATCGATTTGAAATTCTACTTGCCTAGTTGGCGGAAGTCCAGGAAAATCTTCCGGGAAGACCTTCGGATAGTCATAAACCACTGGAATATCCTCGAGTCGTTTCTCCTCCGACTCTTTTTCTGCAATCTGTACTAATACCGCATGGGAACCCTTTCTAAGACACTTTAATGTTCTTAGGCCGGATATGACATTCAGCTGACGGTTCTTTTTTTCCCCTTGGACTGTTAAGACCTTCTTCTTGTGGAGTGGTATCCGTACCACTTTCTTACCGCACAGAATCTCTGCCTGATTGTGTGACAACCAATCCATACCAATTACTACATCAAAACTTCCGAGTTCTATAGGCATCAAGTCTATCTTAAAGGGTTGATCTGCCAGCTTCTGTGTGCATTCCTTAATAATACTACTTGCCTCTATTATTTTGCCGTCAGGCAGTTCTATAGTATAAGAGTTCTCTAAGGGAAAAGGAGTGGCATTCAATTGCTTACTAAACTTATCAGATATAAAGCTCCTATCAGCCCCAGTATCAAAGAGTACGTAAGCGTAAATGTCATTTAAAAGAAATGTACCTGATACCACATGGGGATCCTGACGAGCGTCACCTGCTCCTAACACAAAAGCTCTCCCCTGAGCTCCTCCACCATTTCTCAACATCGGGCACTCACTCTTGAAGTACCCAGCAGCTCCACATTCATAGCAGCCTCTCTGATTGTCGCCATTGACACCCGGGTTTCCAAATTTACAGTCTTTGGCCACATGACCAATACGTTTGCATTTTCCACAAGGGGTTGGGCAGGGACCCTTGTTGTGATGAAAGGTGCATTGGGTGCAGAAAGGCTTGGTACCTGTGTAGCCCTTCCTTGACTCATCTCCTGCTACATAAGCCTTGATGGTCTCCGGCTTCTTGGATTGCGAGCCCGTATTCCTCCCGGACTTGTCCTCTCACTTCCTCTTGTTTTCCCTGGCCTTGGCTTCATTTCTCC
Source organism: Centrapalus pauciflorus (assembly GCA_020465985.1). Lineage (NCBI taxonomy): Eukaryota > Viridiplantae > Streptophyta > Magnoliopsida > Asterales > Asteraceae > Centrapalus > Centrapalus pauciflorus. Next base: position 266,390 of record JAANYP010003633.1, on the reverse strand, counting down.
GGGACACTTGATCCATAAGATTGTTGGCCATTCTGATGGCATCTTGTATGGTGGATGGGTTGGAGGCAGTGACATTACCTTGAATTTGAGGAGCGAGTCCCCAAATGTAACGCTCGATTTTCTTGTACTCAGGGGTCACCATCTGAGGGCACAGAATACTTAGTTCGTGGAATCGGTTGGTGTACCCAGCTACATCCGTTCCCTTCATAGCCAGGCTCCAAAACTCTGACTCCATTTTCTGTAGTTCATTCCTCGGGCAATACTCATCGGTCATCATCTGCTTCAACTCGGTCCAGGCGAGTTGGTAAGCTGCATCTATCCCCACCGACTGGGTATACGAGTTCCACCATGTCAAGGCGCTGTCTTGCAAAGTGTGGGTGGCGAACTTTACCTTGTCTCCTTCAGTGCATCCGCTAACACGGAAGACACACTCTAATTTTTCGAACCATCGTACTAATCCGACGGCCCCTTCAGTTCCATTGAAGTATCTGGGCTTGCAACTCAAAAACCCCTTAATTCCACAAACCTTTGGGTGGGTTTCAGTTCCTCCCATGGTGCGGCTAGCACCACCATCTCCATTAGCTGAACTGTTCCGGTTTGTCTCATAATTGGCTATAGCAGCAGCCACTCTTTGTGCAACTAGTTCCTCAATTTCTGCGGCGTTCATAACTCGTCTTGGCGGCATTATCTTAAAGTTTAAAGAAAAATAGCATAGTTTAAGAAGTTGAATCTTAAAGATGTAAATTTTTCTTAAGGTACAACACTATAATCATCAAACACAATTTCATAAATAACTTGCAATTTTCATTAATCATTCATAACTTTCTACATTGGAGCGGGTTATTACCCGAAAATTTTAGTCCTACACTATTACATAATAATTTCCTAATATTAGAAAGATAGAGGAGGGGGGTACTAGGTGCGGGAGTGATCAGGGGTCTCTCCCTTTTCTAAAGCATTGAGGCGCTGTGTCAGCTCCTCATTACGGGTCTCGCTCTCGGCTAATCGTTGCCGAAGCTCATTTAGTCCGTCCTGCTGAATGGCGAGGGCGTGCTGGTTGGCACAGTATAAGTTGGAGTTTTGTAACTCCTCCCGCTCTAAACGAGCAGTCATTTCTCCGATGTCTTGGTTAAGCAACCGAAGATAAAGATCATGCCTTGAAGACCGTGCTACCAAGAGTGGTATGGTCTGTTCGGCGGGTTCTTGAGTGAGTGACGGAATAGGTGCGGAGGATGGTCCTCCAATCTCAAAGTGGGAAGGGATTCCTTCCTCTTGCCTCCACTCACGGAGGGTCTCAGGTATCCATCCCCATCGTCAGGCGTCTACCCGTCGGTGCTGTGGTGGGGGATTGGGTTGGGGAGTCGAGATGGGAATAGTCTCCCGTCTTGGCGTGATCACCCTCTTTCGGGGTGTGTACAACATCTTAGGGCCGATTGGATAAGGGCGATACGGCTTGAATGATGGCTCTGCCGGGTGGTATGGAATGCAGGCGGGGACTGCTGGGGGCGGTGGATCCTCTCTGTCGTCATCTTCTTCCATCAGTTCCTCTTCTGACTCCTCCATTGGTTCTTCGGAGGGGTCTTCTTCAGTGAAAACCTCAGTGACTACGGGGCTTGTAGGGGTGTACTCATCCTCTGAATCTGACAAGATGATGGTCTCTGGGTGGGACATGTTTTCTGCTATCAAGGTCCATTCATAGTCTTTTAGTTAGTTACAAAATATTTTTAAAACCAGTAAAACTTAAATGCAGTTATAGTCTAGGGTACTAATGCAACCTAGTTCACTATAACCATGGCTCTGATACCAATCTGTCACACCCCGTTACCCTGGTTGGCAACGAAGCGTGACGTCGCGGAAGCGTAACCATAATCATAATGAACGACCACTTTATGGACGTTTTCAAAAATACATTGTTTAAAAGATAGAAATGTTTTACATAACCCGTAAACGATAAAGAGTAGTTCGCAAGAGACAGAGATTTAAATAAATAATTAAATTATCCAAAATAATGCAAATAAATCTCCGACGGTTTGAAATAGAATGCGACTCCTTAAGTGCGGAAGCTTGAAAGTAGTTACTTCTGAAGGCATACCCTGAAAATACACGCTAAAATACGTCAACAAAATTGTTGGTGAGCTCATAGGTTTACACGTAAATCTGACTGGTATGGACAACAATAATAGAGTTTGGATTTATAAAATCATAAATTCCATGTTATGTATTACATATAAACCATCATGCAACTGAAGCTTAATTAAAATGAGTTTGCCCTGTGCAGTATTCCCATACGTAATACCGTGTGTTAAATATATATGCACTCGCTGTTAGCCGACCAGAACTAACCCGAATGGGGGACATGACTCCCGATAGATCTATCCACAATAAATTCGCGCTTACAAATAAATGCAATTTACGGTTCATGATATAAGAGCTGATGGAACCACATGTGTAATACATAATAGAAATGAAGTGGTTTTCGTATCCATATAAAAACGAAGCATGTCTTTCATCCCCAAAACATAACAGTGTGAAAATTGGGGCTATGAGAACTCACCGAGATTGCGATGGCAAAAACACTACAACAAAACGAGCCTATTGCAACCTTGGCACAATGTTGCATTAGGCCTACAAAAAGTTGCATTATGCCTAAAGCAACCTTTTAGCAAGAGCTGCATTATGTCCTCTTGCATTAGGTCTAAAGTAACCTTTTTGGTAGAATATGCAACCTTTTTTGAAAGAGTTACATTAATTATAGAATTGCAACCTTTTTAAAATGCAACCTTTTTATACTTAAATGCAACCTTTTTACAAGCAAATGCAACATTTTTCACACTCAAATGCAACATTTTTTTACATCAAATGCAACCTTTTCAAACTCAAATGCAACTTTTTAATTTTCAAATGCAACCTTTTCAAACTCAAATGCAACTTTTTTTATTTTCAAATGCAACCTTTTCACATTAATATACAACTATTTTTAAACTCAAATGCAACCTTTTTATGCTCAAATACAACCTTTTTTACATTCAAATGCAACTTTTTTATTTTTAAATGCAACATTTATGAATTTAGTTACAAAAAGTACAAACTTAATACAAGAATACAATTAATAAGTATCATCAATTCCAACCCATCCACTACACATCAGTAACACAAGTTATGATGGTTGACACTCCCATCACCACCAATGTTTAGTATTATATCTTTCAAAGACTTGGACAACATAAATGTTTTACAGACAACATCACAAACATGCATATATATTATATATGTTTAACAAGAGTTTGTTGTCGATGTTGCGCCACATCTTCTAAGAATAGCTTGTATCATAACTTGCTAGTCCCTGCAACTCTGGCTCTCCTAGACGAGGATTGTTCTCAAAGCTGCAATAAATCATTTGCAAGGTGTTCTTGGTGAAATCTTTGAAGATCCAACCATCTACTCATTTTCATTATTCTAAGAACATCAAAGTAAGTAAATACTAACTTATTTCATCATACATTTATGTTTATATAAGTCTTGCATAATATATATAATCACCAACAACAACAAGTTGCATAAAAACTCAAGTTTATAAGTTTCTAGTTCTTATTTTTAAGTTGTATCTTTAAATGTGTTTATGAATATATGAACACATTATAAACATGTTAATATTATGAAAACATGTGTTATATATGTGTTATATAACTTTTATAACTTTTATACAAGTAGTCTTTGAATAAACAACAAGAATCATAAGTTGTTTCAACTTTATAAAACTGCGGATTTTCGGCAGAAAATTTATATCGACTTTGAAAAATCATAACTAATTCATAACTTAACGAAATGAGTTGATTCTTGTCTCAAAAGTTAGATCTATGTCTTAAGTATAGATCTGGAATTTTTCATAATTTATCTTGGAGGTTAAGACCTCCACAAATTATTTGGGAAACCGAAAGTTTGACAGCTCAAAAAAGGCCAACATAGGGTTTTTAACGACCTTTTTCACCAACCTAAACATCTCAAAAAATGGCTGTTATTGATTCTAAAAATCCTTTGTATATAGTATTTTAATGTCCTAGAAAACCAAAGCTTAAAACGTTTTGTAGCTTGGTCAAAAACAGCCTCAAAGTAGGCCGAAAAACCTCCGAAAAAGCTGGAAAATTATATATATATAAACTTGACGTTTTAAGCGAATTTTACTTATAAACTTGTAATGTTGGGTGATTTAAGACATAAAAATCTATAAATATATATATCATCATATATTAGAGATATTAAGTCCTTATTATCATTTAGGACTCGATTAAACTCACGCGACACATCATTCATCCATTCACGCTAAATAGCTTTTTACGCTAGTTTTTGCCATCGCAATCTCAGTGAGTTCTCATAGCCCCTATTTTCACACTGTTATGTTTTGGGGATGAAATACATGCTTCGTTTTTATATGGACACGAAAACCACTTCATTTCTATTATGTATTACACATGTGGTTCTATCAGCACTTAAATCATGAACCGTTAATTGCATTTATTTGTAAACGCGAATATATTGTGGATAGATCTATCGGGAGTCATGTCCCCCATTCAGGTTATTCGGGTCAGCTAACAGCGAGTGCATATATATTTAACACACGGTATTACGTATGGGAATACTACACAGAGCAAACTCATTTTAATTAAGCTTCGGTTGCATGATGGTTTATATGATGGAATTTATGATTTTATATATTCAAACTCTATTATTGTTGTCCATACCAGTCAGATTTACGTGTAAACCTATGAGCTCACCAACAATTTTGTTGACGTATTTTAGCGTGTATTTTCAGGAAATTAAGGCAAGTGTGCCTTCAGAAGTAACTACTTTCAAGCTTCCGCACTTAAGGAGTCGCATTCTTTTTCAAACCGTCGAAGATTTATTTGCATTATTTTGGATAATTTAATTATGTATTTAAATCTCTGTACCCTGCGAACTACTCTTTATCGTTTACGGGTTATGTAAAACATTTCTATCTTTTAAAGTTATATCGATGTATTTTTGAAAACGACCATATAGTGGTCGTTCATTATGATTATGGTTACGCTTCGGCGACGTCACGCTTCGTTGCCAACCGGGGTAACGGGGTGTGACAAAAACTCAAAAGAAAGATATATATTTCTCAAGTGAATTGATTTGAAAGTACATAGGAAGCCATCTATTTATAGGCTTCAAAAACCAACTCAAAAGACACTAATTAAATTCAATGGATTAAAGAAGGGACTTTAATCCATGAATCTAGACATTTTGTCATCACTTGGTAGATAATTCTAGAACTTTTAAACTAAAAAAAACGGATTAGGCATTTTTAGGTCTTTATTGGACTCAAATAAACTTCTAATGGACTTCAAAATACATCCATTCTACCACTTGGGCTTAATACTAGCCCATAGTATTTCAAAGAATCAAGAAAATGAAACTTTTGGGCTTTTATGCTTCCATATTAGTATCCAATCCTTCAAGTCGAGTAACATGTTTCATCACTTGCGGTTGAGCATCGTCTTTGCATTCAGACTTTCGGATATCAACAACTAAGCTCGTAAAAACTTCTTTCATCTTATTCGCTCGTCCTCTTGTCATCGGGCCTTCACGTATTTCCATGACATCTTTTGAATGGTTTGATGATCCTCCATCAATAAGTGTATTGATATAGTTAATGCACCATGTCCAGAACCAATCAATGCTGATTTCCCTAACTCCTCTGCAAATGTGTTCAACAATAATGATTCATTCTCATGGGTGAACAGGCTCAAGACATCAGTGTGTCTGACAATCTTGAAAGCTGTTCTGCAAGACCTAATGAGAATGAAACTAATACAAAAGAATCTTCATTGAAACATGATCCTAAGTGGATCAGGTGTCACCCCAATGATCAAATAATTGGTGACATCAACAAAGGGGTACAAACCAGATGGGACAGCTTAGGAAACTTTTTGTTTTCTAGCTTTGTATCCCTGATGGAGCAAAAGAAAGTAGATGATGCACTTAAAGATGCCAATTGGATCACTGCCATGCAAGAAGAGCTCAATCAGTTTGAAAGAAACAAGTATGGAAACGGGTCCCTGTTCCTAAAGGTAAAACAATAATTGGCACCATGTGGGTTTTCAGAAATAAGATGGATGGACAAGGTCATGTTATTAGAAATAAGGCAAGACTAGTTGCTCAAGGCTATAGGCAAGAAGAAGACATTGACTATGATGAAACATTTGATCTTGTGGCCAGGTTGGAAGCAATTCGTTTGTTTCTGACCTACGCTGCCCACAAGATCATTAATGGAAAGCTGCAAGAAGAGGTATATGTCAAGCAGCCTCCAGCTTTTGAAAGTGAACAACATCCAGGTTTTGTTTATAAGTTGGACAAAGCTCTCTATGGTTTAAAACAAGCACTTAGAGCCTGGTATGACACTCTTACTAATTTCTTTATGAGCAATGGCTATTCCAGAGGTAAAGTGGATACTACATTGTTCATAAAGAAAGTGAAAACTGACATTATGCTTGTTCAAATTTATGTGGATGACATAATATTTGGTTCTACTAATGAACAATTATGCAAAAAATTTTCACTACTCATGAAATCTAAATATGAAATGAGCATGATGGGTGAACTTACTTTTTTTCTGGGATTGCAGGTTAAACAAACCTCAAATGGAATTTTTTATTAATCAAAGAAAGTATACATTGGATCTTTTGAAAAAGTTTAAACTTGATCAATGTTCTCCCTTCAAAACCCCAATGGCAGCCAATGTAAAGTTAGATGCTGATGCCTATGGTAAAGATGCTTTAGTAACAACTTATAGAGGCATGATTGGGAGCTTGCTATATTTAACTGCTAGTAGACCAAATATTATGTTTGCTACATGTTTATGTGCTAGATTTCAAGCTGATCCAAAAGAATCACATCTAGCTGCTGTCAAAAGAATCTTCAGATACGTAAAGGGTACACCAGGTTTGGATCTTTGGTATCCCAAGGACTCCAGCCTTGAACTAATTGGTTATTCAGATCTGATTTTGCAGGTTGCACGCTAGAGAAAAAAAGCACAAGAAAGTGGATGTCAACTTCTTGGTGGTAAGTTGATCAGTTGGTGCAGCAAGAAGCAGAATTCTGTTTATAATTCTACTGCTGAAGCTGAGTACATTGCTGCTGGAAGCTGCTATGGGCAGATTCTATGGATGCCGCATCAACTTGAAGATTATGGCCTTGTATATTGGAAAACTCCTATTCTGTGTGATAATACAAGTGCCATAGCTATCTCCAACGATCTAGTCTTCCACTCTAGAACAAATCATATTGAGGTCAGACGTCACTTCATAAGGGATCACATCCAAAAAGGTAATGTGGAGGTAAGTTTTCTCTCCACAGAAGAACAACTTGCAGACATTTTCACCAAACCTCTTGATGAAAATAGGTTTAACTACCTTGTGAGCAAGCTTGGCATGCTAAACCAAATTGACTAAGTGTCATTGATGGTCTAAAAATCACTTGTTCAATTCTGTCAAAATTTTACAGAACAGCTTGAATAGGACAGGTTTTACCTGTCCTGCACTTAGCCAGTTCTTGAAAATTTAGACAGCTTGGACGTGTAACAAGCTTGACAAAATGAGTTTTAATCTCAAACCTGTTCTATTGTATAAACTACCAACCTGCCCACTCTCTTAATCTGTCATACAAGGTAATGCCTTGAAACCTTTCAGCTATTGAACAGGTTTCACAATGAAACCTGTTCTCATATAGCTACACAGGTTGCTTGAACAGCTTGAAGAGTGATCAGTGTGTGATAAAACCTGTTCATCACAGGTTTGAACAACATCTTAGATTGCGAATTTATTTAACTTAATTACCTGCGGATAATGTGTGTTACGTGTTTTAGTAGTTAAAAAGGTCAAGTTGGTCTGACAACCGTTCTGACATGGTAAACCGTTCCGTTTTCCATTAGAAACATTTCAAATCAACCGCCCAAACCTTTCTCTCTTTTACTTACTCACATTCAAATCCTGTAAATACCTAAACCACTATTTCATCTTCTTCTTCCTACTGCTTCCATAACTCTCCGATAAACCCTAAACAGACTAAGTGTCCAACTATCGTGCATCCCTACTACTCTCTTAAATGGCTCACCAAAACAACCCCCTTTTACCTGTGTTCGTTGGTGATGATGTTGAGAAACACCCCCTCTGTCAACACCATGCTCACAATCAAGCCCACCAACTACATTGCTAACCTGACTATTCCCAAAAATTATGTGGGAAAAGTTGATGAACCCATGAACTATGCAGTGACAGCCTCTCCTGTGGTCATGTACCAGGAGACGATCTATGAGTTTTGGTACACCTGCTCTTATCCATCCACCAAAACTATCAGGGGAACTAGTCTCAATGGCACTCAACCCATTGAGATCACTACTGCTCTTCTCGGTGAAGTACTTCATCTTCCAGTGGCTGACACCTATGATAAACCTAAGCCTGAGGATGAACAGATGGGCAATCGGCTACGCTTCTATGGTGTAGCAGAACCAAAAGTGGGTGCTACCTTGTTCAGATTGGATTTCTCCCAAACCTACAGTTCTCTCTTTGCTTCCGTGGTGATGAGCCAGAGCTGCAAAGTTGGTTCATTTGACCAACTCAGATTCCTATTGTCCTACAGTTTGTGGATTGGACAACTCTGAACATGGCTAGGTGGATTTTCCTGAACTTAAGGAATCTGGTGCAACAAGAACAGCGTCCAGCTTCTGTATGATACCCAAGGTTCCTGAGTCTCATTTTCAAGCATGTATGTGCTGAGCATCTTTACCCCTCTCAACCTTACTTGACAACTACAGTGTTTCCTGTAATAGGGAACGGGGTTTTCTATACCCTAGTTCTTGTTGATGAACCTCCTCTAGTAACACAAATGAGGAGGTTGCTTGGTTTAGTGGAAGGACCTTCTACTCAAAAGGTGGATCTTGTCACTGCTCCCAAGTGAAAATCCAAATCAAGGCCCAAACTGGTAAAACGTGCCTTGAAAACAAGTGAAGCTGAGCCTGTCCGCGAGAAGGATAAACAGCTAAGTCTGCCCCACCAGACTCGGTGGCTGAGGGGGAGCAAGCTGGTCACCTTGGTTCATCCGTTGAACATGAAGCCTTTGTGGCTGGTGCCTCTATGGCACCTGAGACTATGGAACAGGAACACCCTCCTGTTTCTAGCCCAGTCTCCCCACAAGTCCAAACAAAACACCCTATCACTTCTCAACAACATCCATCCTCCTAATCATCCCTCAAATCCTATAATAAAAGAAAATCTGTAGCCAAAAAGAAAACCTCCTCTCAAACCAGCCCCTCTGATCCCTCCCAACAGGAGTCAGTTCAAAAAGAAGCAACCCTTGATGTTTTTGCTTCTTCTATTTTGGGAGAAAGTGCAGCCACTATGGAGCAGGCTTCACTCCATAAAGAGTCCACCCAGAGTCAGCCTGAGCCCTCTGGTTCTTCCCAACATGAACCAGTTGTACAAAAGAAGACCACCACATCAACTGTCCAAGCCTCTCAATAGGCTGAAGACATTGAAAGACAGGGGCACTCTCCACTCCACATTGAGTCAACACAGTTACTCCCTCATACTTCTCATACACAATCTGAGTCTGCACAAGGTGCCAAAACTGCTGATATAAACCAATTAGCAGATCAGCCTTTCACTTCTGCTCCTGGTGATGCAGCTATTCGACACCCAACAGCTATTGAAGGACCAACAACCCAAGCTGATGAACCTCAGGGACTGGAACATCCCTCTTGTGACGCTGCTCCCCATGTGCACATTCCATCATCAGCTTTCACAACTGATGATGTTGAAATGCACGTCCCATCTCCCCATGAAGAGGTGCCTACAAACCAAGGTAATACTTAGGGAACAACCCAAGGTCTTGATGAAGGTGCTACAATACTAGTAACATCTGAAAGGCCACCATCCCCCACTACCTCACCTCATGATGCAGCTACAACCACTACTGAAGGTCCCCTTGACCCCTCTAAGCTGGGCCACTTAACTTATGCCCAAGCTATGGAACTTCTGTCCAAAATCTCCCTACCATCACCTATAGACCCCAAACTCCACAATCCTCCCCATCACACTCATCACCTTCAACTGAATCTAAACAGTCTACCCATACACCTTCATCCCCCAAAGAACTCTCTTTGAAGGATCAACTCTCTGTGCTGACTAACAAAGTTAGCTATTTGGAAAATTCTATGACTTCTCTTCCTTCTACAATAGCAGACACTGTGTCTGATCAGCTTCAGGGGTTTCTTGATTCATTCAGGACATCTTTTCCAGTCCCACCTCAAACTGACCACTCCTCTCAGCTGCTTGCACTCACTGCACAGCTGCAACAACTCTCATCCTCCCACTCATCAATTCTCACTCACCAACAGGACTCCATGTCCACCCTGTCAGCTATTTCCCAACAGCTGACAGCCCTTGCTGAAACCTGCTCTACCACTCTACCATCCACTTTTTCCAGCCTAAATACCTTAGTGGTATCTCTGTCCAGTTCTGTGTCCTCAAACTTTGATGATATGCAAGACTCCCTTGAACTGACTCTTGCACATCTTCAAAGTTTGGTGTTCACAGAATCTGACAGGGCTGTTATCTCCTAGTTGTCCTCCCTTTCAACCTCTCATTCTTCTTCTCTTCACACCTGTGCTACCCAGTTAGCAGAGGTTAACGACAACTTGGCTTTCTTAGTGCATAGCCTTGTTGGTTCCAAACCTGTTCCCAAAACTGCTGTTGTCCAGCCTGTTGGATCCGTTACTTCAGGCAAAACTGTTGTTGAAGGCTCTGTGCCATCTCCCTCAAAGGGGGAGAAGATATCTGCCCGAAGAAAAAGTCTAAGGGGGAGAAATCTTCATCTCCCTCCAAGGAGATATCAGCTTCAGCAGGGCAAGCAGCAGGTCGATAATAAACTGGTCCTGTTGCAGGTTCTTCTAGAGTCTCTGAAACTGCTCAGCCTACTCAGGTTCGATCTCCAAACCCTGCATCATCTAAGGGGGAGTAATCCATTCCTGAGGACAGGCCAAGTAGAAGGAGACATCTGATTTTGGAACAGACAGAGGAAGAAGAAGAGGAGGAAATGGAAGCTGCTCAGACTTAAGCCGCAAAGGGTAAAGAAAAGGCCTCTGTGGACACTGACTATCTCAAAGCTGCCCAGCTCAAATTTGACAAGTCTCAAGCCAAAGAAATAGGCATTTCACTGGAGACTTATTATACATTCAAAGAATAGCAACTTGAGATTCTTGAAAGACAGAAGAAGGAAGCAGCCTCTGCCAAAGCAGCTAAAGCCTTTGCATACAAGGAGGCAATAAAAATCAAAATGCCCTCCTTGGATGTCAAAAGGAAATTGTCAGAGGCTGCAAAAGAGTCACTAACTGAGAAAGAATGTGAAAAGGAACAGATTGCACATGTCTTAGTGACCAAGTCAAAGCATGTATCCTCCTTAGCGAAAGCCCAAGTACACTTTGATAATGTGGCAAATAAGAGTTTCTTTGATGTTGCAAACAGAAGACTTGCCAAGGAGACTATTATCAAAGTTGTCCCATTCTCAAGGAAAGGCAAGCAATGGAAGCTTCAGATCACCAGGCTAGGTGCTGAGGGTCCAGAATTGGAAGCACATGAATCTCCTGATGTTGCCTGCATGGAGTATAGGGAATGGGTTGAATTGGCTATTGCTGTAACATCCAAGATACCACAAACAGTTCACGTCATAATATTTCATTTCATTCAATAATAAATATTACTAATTGTTTGATACCACAGGTCCATCTGCCTGATTACTTAATTACAACAATATATTAAGATCAAATGGTGGTCTAAACTAGCTTCTAAATCTTCAATCAGAGTGCGGAAGACTGCACAAGCTACCCGAGACCGCATCATCTTTTCAAAATAGGCATCAACAAAAGTCCCAAAAGTCTGCTATTCATCAAAGTCCAGATTCACTTAGCCTGGGACGAACTACCTGCTATGGTCTTGCCTTTATCAGCTTTTCCTGTAAAAGAGTTGTCATGACGGAGTAAGCTAACATTGCTTAGTGAGTTAACAGAGTTCCATTAGCTACCACACATATATAACATACAATCAGCTCCTGTCGGCAAGTCAATATGTCAGAGACGGCAAAAGGTTGGGAGGCAACCCAGTCAGTATTCCCATGTGTAAGGCCGAAGCCCTACGGGAAGTGTATGGAAACAAGTCATATAGGAAAGGAATCTGCAGAATTCCCTCCTGTGAATGGAGATCTCACATTCGGTCCTGTCGGATAATGCAGTATGCAGCGGCAAATATATAAACAGTCAAGTAAGCAATAAGCATGATAAGTGTTTACATAAAATGTAAAAGTGAACATGCAATCAAGGCAATTCAAGTGTCAAGCTTCAGAAATGTCAAAATACATTTCTATGATACAATATAGTATTAAAGAAACATGCAGCATCAATCGGAAGTTTCCATACAGTCAATGACATTCACCAATAAGTATCGATACATATGCAAGTAATCAATGAAATCTGTCACTCACAGTAGTCCGTAGTTAGATAATGCTTAACGAATTAAGCTGATCAGTTTACTCTGTCAAATCGGCGGTTTCCTGCAGTTCAGTTTCAAGTCTGGCATATTAATGTCAAGTCTGTGTCATAATCTATATAACCCTAGTTATATATTCAGGTTATTGTCAATTCTGGTTATCGAGTCTGAGGTAGTTCCTATCGTCCCAAGGTGAGTCTATTCTTAACAGATTAATACGATCCATCTAGTTACAGATGTATATATGGCCTTGAAACAAAGCCAAACGTATTACTTAGCAAGGTGAAACAGGACATACACATTCTAAGGGTCCGTATAGAGTCTGTTAATTTATTTGTGCATATAATAGATATGCATCTTGAACTTGTGAGTTTAATCATAATCAAACAATACTTTCAATTTCCTTAGGTTGTTTAATAACTTAATCTGATTTAGAAATTAATCTTAGACTTGGAACAACAACCAGATTCGAATTTAAGGGACATAGACTCGAGCAAGGTTAGATTCGAAATAAGGATATAGATTCGAACATCAACCCTTCGAGTCTAGGAAAATAGATTCGAAAATCAACACATTCGAGACACATACATTCGAGATTAAGAAGACAGAATCGAAGGTCTATATTCGAGTCTTGGGAGGGTTAGATTCGAAACACACACATTCGAATCTAAGAGATTAGGATACCAAAAGTCATTAAGGTAATTAATTTCGAACCTATCTGAGGATGAATTCGAGTTTGTTCATCAATCTCTCGAATCTGTTCTTCTTGTTCAACGATTTTCCAGGTTTTAACAACAAGACATTAACATAAAAGAGAGAGAATTAGTCACTAACCTTCGTCCAAGCGATATCCTTCGACTATAGGTGATTTCCAAGCAAAAACAAGTCCTAAACGGGAGGAAATCAACTTCAAATGAAGGAGATATGAGCAAATTCGAATTTGCTCAACAAAACCGAACTAAAGTCAGAAAAAGGGTCGATTTTTACCTTAAATCCGGACGAAATCTAACATGCAATGATAGATTCGTGTAGAGCTCGACGATCTCTAACCGATGGCGTATAAATCACGAGAATCCGACGGTTCGATTAGGAGAAAAGCTAGAGAGAAGGTGAAGTCTTAGAGAGAGAGAGAGAGAGAGTGAGAGAGAGAGAGTTTCAATTTGCTAAACTATGAAAATGAGGAGGGAAGGCTCTAATTATAGAAAATAGAGAAAAATCAGATTTTCTACTGAATTTCTGGAACTGACCATCTTTTATTCCCAACAATCCGATTTGCATATTTGTCTTTTAGTCATATTTTTATTCATTATAATCTGTTTCGTCAATTTTCACGTTTCTAATTTGTAAATTAGCTAAATTTAATTATTTAATTTATTTCAGCTAATTTGGGACAAGTTTTCATAATTAATTATAACTTAATATAATTAACTATTTAAAATTCATGTTTTCGGTTAATTACTAATAATTGGACAAAATTGCTTTATTATCCAAAGTCTGATGCTGTAATTTATATTTAATAAATTACGGGCTGTTACAATCTTCCCCCGTTAAATTGATTCCGTCCTCGGAATCGACTAAGACAGCAATAACTTCGGATATTTTTGCCTAATTTCGTCTTCTCGTTTCCAAGTATGCGCAGATCCCTTATGGTATTTCCATTGAACTAACACCATTGGAATTTCCTTGTTGCGCAATTTCGAAACCTTATGGTCGATTATACGCTCGGGCTCTTCTTCGTATCGCAACTGCTCGTCAATTTGCACTTCTTTCCAAGGAATCGCAGCTTCAGCGTCAACTAAACACTTGCGAAGATTACTAACGTGAAATACATCATGAATTCCAGACATTTCGGCAGGCAACATTAGTCTGTAGGCTTGCAATCCTACACGCTCGAGAATTTCAAAAGGACCAACAAATCGAGGACTCAACTTCCCCCGTTTGCCGAACCTTACTATCCCTTTTCTTGGCGAAACCTTCAGCAACACTTTATCTCCAACTTCAAACGCAATTGGCTTACGTCTTCTATCGTGATACTTCTTTTGTCTATCCTGAGAGGTCTGAATCCGCTGTCGAATCAACTGTAGTTGGTCAAGGGCTTCTTGCAAAATCGCTGGTCCAGAGATCGGACGTTCACCTGTTTCCCTCCAACAGGTTGGAGTTCGGCATCGACGTCCGTACAAAAGCTGATAGGGAGGCATGCCAATAGTCGAATGATAACTATTGTTATAAGAAAACTCCACAAACGGCAGGTGAGTATCCCAACTTCCACCGAGATCAATCACACAGGCACGTAACATATCTTCTAAGGTCAAAATCGTTCTCTCACTTTGCCCGTCCGTTTCAGGATGATAGGCTGTGCTCATCTTAAGTTCGGTACCTAGACCATTCTGAAAGGCCTTCCAAAAACGAGAAGTAAATCTGCTGTCATGGTCAGATACTATAGACAATGGCACACCATGTCTAGTCACGATTTCCTTCATGTACAATTTAGCTAACCTTTCGAGGCGTTCATCTTCACGTATGGGTAGGAAATGAGCTGACTTAGTGAGTCGATCCACTATTACCCATATAGAGTCATGATTCCGCTTAGTCCTGGGCAGCTTCGTCACAAAGTCCATGGTTATGTGGTCCCACTTCCATTCCGGGATTGGCAATGGTTGTAGTTCCCCATACGGCTTCTGATGTTCAGATTTGACTTGTAAACAAGTCATGCAATTTTCTACATATCGCCCTACGTCTTTCTTCATTCCAGGCCACCAATATTCTGTCCTCAAGTCTTGATACATTTTAGTAGAACCAGGGTGTATCGAAAATTTTGACATATGAGCCTCCGACAGAATTTGATCACGAATACCTCCTAGACTGGGAACCCATATTCTATCCATGAACCGTCTAAGACCACGATTATCAAGGTTCAGCTGGGTCATATATGTAACCATACGTTCAGATTTCAAGTTCTCATCCCGAATGCCTTCGGTTTGAGCGGCAATAATCGACTCAGGCAAGGCAGACTCCAAAACAACAGAAGTCAAAGCATAACATCGGGTATAATGGTCTTGTCCGGTTTTGCGGCTTAGGGCATCTGCTACAATGTTTGCTTTACCTGGATGGTAAAGGATCTCACAGTCATAGTCTTTAATCAATTCCATAGATCGCCTTTGTCGCATATTCAGCTCTTTCTGGTCAAATATATACTTCAGACTTTTGTGATCTGTATATAACTTGCATCTAGTCCCATACAGATAATGCCGCCAAATCTTCAATGCAAAAGTCACGGCTGCAAGCTCCAAGTCATGCGTCGGGTAATTCTTCTCATGCGCCTTTAGCTGTCTTGATGCGTAGGCAATTACTTTATCCCTTTGCATCAACACACAGCCTAATCCCATCTTAGAAGCATCACTATAGACTACAAAATCATCATTACCCTCAGGTAAGGCCAGAATCGGTGCTTCAATTAGCTTACGCTTCAGAGTCTCAAAGGCTCGATCTTGGGATTCATTCCATTCAAACTTAACCTCCTTCTTCGTCAGACTGGTTAAAGGCACCGCAATCTTGGAGAAATCACGGATAAATCTTCTGTAATAGCCCGCTAAACCCAAGAAACTCCGAACTTCAGATACGTTTTTCGGCACTTCCCACTTCTGAACCGCATCTACCTTCGATGGATCCACGGCTATTCCCTCACCCGAGACAATATGTCCTAAAAATTGCACCTGGCGTAACCAGAATTCACATTTGGAGAATTTTGCATAGAGTCGCTCCTTTCGTAACAATTCTAGCAATTCTCGCAAATGCATTGCATGATCAGATTCAGACTTAGAGTAAATCAAGATGTCATCAATGAAGACTATCACTGATTTATCCATCATTGGTCTACATACCCTATTCATGAGGTCCATAAATGCGGCCGGGGCATTTGTGAGACCGAACGACATTACTAGGAATTCAAAATGGCCATATCGAGTACGAAATGCAGTCTTTGGTATGTCAGACTCAAATACTTTGAGTTGATGATATCCAGATCGGAGATCAATCTTTGAGAAGTAGCTAGCCCCTTGCAGTTGATCAAACAAGTCGTCAATTCTTGGCAGAGGGTATCAGTTCTTGATAGTTACTTTATTTAGTTCCCTATAATCGATACACATACGAAAGGTTCCATCCTTCTTCTTAACAAAAAGAACCGGAGCACCCCAAGGAGAAGTACTCGGACGAATAAACCCTTTTTCCAATAATTCCTGCAACTGACTCATCATTTCCTTCATTTCATTCGGAGCAAGACGGTAAGGGGCTTTCGCGATAGGAGCAGCACCCGGTACAAGGTCAATGTGGAATTCGATTTGACGATCTGGTGGCAAACCAGAGATGTCATCCGGGAATACGTCAGGGAATTCTTGGACTACAGGTACTTCAGACAAGGTCTTTTTAACTTCCTTAGCATCTATGGCATATGCTAAATAGGCGGAACAACCTTTGGTTAGGCATTTTCGGGCTTTCATTACAGAAATGAGACCTAAATCCCGAGTCTTTCTGTCACCATAAACATAACGTTCACTTCCTTCGGGAGTTCTAATTCTAATTATCCTTTTGGCACAAAGGATTTCAGCATTATTCATCATTAGCCAGTCCATTCCTATAATAACATCGAACTCTCTAATCCACATCGGTATCAGGTCAACGTCCGAGGAGAGATCATCAATCACTAGCTTACAGGAACGAAAGACTCTATTCACAGTCACAAAATTCGAGCTAGCAGTTTCTATGTCTAAGGGTGCAGGTAACATTACAGGGGCAAAATCAAACTGTTTAGCAAACTTTTCAGACACATATGACAGATTAGAGCCAGAGTCAAATAGGATTAAGGCAGGCATAGATGTAACATCCAAGTTACCACAAACAGTACACGTCATAGTATTTCATTTCATTAAGTAATAAATATTACTAATTGTTTGATACCACAGGTCCATCAGCATGAATACTTAATAACAACAATATATTAAAGATTAATGGTGGTCTAAACTAGCTTCTAAATCTTTAATCAGAGGGCGGAAGACTGAACAAGCTACCCGAGACCGCAACATCTTTACAAAATAGGCGTCATCAAAAGTCCAAAAGTCTGCTATTCATCAAAGTCCAGATTCACTTAGCCTGGGACGAACTACCTGCTATGGTCTTGCCTTTATCAGCTTTTCCTGAAAAAGAGTTGTCATGACAGAGTAAGCTAACAATGCTTAGTGAGTAAACAGAGTTCCAATAGTTACCACACACATATAACATACTATCAGCTCCTGTCGGCAAGTCACTACGTCAGAGACGTCAAAAAGGTTGGGAGACAACCCAGTCGGTATTCCCATGTGTAAGGCCGAAGCCCTACGGGAAGTGTATGGAAACAAGTCAAATAGGTAAGGAATCTGCAGAATTCCCTCCTGTGAATGGAGATCTCACATTCGGTCCTGTCGGATAATGCAGTATGCAGCGGCAAGTATATAAACAGTCAAGTAAGCAGTAAGCATGATACGTATTTACATAAAATGTAAAAGTGAACATGCAATCAAGGCAATTCAAGTGTCTAGCTTCAGTAATGTCAAAAGTACGTTTCTATGATACAATATAGTATTAAAGAAACATGCAGCAACAATCGGAAGTTTCCATACAGTCAATACATTCACCAATAAGTATCGAAATATATGCAAGTAATTAATGAAATCTGTCACTCACAGTGGTCCGTAGTCAGATAATGCTTAACGAATTAAGCGGTTCAGTTTACTCTGTCAAATCGACGGGTTCCTGCATTTCAGTTTCAAGTCTGGCATATTAATGTCAAGTCTGTGTCATAATCTATATAACCCTAGTTATATATTCAGGTTATTGTCAATTCTGGTTATCGAGTCTGAGGTAGTTCCTATCGTCCCAAGGTGAATCTATTCTTATCAGATTAATACGATTCATCTAATTATAGATGTGTGGCCTTGAAACAAAGCCAATCGTATTACTTAGCAAGTTGAACAGGTCATACACATTCTAAGGGTTCGTACAGAGTCTGTTAATTCATTTGTGCATAAAATAGATATGCAACTTGAACTTGTGAGTTTTATCATAATCATATTATACTTTTAATTACAATAGGTTGATTAATCACTTAATCTGATTTTAGGAATTTAACTTTGGCTTGGAACAAACACAGATTCGAATTAAGGAAGCTAGATTCGAACCATGCCTAATTCGAATCTATAGATTCGAAACACACACACACAGAATCGAAGGCATACATAGTTCCAAGCATACATTCGAGATGAGCTAGACAGATTCGAATCTAGTTAATAGATTCGAACTCATACATATTCGAGACTAAGGAATCAGATTCGAAGCACCCATTTTCGATTCTAGGAGTTAGATTCGAAGCACATCTCGAATATAGGGGGGGTTAGATTCGAATTCAACAAATTTCGAGTCTAATCATGGATTTTCGAATCTGTTCTACATGTTCGACAATTTTCCAGGTTTCATCAACTAAATATGAACATATATGAGGGAAAAATAGTCCACTAACCTTCGTCCAAGATATATCCTTCGACTATTGATGATTTCCAAGCAAAAACAAGTCCTAAACGAGAGCAAATCAGCTTCAAATGAAGGAAATTTGAGCAAACTCGAGTTTGCTCTTTCAAAACCGAACCAAAAGACAGAAATAGGGCCGATCTTACCTTAAATCCGGACGAAATCAAACATGCAATGGTAGAATCGTGTAGAGCTCGACGATCTCTATCCGTTGACGTATAAATCACGAGAATCCGATGAACCGATTAGAAGAAAAGCTAGAGAGAAGGTGAGGTTATAGAGAGAGAGAGAGAGAGAGAGAGAGAGTTCTTGTTTTCCAAACCTAAGAAATGAGGAGGGCTGCCCTATTTATAGGAAAATAGGGAGAAAAATCAGATTTTCTACTGAATTATCCGGAATTGACCAACTTTATTTCCCAACAATCCGATTTGCATATTTGCCTGTTAGTCACATTTTTATTCATTTTAGTCCGTTTCGTCATTTTCAGTCTTTAATTTGTCATTTAGCTGAATTTTAATTATTAATTTTATTTCAGCTAATTTTGGGCAACTTTTCATAATTAAGTATAACTTAATATAATTAACTATTTAAGATTCATGTTTTCAGTTAATTACTAATATTTGGATAAAATTGCTTTATTATCCAAAGTCTGATGCTGTAATTTATATTTAATAAATTACGGGCTGTTACAATCTACCCCCGTGAAATTGATTCCGTCCTCGGAATCGACTAAGACAGGAATAACTTCGGATACTTTTGCCTAATCTCGTCTTCTCGTTCCCAAGTTTGCGCAGATCCCTTATGGTATTTCCATTGGACTAACACCATTGGAATTTCCTTGCTGCGCAATTTTGAAACCTTATGATCGATTATACGCTCGGGCTCTTCTTCGTATCGCAACTGCTCATCAATTTGCACATCTTTCCAAGGAATCACGGCTTCAGCGTCAGCTAAACACTTTCGGAGATTACTCACATGAAATACATCATGAATCCCAGTCATTTCGGTAGGCAGCTTTAATCTGTAGGCTTGCAATCCTATACGCTCGAGAATTTCAAAAGGACCCACAAATCGAGGGCTCAACTTCCCCCGTTTGCCGAACCTTACTATTCCTTTTCTTGGCGAGACCTTCAGCAACACATTATCTCCAACTTCAAACGCGATTGGTTTCCGTCTTTTATCATGATACTTCTTTTGTCTGTCTTGAGAAGTCTGAATCCGCTGTCGAATCAACTGTAGTTGGTCATGGGCTTCTGGCAAAATCGCTGGTCCAGAGATCGGCCGTTCACCTGTTTCCCTCCAACAGGTTGGAGTTCTGCATCGACGTCCGTACAAAAGCTGATATGGAGGCATTCCAATAGTCGAGTGATAACTATTGTTATAATCAAACTCCACAAACGGCAGGTGAGTATCCCAACTTCCACCGAGATCAATCACACAGGCACGTAACATATCTTCTAAGGTCAGAATCGTTCTCTCACTTTGCCCGTCAGTTTCAGGATGATAGGCGGTGCTCATCTTAAGTTCAGTTCCTAGTCCGTTCTGAAAAGCCTTCCAAAAACGAGAAGTAAATCTGCTGTCACGGTCCGATACTATAGACAATGGCACACCATGTCTAGTCACGATTTCCTTTACGTACAATTCAGCTAACTTTTCGAGGCGTTCATCTTCACGTATGGGTAGGAAATGGGCTGACTTAGTAAGTCGATCCACTATTACCCATATAGAGTCATGATTCCGCTTTGTCCTGGGCAGCTTCGTCACAAAGTCCATGGTTATGTGGTCCCACTTCCATTCCGGGATTGGCAATGGTTGTAGTTCCCCATACGGCTTCTGATGTTCCGATTTGACTTGTAAACAAGTCATGCAATTTTCTACATATCGTCCTACGTCCTTCTTCATTCCAGGCCACCAATAATCCGTTTTCAAATCTTGGTACATTTTAGTAGAACCAGGATGTACCGAAAATTTCGACATATGAGCTTCCGACAGAATTTGATCACGAATACCTCCTAGTCTGGGAACCCATATTCTATCCATGAACCGTCTAAGACCACGATTATCAAGGGTCAGCTGGGTCACATATGTAACCATACGTTCAGATTTCAAGTTCTCATCCCGAATGGCTTCGGTTTGAGCGGCAATAATCGACTCAGGCAAGGCAGACTCCAAAACAACAGAAGTCAAAGCATAACATCGGGTATAATGGTCTGGTCCAGTTTTGCGGCTTAGGGCATCTGCTACTATGTTTGCTTTACCTGGATGGTAAAGGATCTCACAGTCATAGTCTTTAATCAATTCCATAGATCGCCTTTGTCGCATATTCAGCTCTTTCTGGTCAAATATATACTTCAGACTTTTGTGATCTGTATATAACTTGCATCTAGACCCATACAGATAATGCCGCCAAATCTTCAGTGCAAAGGTCACGGCTGCAAGTTCTAAATCATGCGTCGGATAATTCTTCTCATGCGCCTTTAGCTGCATTGATGCGTAGGCAATTACTTTATCCCTTTGCATCAACACACAGCCTAATCCCATCTTAGAAGCATCACTATAGACTACAAAATCATCATTACCCTCAGGTAAGGCCAAAACCGGTGCTTCAATTAGCTTACGCTTCAAAGTCTCAAAGGCTCGATCTTGAGATTCATTCCATTCAAACTTAACTTCTTTCTTCGTCAGACTGGTTAAAGGCTCCGCAATCTTGGAGAAATCACGGATAAATCTTCGGTAATAGCCCGCTAAACCCAAGAAACTCCGAACTTCAGATACGTTTTTCGCCGCTTCCCACTTCTGAACCGCATCAACCTTTGATGGATCTACGGCTATTCCCTCACCCGAGACAATATGTCCTAAAAATTGCACCTGGCGTAACCAGAATTCACATTTGGAGAATTTTGCATAGAGTCGCTCCCTTCGTAACAATTCTAGCAATTCTCGCAAATGCATCGCATGATCAGATTCAGACTTGGAGTAAATCAAGATGTCATCAATGAAGACTATCACTGATTTATCCAGCATTGGTCTACATACCCTATTCATGAGGTCCATAAATGCTGCCGGGGCATTTGTGAGACCAAACGGCATTACTAGGAATTCAAAATGGCCATATCGAGTACGAAATGCAGTCTTCGGTACGTCAGACTCAAATACTTTGAGCTGATGATATCCAGATCGGAGATCAATCTTTGAAAAATAACTAGCCCCTTGCAGTTGATCAAACAAGTCATCAATTCTAGGCAGAGGGTATCGGTTCTTAATAGTTACCTTATTTAACTCCCGATAATCGATACACATGCGAAAGGTACCATCCTTCTTCTTAACAAAAAGAACCGGAGCACCCCAAGGAGAAGTACTCGGACGAATAAACCCTTTTTCCAATAATTCCTGCAACTGACTCATCATTTCCTTCATTTCATTCGGAGCAAGTCGGTAAGGGGCTTTCGCGATAGGAGCAGCACCCGGTACAAGGTCAATATGGAATTCGATTTGACGATCTGGTGGCAAACCAGAGATGTCATCCGGGAATACATCAGGGAATTCTTGGACTACAGGTACTTCAGATACGGTCTTTTTAACTTCTTTAGCATCTATGGCATAGGCTAAATAGGCGGAACAACCTTTGGTTAGGCACTTTCGGGCTTTCATTACAGAGATGAGACCTAAATTTCGAGTCTTTCTATCGCCATAAACATAACGTTCACTTCCCTCGGGGGTTCTAATTCTAATTATCCTTTTAGCACAAAGGATTTCAGCATTATTCGTCATAAGCCAGTCCATTCCTATAATAACATCGAATTCTCTAATCCACATCGGTATCAGGTCAACGTCCGAGGAGAGGTCATCAATCACTAGCTTACAGGAACGAAAGACTCTATTCACAGTCACAAAATTCGAGCTAGTAGTTTCTATGTCTAAGGGTGCAGGTAACATCACAGGGGCAAAATCAAACTGTTTAGCAAACTTTTCAGACACATACGACAGATTAGAGCCAGAGTCAAATAAGATTAAGGCAGGCATATCATTAACAAGAAATGTACCCGTGACGACGTCAGCAGTCTCTTTTGCCTCATCGGCTGTCATCTGAAAGGATCTCGGTTGATTCCTCGGAGCAGAGGAACCCTTGACTGATTGCTGAGGTGAAGATGCAGGCGGAGGAACAAATCGGGGTCGAGTACAGTCTTTAGCATGATGCCCCAACGTAATGCAGTTTCGACAAGCCTCACTGCACCTGGGACATTCTGACCTATCGTGACCGTTCTGTCTGCAGCAGTAACATTTAACGAACGCAGGATCGCATTTCCCTTCATGAATTTGCTTGCAGCGGGGACAAGCAGGCTTTGGTGCCGAGGTCACGGCATACGATTTAGCCTTCTTAGAAGACTGCTTATCTCCTTTCCTTGAACTTTCATTCTTCCTTTCAGCTCTCTCAGATTTTTCCTTCTTATTAGATTTAGCTATAAAAGGACATGCTCGCTCAGGATAGATTTCAAGCTCACCTACCCTAGCAATTTCCACTGCCTCAATATAACTTCTCGGTCTGCCAGATTTCACAAACTTCCGGATTTCTCTATCCAGACCATCCACAAATAAATCTCTTCTCCTTTCGTCGGTATCAACAGGGTGATCAGATAATAGCGAGAGCCTGGTAAATTCCAGCTCATAGTCCGTCACGGATCTTGTACCTTGCTGAAAAGATAGCAGGGTTTTCTCCATCTGGCGCTTAACATCCTGAGGGCAGTATTTCTCCTTCAGATGAATCTTGAATTGATCCCAAGTAATGGATTTTTCCATTGCATCAGACATGGGATTTGTGATAGACTTCCACCAACGGCCAGCTCCATCTTCCAACATTCCCGTCGCAAAAGTGACCTTGTCTTTTTCACCACACTTGGAGAGTCTAAACGCTTTCTCCACATTCGCGACCCAGTCCATAGCTTTAACAGGATCAGATGACCCCGCAAACGTACGAGCTCCACATTTCTTAAAATTAACAAACGTACACTCACGTCCTACCTTAACGTGATGGTCAGAAGAGTCAGTCTCACTGTTATCAGAGGGCTCCTGTCTAAGTTTCCTCTTCCGATCCTTTTTGGGCTTCGCCAACATTTCTTCCCTATATTTCAACTCTAGCTCCTGTAACTTAAGTTCTCTCAACCTAAGTTCTTCTTCCCGGCGCTTAAATTCAATTTCACGCTGATTTACTTCGTCAGTCTGCATCACTGCTTTACCCTTGGTCAGCAAGTCCTTAATTTCTTTAAATCGGTCTTCAACTGCCATATCAGTCTGCAGTCGGTTCCTATCCATCATAAGCTGCATTTGCCTACGGTTATCCTTATTCAACTTATGAACGAGGTCAATCAATTGAGCCTGCTGGGGAGGCACAGGCGTAGCAGTACTGCTTGAGTCATTAGCAGTATTTTCAGGGTCAGTGCCTAAGTCCTCTACATGAACAGATTCTTTGTGTTGATCAGCTGCAGCATCAGCAGCTTTACCAACAGTCGAGGTACCAGCAACATTTGGATTCTTATCAGCCATTGGCTGAAAATATATAAAGGAAATAACTATTATTTCCTAATTCAAATAAGCACGATTCGAGTCATAATTCCTACGTCGGATAATCACATCTAAATTTATAGATATGAAGGCAGACAGTCAGGCTGGCACAAAGTCAAGTCAAAGTCAAGCAGTCAATCCCTCCCCCATCCTATCAGTCATCATTTGCCTATCTTAGGTCAAGTTGTGTGGGTAGTCCTTTACTAATTAGGTTACCCTAGGCCTCGGTGACTTGTTCGGGAATTCAGAGTCACATAGTCCATACCATACCAGTAGTTTAAGTATCGGGTGCCCAATCCGATGATTAAACTGCTGCTCTGATACCAACTTTGTAACATCCAAGTTACCACAAACAGTACACATCATAGTATTTCATTTCATTAAGTAATAAATATTACTAATTGTTTGATACCACAGGTCCATCAGCATGAATACTTAATAACAACAATATATTAAAAATTAATGGTGGTCTAAACTAGCTTCTAAATCTTCAATCAGAGTGCGGAAGACTGAACAAGCTACCCGAGACTGCAACATCTTTACAAAATAGGCGTCATCAAAAGTCCAAAAGTCTGCTATTCATCAAAGTCCAGATTCACTTAGCCTGGGACGAACTACCTGCTATGGTCTTGCCTTTATCAGCTTTTCCTGAAAAAGAGTTGTCCTGACAGAGTAAGCTAACAATGCTTAGTGAGTAAACAGAGTTCCAATAGTTACCACACACATATAACATACTATCAGCTCCTGTCGGCAAGTCACTACGTCAGAGACGTCAAAAAGGTTGGGAGACAACCCAGTCGGTATTCCCATGTGTAAGGCCGAAGCCCTACGGGAAGTGTATGGAAACAAGTCAAATAGGTAAGGAATCTGCAGAATTCCCTCCTGTGAATGGAGATCTCACATTCGGTCCTGTCGGATAATGCAGTATGCAACGGCAAGTATATAAACAATCAAGTAAGCAGTAAGCATGATACGTATTTACATAAAATGTAAAAGTGAACATGCAATCAAGGCAATTCAAGTGTCTAGCTTCAGTAATGTCAAAAGTACGTTTCTATGATACAATATAGTATTAAAGAAACATGCAGCAACAATCGGAAGTTTCCATACAGTCAATACATTCACCAATAAGTATCGAAATATATGCAAGTAATTAATGAAATCTGTCACTCACAGTGGTCCGTAGTCAGATAATGCTTAACGAATTAAGCGGTTCAGTTTACTCTGTCAAATCGACGGGTTCCTGCATTTCAGTTTCAAGTCTGGCATATTAATGTCAAGTCTGTGTCATAATCTATATAACCCTAGTTATATATTCAGGTTATTGTCAATTCTGGTTATCGAGTCTGAGGTAGTTCCTATCGTCCCAAGGTGAATCTATTCTTATCAGATTAATACGATTCATCTAATTATAGATGTGTGGCCTTGAAACAAAGCCAATCGTATTACTTAGCAAGTTGAACAGGTTATACACATTCTAAGGGTTCGTACAGAGTCTGTTAATTCATTTGTGCATAAAATAGATATGCAACTTGAACTTGTGAGTTTTATCATAATCATATTATACTTTTAATTACAATAGGTTGATTAATCACTTAATCTGATTTTAGGAATTTAACTTTGGCTTGGAACAAACACAGATTCGAATTAAGGAAGCTAGATTCGAACCATACCTAATTCGAATCTATAGATTCGAAACACACACACACAGAATCGAAGGCATACATAGTTCCAAGCATACATTCGAGATGAGCTAGACAGATTCGAATCTAGTTAATAGATTCGAACTCATACATATTCGAGACTAAGGAATCAGATTCGAAGCACCCATTTTCGATTCTAGGAGTTAGATTCGAAGCACATCTCGAATCTAGGGGGGGTTAGATTCGAATTCAACAAATTTCGAGTCTAATCATGGATTTTCGAATCTGTTCTACATGTTCGACAATTTTCCAGGTTTCATCAACTAAATATGAACATATATGAGGGAAAAATAGTCCACTAACCTTCGTCCAAGATATATCCTTCGACTATTGATGATTTCCAAGCAAAAACAAGTCCTAAACGAGAGCAAATCAGCTTCAAATGAAGGAAATTTGAGCAAACTCGAGTTTGCTCTTTCAAAACCGAACCAAAAGACAGAAATAGGGCCGATCTTACCTTAAATCCGGACGAAATCAAACATGCAATGGTAGAATCGTGTAGAGCTCGACGATCTCTATCCGTTGACGTATAAATCACGAGAATCCGATGAACCGATTAGAAGAAAAGCTAGAGAGAAGGTGAGGTTATAGAGAGAGAGAGAGAGAGTTCTTGTTTTCCAAACCTAAGAAATGAGGAGGGCTGCCCTATTTATAGGAAAATAGGGAAAAAAATCAGATTTTCTACTGAATTATCCGGAATTGACCAACTTTATTTCCCAACAATCCGATTTGCATATTTGCCTTTTAGTCACATTTTTATTCATTTTAGTCCGTTTCGTCATTTTCAGTCTTTAATTTGTCATTTAGCTGAATTTTAATTATTAATTTTATTTCAGCTAATTTTGGGCAACTTTTCATAATTAAGTATAACTTAATATAATTAACTATTTAAGATTCATGTTTTCAGTTAATTACTAATATTTGGATAAAATTGCTTTATTATCCAAAGTCTGATGCTGTAATTTATATTTAATAAATTACGGGCTGTTACAATAGAGTTAACAAGAAATGTACCCATGACGACATCAGCAGTCTCTTTTGCCTCTTCGGCTGTCATTTGGAAAGATCTTGGTTGATTCCTCGGGGCAGAAGAACCTTTGACTGATTGCTGAGGTGAAGATGCAGGCGGAGGAACAAATCGGGGCAGGGAACAGTCTTTAGCATGGTGCCCCAACGTAATGCAGTTTCGGCAAGCCTCACTGCGCCTGGGACATTCTGACCTATCGTGACCATTCTGTCTGCAGCAGTAGCACTTAACGAACCCAAGATCGCACTTTCCTTCATGAATTTGCTTGCAGCGAGGAAAAGCAGGCTTTGGCGCCGAGGTCACAGCATACGATTTAGCCTTCTTAGAAGACTGCTTATCTCCTTTCCTTGAACTTTCATTCTTTTTCTCCTTCCCAGCTTTCTCAGATTTTTCCTTCTTACTAGATTTAGCAATAAAAGGGCACGCTCGCTCAGGATAGATTTCAAGCTCACCTACCTTAGCAATTTCAACTGCTTCTATATAACTTCTTGGTCTGCCAGACTTCACAAACTTCCGAATTTCTCGATCCAGACCATCCACAAATAAATCCCTTCTCCTTTCATCAGTGTCCACAGGATGATCAGATAACAGCGAGAGCCTGGTAAATTCCAGCTCATAGTCTGTTACAGATCTTGTACCTTGCTGAAACGATAGCAGGGATTTCTCCATCTGGCGCTTAACATCCTGAGGGCAGTATTTTTCCTTCAGATGAATCTTGAATTGATCCCAAGTAATGGATTTCTCCATTGCATCAGACATGGGATTTGTAATAGACTTCCACCAACGGCCAGCTCCATCTTCCAACATTCCCGTCGCAAATGTGACCTTATCTTTTTCACCACACTTGGAGAGTTTAAACGCTTTCTCCACATTAGCAACCCAGTCCATAGCTTTTACAGGATCCGATGACCCAGCAAACGTACGAGCTCCACATTTCTTAAAATCAACAATTGTACACTCACGTCCTACCTTAACGTGATGGTCGGAAGAGTCAGTCTCACTTTCATCAGATGACACATGCCTATGTTTCCTCTTTCGGTCTTTCTTGGGCTTCGCTAACATTTCTTCCCTATACTTCAGTTCTAACTCCTGCAACTTAAGTTCTCGCAACCTAAGTTCTTCTTCACGGCGCTTAAAGTCAACTTCTCGCTGATTTTCCTCATCAGATTGCATCACCGCTTTACCCTTAGTAAGCAAGTCTCTAATTTCTTTAAATCGGTCTTCAACCGCCATATCAGTCTGTAATCGATTCCTATCCATCATAAGCTGCATCTGTCTACGATTATCCTTATTCAACTTATGAACGAGATCTATCAACTGAGCCTGCTGAGGAGGCACAGGGGTGGCAGTACTGCTTGAGTCATTAGCAGTATTTTCAGGGTCAGTGCCTAAGTCCTCTACATGAACAGATTCTTTGTGTTGATCAGCTGCAGCATCAGCAGCTTTACCAACCCTTGAGGAACCGGCAACAGTCGGATTCTTATCAGCCATTGGCTGAAAATATAAAGGAAATAACTATTATTTCCTGATTCAAGTAAGCACAGTTCGAGTCATAATTTCTATGTTAGATAATCACATCTAAGTTCATAGATATGAAGGCAGTCAGTCAGGCTGGCACAAAGTCAAGTCAAAGTCAAGTCAGTCAATCCCTCCCCCATCCTATCAGTCATCATACGCCTATCTTAGGTCAAATTGTGTGGGTAGTCCTTTACTAATTAAGTTACCCTAGGCCTCGGTGACTTGTTCGGGAATTCAGAGTCACATAGTCCATACCATACCAGTAGTTTAAGTATCGGGTGGCCAATCCGATGATTAAACTGCTGCTCTGATACAAACTTTGTAACATCCAAGATACCACAAACAGTTCACGTCATAATATTTCATTTCATTCAATAATAAATATTACTAATTGTTTGATACCACATGTCCATCTGCCAGATTACTTAATTACAACAATATATTAAGATCAAATGGTGGTCTAAACTAGCTTCAAAATCTTCAATCAGAGTGCGGAAGACTGAACAAGCTACCCGAGACCGCATCATCTTTTCAAAATAGGCATCAACAAAAGTCCCAAAAGTCTGCTATTCATCAAAGTCCAGATTCACTTAGCCTGGGACGAACTACCTGCTATGGTCTTGCCTTTATCAGCTTTTCCTGTAAAAGAGTTGTCATGACAGAGTAAGCTAACATTGCTTAGTGAGTTAACAGAGTTCCATTAGCTACCACACATATATAACATAGAATCAGCTCCTGTCGGCAAGTCAATACGTCAGAGACGGCAAAAGGTTGGGAGGCAACCCAGTCAGTATTCCCATGTGTAAGGCCGAAGCCCTACGGGAAGTGTATGGAAACAAGTCATATAGGAAAGGAATCTGCAGAATTCGCTCCTGTGAATGGAGATCTCACATTCGGTCCTGTCGGATAATGCAGTATGCAGCGGCAAATATATAAACAGTCAAGTAAGCAATAAGCATGATAAGTGTTTACATAAAATGTAAAAGTGAACATGCAATCAAGGCAATTCAAGTGTCAAGCTTCAGAAATGTCAAAATACGTTTCTATGATACAATATAGTATTAAAGAAACATGCAGCATCAATCGGAAGTTTCCATACAGTCAATGACATTCACCAATAAGTATCGATACATATGCAAGTAATCAATGAAATCTGTCACTCACTGTAGTCCGTAGTCAGATAATGCTTAACGAATTAAGCTGATCAGTTTACTCTGTCAAATCGGCGGTTTCCTGCAGTTCAGTTTCAAGTCTGGCATATTAATGTCAAGTCTGTGTCATAATCTATATAACCCTAGTTATATATTCAGGTTATTGTCAATTCTGGTTATCGAGTCTGAGGTAGTTCCTATCGTCCCAAGGTGAGTCTATTCTTAACAGATTAATACGATCCATCTAATTACAGATGTATATATGGCCTTGAAACAAAGCCAAACGTATTACTTAGCAAGGTGAAACAGGACATACACATTCTAAGGGTCCGTACAGAGTCTGTTAATTTATTTGTGCATATAATAGATATGCATCTTGAACTTGTGAGTTTAATCATAATCAAACAATACTTTCAATTTCCTTAGGTTGTTTAATAACTTAATCTGATTTAGAAATTAATCTTAGACTTGGAACAACAACCAGATTCGAATTTAAGGGACATAGACTCGAGCAAGGTTAGATTCGAAATAAGGATATAGATTCGAACATCAACCCTTCGAGTCTAGGAAAATAGATTCGAAAATCAACACATTCGAGACACATACATTCGAGATTAAGAAGACAGAATCGAAGGTCTATATTCGAGTCTAGGGAGGGTTAGATTCGAAACACACACATTCGAATCTAAGAGATTAGGATACCAAAAGTCATTAAGGTAATTAATTTCGAACCTATCTGAGGATGAATTCGAGTTTGTTCATCAATCTCTCGAATCTGTTCTTCTTGTTCAACGATTTTCCAGGTTTTAACAACAAGACATTAACATAAAAGAGAGAGAATTAGTCACTAACCTTCGTCCAAGCGATATCCTTCGACTATAGGTGATTTCCAAGCAAAAACAAGTCCTAAACGGGACAGCTTCAAATGAAGGAGATATGAGCAAATTCGAATTTGCTCAACAAAACCGAACTAAAGTCAGAAAAAGGGTCGATTTTTACCTTAAATCCGGACGAAATCTAACATGCAATGATAGATTCGTGTAGAGCTCGACGATCTCTAACCGATGGCGTATAAATCACGAGAATCCGACGGTTCGATTAGGAGAAAAGCTAGAGAGAAGGTGAATTCTTAGAGAGAGAGAGAGAGAGAGAGAGAGTTTCAATTTGCTAAACTATGAAAATGAGGAGGGAAGGCTCTATTTATAGGAAATAGAGAAAAATCAGATTTTCTACTGAATTTCTGGAACTGACCATCTTTTATTCCCAACAATCCGATTTGCATATTTGTCTTTTAGTCATATTTTTATTCATTATAATCTGTTTCGTCAATTTCCACGTTTCTAATTTGTAATTTAGCTAAATTTAATTATTTAATTTATTTCAGCTAATTTGGGGCAAGTTTTCATAATTAATTATAACTTAATATAATTAACTATTTAAAATTCATGTTTTCGGTTAATTACTAATAATTGGACAAAATTGCTTTATTATCCAAAGTCTGATGTTGTAATTTATATTTAATAAATTACGGGCTGTTACAATTGCCATGAGTAGATCAAAATCATAAACTGCTCAATCTATCAGGGCATATGTCAAAACGCTGATGGAGAAAGTCAAAAACCTGGGCCTGATCCCTTAAGAACAAATCAAGGGTACCTCACTAGTGGAACCCAAGATTATGTCCAGGAGAAAGAGAAATGATACAGAGCTTGAAGAGCTCCTCATGATGATTGAACAAGGGATGCACGCTGTTGAAATCAAAGGGGTAGATCACAGTCTGCCAAGAGGAGTCGAGCCTGAGGAAGGAAAATTCATAGAAGAGCATGAGTTAGGGGTATTTTTTGTGGACCCCTTGTCAAAGAAAATGTGTTTCCAAAGGGAATATGATCTTCACAAGGTTGGTCTCAAGCAGATCATAGCCTTTAGACTCTCCAATACTTTTGGACAACACCCAAGATGGAGAGCAATCATATAGGAACAGCTCAAAGGCTTCTATGAAAGGGGAGAACTTCAACACCCTGACTTCATGTTCCTTAGGCACGAAGTGGAAGAAATTGATGAGACTATGGAGCATTTCGAACATCTGTTTGAAGATAGACCACAGCTTGAAGGCCCATCTACTGCTGAGTAAATGAAGAATGGAAGCTGTCCATAAGTTGGACAGGCTTTCCAGTACTTGCTCCCACCATCAACAGTCCAACTTGTTGAAATTTTCCTTTTACATATGTTGTACTTTATTAGATCAGTTGTAATCTATCTTATTGCATTAGTTGTAATTTACCTTAGTACATCAGTTGTACTTCTGTAGAAAAAAGATGTGTTGTTTTCATCATATCAGTATCTATAAACTGTTCTTTTACTTTACTTCAATGTTATATTTCCATTTCAACAAATGTAATGTAAATATATATAGTGATCATTGATATAATCAGCTTACACTAATGATTGAAAATAAGGGGAGATTGTTAGGCACAAAAAGTCCTCAGTCAAACCTGTTTGATGCACCTGAAGGTATAATTTAAGGACTCTTAATGCCTTATTGAAACCTGAAAAGTGATTTGCAAATAAGTCAAAGCTGCTTACCCTGTTGCATGTGTTGAAACTAAGGCAGATTGTCCAAGCTGTTTTATTCTGTTGAACATGCTGGACATAAACTGTCCTCGCTGCTCATGTTTGTTGAGCAGCTTGAACCAAAACAAAGTGTTTTGTTCTTTGTGAACAGAACCTGTTCTTTGTGAATAGGTTATACACTTTATGGAATATGTTTCCATGTCATTGTGTATTGTCTTAGACAAATAGATCAGTTTGCAAGTCGAAGACAAAGTGGAAAATCAGAAGCTGCTTACACTGGCAAGCTGTTTTGATACATGAAGACAAAGCAGATATTTGAAATGGGTGACAGACCATTTCTAATATCAAAAGGGCTCTAAAAGAATAGGAAAGGATTAAAGTTGACATTCCTCTTTAAGGTAAACCATTCTGTAACAGAGACAAAAAGGAAAATATAAAGATTTTGCAATATAGGGAAAAATGTTGTTTTGTCAGAAGGTGTAGAAAAGCAGTTTTGTCTTTTTGGAAAGGCACTCCACTATCTCTGCATCCAATGAGGAAGGTTAACCAGTATTCCCTGAGAGAGTATAAAAGGAAGCTTCTAAGGAATGTGAGATAACCAAGAGTGAGATATTCAGAATGTGCAAAGAAGTGTGTTTTCATGCATGCAAAGTCTGCTTGTCCAAGCTGTTCTTGTTCAAGCTGTCTATCTGTCTTGTAAAATCAGTGAGTCCATCATAGTGAGTGAATTCATTGTATCTAGTCTGAGTGTGTCTTAGATTAGTAGTCCATCTGTTGTATCTGTCATCTTAGCTTGAACCATTCCGCAGTTCAAGCTTGTTTGTAATTAACATTTGTTGATATATACATACAAACATTGAGAAAGTGGGTTGAAGTTTTAAATATCTGTATTCACCACCCCCCCCCCTCTACAGCTTACAGAAACATTGTAAGGAAACCTTTTGGGACCTACAGATCCTATTTTAAAAGGATTGCAAAAGGTTCTGCATCTGGACCACACAAAAGTGCAACATGGGTTCCTAAAACTATGAAAATGACATATGCATCTGGAACACCTAACAAAAATGGACCCATCCTAAAATGGGTACCCAAATTTGTGTGATTTAATGCAGATGGTTCTTGGTTACTTTGGATCAAGACCCACAATTCATTGATATGGCTTCTATTTAATTCAGACTACCACCCGTTCTTTCGTCAATCAGTTTATGTGCAATCTTGTACAATAAACTAATGTGTATGGCTTCTGTGCACATAGCTCAGGACCCATTCTTAATCCAACATGTTTTCTAAACAATTCAGTTCAAAATACGATTTGCATGTCGCTTTTAAAAGTCATGGATTTATTTCATATGCCTAAATATCATCATCGTAACCGATTTTCTTTATAGGCAAAATCCATTTGGTATATGGATTCGGGCTGCTCCAAGCATATGACTGGGAGAAAAGAGTTGCTACCGAATATCGTAGAACAATACCGTGGAACAGTTAAATTTAGGAATGACAACCACGCTCAGATCAAGGGATATGGTGATTTGGTTCTGAACAATCTAGTCATCAAGGATGGTGACTATGTCGAAGGATTATCTCATAATCTATTTAGCATAGGACAACTTTGTGATAAAGGGCTAAAAGTAACGTTTAGGGCTAAGAATTGCAGTGTCAAGAGCAGTGACGGAATTGAAATATTAACTCGTTCTCGCAAATCGAACCTCTACACCATAGATGTTGCCAAGCTTATGGTCAAGGATGGTATATCTCTATTGTCCAAAGCCTCGTCAAAGGACTCATGGCTATGGCATCAGAGGCTATCCCACTTGAATTTTGAGAATCAGAACAAGATGGCTTCAAAACAATTGGTTAAGGGTCTCCCAGAGCTTCAATATGAAAAGGATCACGTATGTGGAGAATGTGAAATAGGAAAGATGAAGAGATCATCTCATAATCCAAAGCCCAAACCATCGTCAAAAAGAATTCTGGAGTTATTGCTTATGGATTTATGCAGTCCTATGCGAACGCAAAGCATAAACGGGAAGCGGTATGTGTTGGTTATCGTTGACGACGACTCACGATATACCTAGGTTAAGTTCTCGCGATCCAAGGATGAGACAAATCAAGAAATCATCGATTTCATCAAGAGTCTTGAGACCCGACAGCAGCTGTCAGTGTAATCAATCCGATCAGACAATGGCACAAAATTCAAGAACTCGGTAGTAGATAGTTTCATGCAATCCAAGGGTATTCCCCATCAGTTCTCAGCCGCACGAACTCATCAAAAATTGGCATAGTTGAAAGACGAAATCCTACCCTTGTGGAAGCTGCTCACACCATGTTAAACTACCGAAAGCTACCACCATTCTTGTGGGCTGAAGTCGTATCCACAGCTTGCTATACGCAAAATCGCTCAATTATCCATTAGCATTTTAACAAAACTCCTTATCAACTCTATCTGAATAAAGTTCCTTATATCAAATACTTACGAGTTTTTGGTTGCAGGTGCTATGTGCTGAATGACAAGGACAACCTCGGAAAATTCAACGATAAAGTAGACGAAGCGATCTTTATTGGATACTCATCCAATTCAAAGGCATATCGCGCGTTTAACACTCGCACTAAAACAGTCATCGAGAGTGTACACATCACATTTAATGAAATGGCTGAACTGGCTTCAGAAGTTGACCAATCAGGACCTCGCATCACTCAAATTCCTGGAGACTCTTCTAAATCTACTTCTTTCTCTTCTTCTGATTTAATTAATTTATGTGATCCTTTTTATACTAAATATTTTGGTTACAATGTTAATTCTTATTCTGTTTCATCTTCTGCAGTTAACACATCTTCATCATATTCAAATGTTCATCCTCCGCCTTCGGATCCAAAAATTTCTTCACCTATTCATACACCAACTCCTACTCCTCTATCATCTCCACTACCCTCCACATCAACCTCAGACATTCTACCAGTTGAATCTACTTTGATAATACCCTCCCACACTGTATCAAACATTATCCCTTTAGAAGACCCACCAGACACTAAACCGGAACTAGTCGTATCATCACTCGGATCCATCGATTAAAACACATCATCCATCCCTACACTCACCACTAAGCTTCCTTCACGTTCACCCCTACCACACGAGATGAAGTGGACCCGTAAACACCCAACTGAATAAATCATTGGTGATATTTCCACTAGGGGTACAAACTCAAAGGGCATCTTCTAACGAATTTCTCTTCGCGTCATTCCTTAGGATGATTGAGCCTGCTCATGTGGATGAAGCATTGAAAGACCTAGTCTGGATAGTAGTAATGCTAGAAGAGCTCAATCAGTTCGAACAGCTAAGAGTATGGTCGTTAGTTCCCAAACCAAAAGGCCGATCCATAATCGAGTCCAAATGGATATTCAAGAACAAACGAGACGAAAACGACATTGTTGTAGGGAACAAGGCGAGACTAGTTGCCAAAGGCTACCGACAGCAAAAATACATTATTTATGATGAAACCTTCGCTCCAGTTGCACAGATTCAAGGTATCAGAATCTTCTTGGTGTATGCGGCACACAAAGACTTTAGAGTGTACCAAATGGACGTCAAAACCTCCTTCTTAAACGGTGAATTGAATGAGGAGGTGTATTTTAAACAACCACTAGGCTTAATAGATGCATATAAACCAAACCATGTTTATGTGTTCATAAAGCGCTCCATGGTTTGAAAGAAGCACCTCCAGCTTGGTATGACAGTCTCTCTAATTTTTTAGTTCTGCCGGATTTAGTAAGGGTGTGGTGAACACAACACTGTGCACGAAAAAGGAAGGCCCATAATGATAGTCCAAATTATGTTGATGATATTATATTTGGATCTATTGACTCTATGTTTTGTAATGAATTTTCATCCCTAATGGAGTCCAGGTTTGAGATGAGTATGATGGGGGAAATGAACTTTTTCCTCGGATTACAAGTCAAACAACTTGTAGATGGGATATTTGTGAACCAGTTGAAATATACCCTTGACATTCTCAAGAAGTATAAGTTGGACTCATGCACGGCTATCACAACTCCCATGGCTCAAACTATAAGTTGGATACTGACCCTGCCAGGAAAAGTGTCGATAACACAACTTACAGAGGCATGATAGGTTCCTTACTCTACCTTCCGGCCAGTATACCGGATATAATGTTCTCCACATGTCTTTGTGATTGCTTTCAGGCCGACCCAAAAGAATCACATCTTAAGGGTACACCCGATCTTGGTCTATGATATCTAAAGGGAACCAATTTTAATCTTACCGCCTTTTCAAATGCTGATTTCGCAGGTTGCAAAGTAGACAAGAAAAGCACATCATATGAAATTCAACTTTTGGGTGACAGACCAGTGAGTTGGTCTTCCAAAAAGCAGAACTGTTTCTCCACATCCACAGCCGAAGCTGAGTATGTAGCAGATGCAAGCTGTTGATCTCAGGTGCTATGGATGAGAACACAGTTACGTGATTATGGATTCTCTCTCACCAACATCCCGATATATTGTGATTGTCGAAGTGCAATTGCCATATCTTGCAATACCGTGCAGCACTCAAGAACAAAGCCTATAGACATCAACGTAGAAGAAGGGACAATATAACTGTATTTTGGAGGCACAAAATTTCAACTTGCTGATATATTTACTAAGGCTTTAGACGAACCTCGTTTTTCAGTTCTTAATATCTCAAATTGGCATTTTGAATCCTCCTTCTAGTTAACTACCAAATATTTTGTTAAATCGTACCTTTCAATAACCGTAGCACTCACAGTAATAATCAATCACAATAATAATCAAACAATGAGAATGAACACTCAATCAATCGTTGAATATGTCCAAGAGAAATAGATGAAAAGTGGCAACCGTATATTTCAAATGAGAATGAGACAAAAGTTGTGGAGAACCCTAGGAGGGTTTCCCTTAAATAATAAAAGCAAGGTTACACCCCTCAACTTCTAAATACAATAATTAAATTACATGGAAATAAATCAAACTAACTATTACAAAATAAACTCCACATGATTGAAAGTTAGAATGTAACAATCTCCCCCTTTTCGATCATAGTGGAGGATGACAGGCTTGCTATGCAGATTCGCGTAAGTCAATAACAACATCAAATCTTCTAATCACTTGCCGAGCGTGCAGCCTGTCATTAATAAGTTCGACTGCGTTGAGAAGATCCTGTATCTCTTTTGGCCTCCTTTTGAGTTCAGAAACTGTCTGGGCATCATCCTCCTAGAGTCTCCTGTTCAGCTCTGCTCTTACCAATCGGAGAGTGCCATCAGAGTAACAAGGCAACTCCTCAAAACGCATGAAGTTCTTTTGCCCATTTTTATTCAAAAATATGACTCCTTATTGAGCTCCCATAAAAACTCGATACATCGGTTGATGATCGATGACAAAAAATTCTTGATCGGGAGCCCTTAGTCCAACTTTGACGAAGCAGCTCTCAATAGCCAATTGAAAACCCTTTAAGCACATAACTGTGGATTGACGTCTCATGTTCCTTGTAAGTGCTGCCAGAGCCATGACATGACTCAATCGCCCTTTAACTTCATTTTTAAGTTTGTTATGCATAGTCTCGATGTCGTCGGGGTTCATGAAATGCAAATCACTCTCGTGGATCAACTGTTTTGACCCGTCAGCTCTAATGATATCAAATGAAGGTGTATACAGACGGGCCCTTTTATACATCAAGATGGAGACAATCTTAAACACTTTTGACTTTGACCAATATTCAGATTTTGGTCTTGTTTCCTGCAGCATCATCTGGTTGTAATCGGCCTGCTCAGCTTTAGATACATCACTGAGCTCCATGAGCAGCCGTCTACTATATTTTCTTGGATTTTTATGAATACAACCTTGAATTTATCTTCCAGATAGAGCTCATGAAAATCTTCGACTTCCATTTTCTTTAAGTACTCTTTGAGCCCTTGGACAGGTGGTGCTTCAACCTTCGCTGCAGGAATTTCCATCATTTTGTAGAATCGATTGTCACACCCCGTTACCCCGGTTGGCAACGAAGACGTTTTCAAAAATACATCGGCGTAACTTTAAAAGATATAAATGTTTTACATAACCCAAAATGATAAAGAGAAGTTCGCAAGGTACAGAGATTTAAATACATAATTAAATCATCCAAAATAATGCAAATAAATCTCCGATGGTTTGAAACTGAGTGCGACTCCTTAAATACGGAAGCTTGAAAATACTACCGATGTGATGGACTTGCCTTAATTTCCTGAAAATACACGCTAAAATACGTCAACAAAATTGTTGGTGAGCTCATAGGTTTACACGTAAATCTGACTTGTATGGACAACAATAATAGAGATTGAATTTATAAAATCATAAATTCCTTGTTATGTATTACATATAAACCATCATGCAACCGAAGCTTAATTAAAATGAGTTTGCCCTGTGCAGTATTGCCATACGTAATACCGTGTGTTGAATATACATGCACCCACTGTTAGCCGACCCGAACTAACCCGAGTGGGGGACATGACTCCCAATTGATCTATCCACAATATATTTGCGCTTACAAATAAATGCAATTAACGGTTCATGATATAAGGGCTAATGGAACCACACGTGTAATACATAATAGAAATGAAGATATTTTCGTGTCCATATAAAAACGAAGCATCTATTTCATCCCCAAAACATAACAGTGTGAAAATAGGGGCTATGAGAACTCACCGGGATTGCGATGGCAAAAATCTAGCGTAAAAAGCTTTTAGCGTAAATGGATGGATGATGCGTCGAGCGAGATTAAACGGGTCCTAAATGATAATAAGGACTTAATATCTCTAATATATGATGATATATATATTTATATATTTTTATGTCTTAAATCACCCAAGATTACATGTTTATAAATAAAACTCGCTTAAAACGTCAAGTTTATATATACATAATTTTCCAGCTTTTTCGGAGGTTTTTCGGTCTACTTTGAGGTTGTTTTTTACCAAGCTCCAAAATGTTTTAGACTTTGGTTTTCTAGGACATTAAACTACTATATACAAAGGATTTTTAGAATCAAGAATGGCCATTTATCGAGATGTTTAGGTTGGTGAAAAAGCTCGTTGAAAACCCTATGTTGGCCATTTTTGAGCTGTCAAACTTTCGGTTTCCCAAATAATTTCTGGAGGTCTTAAACTCAAAATAAATTATGAAAAATTCCAGATCTATAGTTAAGACATAGATCTAACTTTTGAGAGAAGAATCAACTCATTTCGTTGAGTTATGAATTAGTTATGATTTTTCAAAATCGATATTAATTTTTTGCCGAAAATCCGCAGTTTTATAAACTTCAAACAACTTATGATTCTTGTTGTTTATTCAAAGACTACTTGTATAATAGTTGTAAAAGTTATATAACACATGTTTACATAATATCAACATGTTTATAATGTGTTCATATATTCATATGCACATTTAAAGAAACAACTTAAAATAAAAACTAGAAACTTATAAACTTGAGTTTTTATGAAACTTGTTGTTGTTGGTGATTATATATATTATGCAAGACTTATATAAACATAAATATAAGATGAAATAAGTTAGTATTTACTTACTTTGAAGTATTTGGAATATGATTTTGAGTAGAAGTTGAAATCTTTGCAAGGTTTGCACTAAAAACACATGAAGAACACCAAGAACACTTGAATGAAGAAGTTTGTGATGAGAGTGTGTATGGATCCGGTTTTGAGAGAAGAAAAGGAGAGGTTTTTGTTGTTTGAAGTGTGAAAAAGAAGTGAGAAATGAGGTCTTATTTATAGGCAAAGTGTTTGGTATTTCAAATGATGAAAGGCATGGATGAAAAGGTAGAGTGCACTTTTAAACAAAATGATTGTGTTTAAAGTAATATTAAAAAAATAAAAGTCAAACTCTCATAACCCATATGCCTAAAATCAGGCCCCTTATGTATTTATAATGTATTTATATATATATATTTTGTATAAATGTATTTAGGAATGTATTCTTGTATTTCCCTTTTCTTGTAATTTCAAAAATACTTATGGATGCATTGTTTTAATGAATTGTTTTAGTCTTGCATAATTAATGTTAAGTAATTGTATTAGTGTTTGATTAGTGTTACTAATCACAATTTAATATGCACTTAGTTGAATTAATCCATCATATCGTAAATCGATCGGATTAATTGATTTCCCGATTCATCGCACCGATGAATTTGATTCTAATTGAGTTGAATTTTCTAATGAGCATTGTTAATCACTTTGATTAATTTCTAATGACCACTGATTAGGTTATAATTGGCTATTAAATATAGATTAGGTCATTGTTGCTAACCTGGTTTAGTGCCGGATGTTACAGTCTCCCCCTGTTAAGGGAATTTCGTCCCGAAATTAGCTCGTGTTCTCCACTTCTTGAGTACTTGAGAACAGGTGAGGGTATTTTTCCCGAAACTGATATTCGCGTTCCCACGTAAACTCAGGACCTCTCTTAGAGTTCCATCTGACTTTTATTATCTGGATCCGGCTGTGCTTTAGTTTCTTGACTTCTCGGTCCATTATTTCTACAGGTTGTTCAATGAAGTTCAACATCGTCTAATTCTAGCTCATCCATGGGTATAACGAGTGTTTCATCAGACAGACACTTCTTAAGATTGTACACGTGGAAGGTATTATGGACGTTACTAAGCTCTGGGGGCAGATCGAGTCGGTAAGCTACCGGGCCGATCCTTTTGGTGATCTTGAATGGTCCGATATAGCGAGGATTGAGTTTTCCTCGTTTCCGAAAACGGATTACGCCCTCCCAAGGCGAGACTTTTAACATTACTTGATCTCCCTCTTGGAATTCCAAATCCTTCGGTCGAATGTCTGCATAACTTTTCTGTCGATCCCGCGCGATCTTTAACCGGTTACGAATCTGGGCTATCCTTTCTGTAGTCTCCTGGATGATCTCAGGTCCAGTAATCTGACTATCTCCTACTTCAGCCCAACAAAGCGGTGATCGACACTTTCGCCCGTAGAGTGCCTCGAATGGGGCGGTCTAAATGCTCGAGTGATAGCTGTTGTTATAGGAAAACTCGACTAATGGCAGGTGCCTGTCCCAACTTTTGCCAAAATCGATGACAAATGCCCTTAGCATGTCTTCCAAAGTCTGAATCGTCCTTTCACTCTAACCGTCCGTTTGCGGGTGATAGGTTGTGCTCATATCTAGATGTGTACCGTTAACTTGTTTAGCTCTCGGTAGTCTATGCACATTCTGAAGGATCCGTCTTTCTTTTTAACGAACAATACCGGAGCTCCCCAAGGTTAGGAACTTGGTCAAATAAATCTTTTATGCATCAACTCTTGTAATTGATTGGATAGCTCTTTCATTTCAGAAGGAGCGAGTCTATATGGGGCTCTTGCGACCGGTGCAGCTCCCAGCACCAAATCGATTTGAAACTCTACTTGCCTAGTTGGCGGAAGTCCAGGCAAATCTTCTGGGAAGACCTTCGGATAGTCACAAACCAATGGAATATCCTCGAGTCGCTTCTCCTCTGACTCTTTTTTTGCAATTTGTACCAGTACTGCATGACAACCTTTCCTAAGGCACATTAATGTTCTTAGGCCGGATATGACATTCAACTGTCGGTTCTTTCTTTCCCCTTGGACTGTTAGGACCTTCTTCTTGTGGAGTGGTATCCGTACCACTTTCTTACCACACAAGATCTCGGCATGATTGTGTGACAAGCAATCCATTCCACTTAATACATCAAAACTTCCTAGTTCTATAGGCATCAAGTCTATCTTAAAGGGATGATCTGCCAGCTTCAGTGTGCATTCCTTAATAATACTACTTGCCTCTATTATTTTGCCATCAGCCAGTTCTATAGTATAAAAGTTGTCTAAGGGAAAAGGAGTGGCATTCAATTGCTTACTAAACTTATCAGATATAAAGCTCCTATCTGCCCCAGTATCAAAGAGAACGTAAGCGTAAATGTCATTTAAAAGAAACGTATCTGATACCACGTGGGGATCCTGACGAGCGTCACCTGTTCCTAACACAAAAGCTCTCCCCTGAGCTCCTCCACCATTACTCAACTTCGGACACTCACTCTTGAAGTGCCCAGTGGCTCCACATTCATAGCATCCTCTTTGATTGCCGCCATTAACACCCGGGGTTCCAAACTTACAGTCTTTGGCTACATGGCACATACGTTTGCATTTTCCACAAGTTGGGCAGGGACCCTTGTTGTGATGAAAGGTGCATTGGGTGCAGAAAGCTTGGTACCCGTGTAGCATTTCCTTGACTCAGTTCCTGCTACATAAGCCTTGATGGTCTCGGGCTTCTTGGATTGCGAACCCGTATTCTTCCCGGACTTGTCTTCCCACTTCCTCTTGTTTTCCCCGGCTTTGGCTTCATTCCTCCGGGACACTTGATCCATTAGATTGTTGGCCATCCTGATGGCATCCTGTATGGTGGATGGGTTGGAGGCAGTGACATTACCTTGAATTTGAGGAGCGAGTCCCCAAATGTAACGTTCGATTTTCTTGTACTCAGGGGTCACCATCTGAGGGCACAGAATACTCAGTTCCTGAAATCGGTTGGTGTACCCCGCTACAT
Source organism: Centrapalus pauciflorus (assembly GCA_020465985.1). Classification (NCBI taxonomy): domain Eukaryota; kingdom Viridiplantae; phylum Streptophyta; class Magnoliopsida; order Asterales; family Asteraceae; genus Centrapalus; species Centrapalus pauciflorus. The sequence continues at coordinate 223,159 of JAANYP010003633.1, read as the reverse complement.
CCGTTCCCTTCATAGCCAGATTCCAAAACTCTGACTCCATTTTCTGTAGCTCATTCCTAGGGCAGTACTCATCGGTCATCATCTGCTTCAACTCGGTCCAGGCAAGTTGGTAAGCTGCATCAATTCCCACAGACTGGGTGTACGAGTTCCACCAAGTCAATGCGCTGTCTTGCAGAGTGTGGGTGGCGAACTTTACTTTGTCTCCTTCTATGCATCCGCTAACACGGAAGACGGATTCCAACTTTTCGAACCATCGTACTAATCCGACAGCTCCTTCAGTCCCATTTAAGTATCCGGGTTTGCAGCTCAAAAATCCCTTAATTCCGCAACCCTTAGGGTGGGTTTCAGTTCCTCCCGTGGTGCGGCTAGCACCACCATCTCCATTAGCTGAACTGTTTCTGTTGGTCTCGTAAGTGGCTATAGCAGCAGCCACTCTTTGTGCAACTAGTTCCTCAATTTCTGCGACGCTCATAACTCGTCTCGGCGGCATTATCTTAAAGTTTAAAGAAAATAGCATAGCGTAAGAAGTTGAATCTTAAAGATGTAAATTTTTCTTAAGGCACAACACTATAATCATCAAACACAATTTCATAAATAACTTGCAATTTTTCATTAATCATTCATAATTTTCTTATATTGGGGGCGAGTTATGACCCGAAAATTTTAGTCCTACACTATTACATAATAATCTCCTAATATTACCATGATAGAGGGGGTACTAGGTGCGGGAGTGATCAGGGGTCTCTCCCTTTTCTAGAGCATTGAGGCGCTGTGCCAGCTCCTCATTGCGGGCCCTGCTCTCGGCTAATTGCTGCCGGAGCTCGTTCAGTCCGTCCTGCTGAATGGCAAGGGCGTGCTGATTGGCCCAGTATATGTTGGAGTTTTGTAACTCCTCCCGCTCTAAACAAGCGGTCATCTCTCCGATATCTTGGTTAAGCAACCGAAGTTGGAGATCATGCCTGGAAGACCTTGCGCCCAAGAGTGGCATGGTCTGTTCGGCGGGTTCTTGACTGAGTGACGGGATAGGTGCGGAGGATGGTCCTCCGATCTCAAAGTGGGAAGGGATTCCTTCCTCTTGCCTCCATTCACGGAGGGTTTCAGGTATCCAGCCCCATCGTCGGGCGTCTACACGTCGGTGTGGTGGTGGGGGATTTCGCTGGGTAGTCGGGATAGGAATAGACTCCCTTCTTGGCGTGATCACCCGTTTTCGGGGTGTGTACAACATTTTGGGGCCATTTGGGTAAGGCCGATATGGTTTAAATGACGGCTCTGCCGGGTGGTATGGAATGCGAGCGGGGACTGTTGGGGGCGGTGGATCCTCTCCAGCGTTATCTTCTTCCATTGGTTCCTCTTCTGACTCCTCCATTGGGTCTTCAGAGGGGTCTTCTTCCTCAGATGTTTCTCCTTCAGTGAAAATCTCAGTGACTGCGGGGCTCGTAGGGGTGTACTCATCCTCTGAATCTGACAAGATGATAGTCTCCGGGTGGGACATGTTTTCTGCTATCCGGGTCCATTCATAATCTTTTAGTTAGTTACAAAATATTTCTAAAATCAGTAAATCTTTTGTGCAGTTATAGTCTAGGGTACTAATGCAACCTAGTTCACTATAACTATGGCTTTGATACCAATCTGTCACACCCCGTTACCCCAATTGGCAACGAAGCGCGACGTCGCGGAAGCGTAACCATAATCATAATGAACGACCACTATATGGACGTTTTCAAAAATACATCGGCGTAACTATAAAAGATATAAATGTTTTACATAACCCAAAATAATAAAGAAAAGTTCGCAAGGTACAGAGATTTATATACATAATTAAATCATCCAAAATAATGCGAATAAATCTCCGATGGTTTGAAACTGAGTGCGACTCCTTAAATGCGGAAGCTTGAAAATACTACCGATGTGATGGACTTGCCTTAATTTCCTGAAAATACACGCTAAAATACGTCAACAAAATTGTTGGTGAGCTCATAGGTTTACACGTAAATCTGACTTGTAGGACAACAATAATAGAGATTGAATTTATAAAATCATAAATTCCTTGTTATGTATTACATATAAACCATCATGCAACCAAAGCTTAATTAAAATGAGTTTGCCCTGTGCAGTATTGCCATACGTAATACCGTGTGTTAAATATATATGCACCCGCTGTTAGCCGACCCGAACTAACCCGAGTGGGGGACATGACTCCCAACATATCTATCCACAATATATTTGCTCTTACAAATAAATGCAATTAACGGTTCATGATATAAGGGCTAATGGAACCACACGTGTAATACATAATAGAAATGAAGATATTTTCGTGTCGATATAAAAACGAAGCATCTATTTCATCCCCAAAACATAACAGTGTGAAAATAGGGGCTATGAGTACTCACCGGGATTGCGATGGCAAAAATCTAGCGTAAAAAGCTTTTAACATAAATGGATGGATGATGCGTCGAGCGAGATTAAACGGGTCCTAAATGATAATAATAATATCTCTAATATATGATAATATATATATTTATATATTTTTATGTCTTAAATCACCCAACATTACAAGTTTATAAATAAAACTTGCTTAAAACGTCAAGTTTATATATACATAATTTTCCAGCTTTTTCGGAGGTTTTTCGGCCTACTTTGAGGTTGTTTTTTACCAAGCTCCAAAATGTTTTAGACTTTGGTTTTCTAGGACATTAAACTACTATATACAAAGGATTTTTAGAATCAAGAACGGCCATTTATCGAGATGTTTAGGTTGGTGAAAAAGCTCGTTGAAAACCCTATGTTGGCCATTTTTGAGCTGTCAAACTTTCGGTTTCCCAAATAATTTCTGGAGGTCTTAAACTCCAAAATAAATTATGAAAAATTCCAGATCTATAGTTAAGACATAGATCTAACTTTTGAGAGAAGAATCAACTCATTTCGTTGAGTTATGAATTAGTTATGATTTTTCAAAGTCGATATTAATTTTTTGCCGAAAATCCGCAGTTTTATAAACTTCAAACAACTTATGATTCTTGTTGTTTATTCAAAGACTACTTGTATAACAGTTGTAAAAGTTATATAACACATATATAACACATGTTTTCATAATATCAACATGTTTATAATGTGTTCATATATTCATATGCACATTTAAAGAAACAACTTAAAATAAAAACTAGAAACTTATAAACTTGAGTTTTTATGAAACTTGTTGTTGTTGGTGATTATATATATTATGCAAGACTTATATAAACATAAATATAAGTTGAAATAAGTTAGTATTTACTTACTTTGAAGTATTTGGAATATGATTTTGAGTAGAAGTTGAAATCTTTGCAAGGTTTGCACTAAAAACACTTGAAGAACACCAAGAACACTTGAATGAAGAAGTTTGTGATGAGAGTGTGTATGGATCCGGTTTTGAGAGAAGAAAAGGAGAGGTTTTTGTTGTTTGTAGTGTGAAAAAGAAGTGAGAAATGAGGTCTTATTTATAGGCAAAGTGTTTGGTCTTTCAAATGATGAAAGACATGGATGAAAAGGTAGAGTGCACTTTTAAACAAAATGATTGTGTTTAAAGTAATATTAAAAAAATAAAAGTCAAACTCTAATAACCCATATGCCTAAAATCTGGCCCCTTATGTATTTATAATGTTTTTATATATATTTTTTTTGTATAAATGTATTTAGGAATGTATTCTTGTATTTCCTTTTTCTTGTAATTTCAAAAATACTTATGGATGCATTGTTTTAATGAATTGTTTTAGTCTTGCATAATTAATGTTAAGTAATTGTATTAGTGTTTGATTAGTGTTACTACTAATCACAATTTAATATGCACTTAATTGAATTAATCCATCATTGTAACACCCCGATCCCGACTGGACCGGCGATGTTAATTAACTAACTATCTAACCAAACACAAACTATATTTTTATTATTAAAACTGCCAATCTTTAAACTTAAATACAAATTGCTTTCAAATTACCAAATTAAAATTAAAACTAAACATTAACTAATGCTCATGAGCACTAATACTAAAATAAAATTGCTAACATAAATCTAAGTCCTCAACGGTCCACACTCTGCGCACTGCCCATCATCACCCCTGAGTACCTGCCGGAAGAAAGAACACAGCATGAGCCAAACGCCCAGTACGGAGATCGATTACAAGTGCAACATATACAAATTCAAAGACTAAAGAATGTTTTGAAAATAAGTTTCTTTAAAAGGAAAGTTTTGAAAATGGTTTTTCTTTAAAACATAAATATCCACCTCCACACCAGATCAAACAAAGAATATAATGGCTGAAGCAACAAAGGGTTGGGTTATATTTACCGAGCGGCCTAACATCATAAACAATAATCCATCTCACAATCACTCTCAAGACTACACTGAGTCGCGCCACATCAGTGCATCTGGCCGGAAGGAGTGTATGGCATTACACCTCACTTCCGCAAAACTCATAACATAGCCTAGGATGCATCCATACGCCTCCCTGAAATAATCAACAGCTCATTTCCCGAGCTAACATGATCTCCATCGATCATAAACATAATCTCAATCAATCATTCAATCATGAATCGCAAACAAAAGGGAGACGCCGTAACCGATCACACTGTTACGGAAGTGTCATGCCATTGGTGCCGCAATGGCATGCCTGTGGTACCTACACAGGTAGTTCACTCGGTAATCCTATCTCCTGTCTAACTTCTAGGGTTCAAGCATAACAACAAGGCCCGAATAACATTTCAAAATTTATAATCATTTCAATACAAAAAGGGTCACATTTCACAAGACAATATCACATTCACAAAATCCATGAAAATAATGTTTTCCACATATGTTTTCTTTTCGCAAATGTTTTACGAGCGTTTTAAAAATCGACATTTGTTTTCGATAATATAAATAAGGAAACTGACACGAGATATAAAAATTCGACTGTCAAGTATTAGCATGCAATTCACACAACGAACAACTCAAGAGTAACGCTGAAAGAAGTACGGGATCCGTACCTTAATAACAGCTCTGCAAAGTCACGACGACAGACTGAATCCGCTACGAATCTATTCGATCTATAAGAACGAACTTAAATTAGAACTCAGCTAGGTTGGTCTTCTAACTACCCAATCCACTATTTTAATACATACTTTTATTAATAATTATTAAGTTCGGTTCGCAATTATTGTTGGTTCAACTTAAAATATTTCATTAACATTTATAATCGAATCGGTGTTCCAATAATTAATTATGTAATTTATCTATACTTTAGTCGGTATTCAATCGCATATAATCTTAGTGTATTTATTTTAATCTCATTGAACATTTGAATTAACTTATAAGAGAACCTTAATTAAATGATAAGTCATTTATATATTTATTCCATTTTAATCCTTTAATAACTAGTAATAACATTTAATTGAAATATAACCGTGAATAATTAATTGATTTGTTACCCGTTAATTATTTTATATCGAATTGGTTCCAATATGTTAGGTTTATTAAATGGGTTAAAAAAAAACTAATTATTAATTAATAGGAATAATGATCTTATAAGAATTTTAAAATATAAAACAAATTTAGAATTATTTATTATTATATAAGTTTATTAATTATTTAAGTTTACGGGTCGGGTCGGGTCGACCCAATTACCTTTTCCTTTCTTCTCCCTTAACTTTCGGCCAACAGACCCACATACACAAGCACATTCCCACGATCTCTCTTCTTCCTCTCTCTCTCTCTCTCTGCTCTCCGCCTCCTCCGGCCGGCGACCGCCACCGCCTTTCACCGGCAACCACCAACAGCACCCTCGACTCCTCTACTCCATCTCGCTCCCTCGCTCAGCTCCTCTCTCGCTCGCACTCTCGCACACCACAACGACAGCGGCATAACAACGACGCCGCCGCCGCTACAGCTCCATCACCGCCACCACCGCTCGGTCTCCCACGCTCGTCTCTCTGTTCTCAGATCTCGCACACTCACATCCCTCAACGACCGCCGCTGACCAGGACCATTGCGGTCGTCCCTGGTGCGGCGCCGCCGGTCACGAACCACCGCCATCAACACCTCTCAAAACTCACATATATTAAGTTTGTTTCTTATCTTGTATATATATATATATATATATATATCTGGTTTCGGTTCCTTTGATTTTCTTCACATTTTCATATACAAAATATTATTCGTAAATTAACAAGAATGTTATAGTTTAAGCGGAGTTCTTTACCTTGATTTGAACGGGAACCTGGTGAACGTCTCGATTAATTCCGATCTCCTCAGCAACTTGAACGGCCGGCCGACGTAGGGTTTATTTGAGTTTCTTTTTCAGAGTTTGTAATTAGGGTTTAGGGTTTGAGATTAATGTTAATAAATACAGGTGTAACCCTAATCATATGGGTTGGGCTTGTTTTGTGGATAATTATAATTAGGCCCATCTGATTTTATTTAATTTATCTGAGTTATTACTTTGGTCTCTTTTAGTTTATTTATGTTTAATTAGACAAATATTATTTCTATTTGTTATTTTAAAATTCAGGTTATTATAACACTCACCACTTAAATTGATTTCGTCCCCGAAATCGCCAATTATTAAATTCGGGTTATTATAACACCTACTACTTAAAATGATTTCGTCCCCGAAATCGCCAAGACAAAGTCACACCGCTATGATCGCCGATAACTTGATTAGGTTTATTATTATGTTTTAGACTAGTTGCGTGTTTTTAAATTTTAAGTGTTTTAAATTTTACGGTTATTACAACTTACCCCACTTAAAAAGGATTCCGTCCTCGGAATCAAATTAGAGAAACTAAGAGATAACTAAATCAAGAGATAAAGATGACGCTCTCTGACCGACTTGCAACAGATGACACCTTGACTTCAAATCAATCTTCTCGCCTCCATGGCCAAAACGATAGGCATAACGCTACTAGGTCGAAACCCGATAGACACAATTTGGATCTTTGAGATCACCGAAGATAACGCGCACAGACATGAATTAAACGAACGGTAAAAACATGATTCTCGACACATGACGGACAATTAAGACAAACACAATCAAAAACCACATAATTCCCCAAGGAAGTAGAGATAGAAACCAAACCAACACGCTGAACAAAATACGAAGAGATAATAGAATGCGACGATAAACGTAAAGAACCAAAGAGTATGGAATTGACAAACAAAATCCTAACCCATGGTCTACCCAATCTCACAGGCCAAAGTCTATTGCTTACTAAGGAATCGCAAACTAGTCTCTGATACCAACTGTAACACCCCGATCCCGACTGGACCGGCGATGTTAATTAACTAACTATCTAACCAAACACAAACTATATTTTTATTATTAAAACTGCCAATCTTTAAACTTAAATACAAATTGCTTTCAAATTACCAAATTAAAATTAAAACTAAACATTAACTAATGCTCATGAGCACTAATACTAAAATAAAATTGCTAAATCTAAATCCTCGAATAACGGTCAACTCTCTGCACACTGCCCATCATCACCCCTGGGTACCTGTCGGAAGAAAGAACACAGCATGAGCCAAACGCCCAGTACGGAGATCGATTACAAGTGCAACATATACAAATTCAAAGACTAAAGAATGTTTTGAAAATAAGTTTCTTTAAAAGGAAAGTTTTGAAAATGGTTTTTCTTTAAAACATAAATATCCACCTCCACACCAGATCAAACAAAGAATATAATGGCTGAAGCAACAAAGGGTTGGGTTATATTTACCGAGCGGCCTAACATCATAAACAATAATCCATCTCACAATCACTCTCAAGACTACACTGAGTCGCGCCACATCAGTGCATCTGGCCGGAAGGAGTGTATGGCATTACACCTCACTTCCGCAAAACTCATAACATAGCCTAGGATGCATCCATACGCCTCCCTGAAATAATCAACAGCTCATTTCCCGAGCTAACATGATCTCCATCGATCATAAACATAATCTCAATCAATCATTCAATCATGAATCGCAAACAAAAGGGAGACGCCGTAACCGATCACACTGTTACGGAAGTGTCATGCCATTGGTGCCGCAATGGCATGCCTGTGGTACCTACACAGGTAGTTCACTCGGTAATCCTATCTCCTGTCTAACTTCTAGGGTTCAAGCATAACAACAAGGCCCGAATAACATTTCAAAATTTATAATCATTTCAATACAAAAAGGGTCACATTTCACAAGACAATATCACATTCACAAAATCCATGAAAATAATGTTTTCCACATATGTTTTCTTTTCGCAAATGTTTTACGAGCGTTTTAAAAATCGACATTTGTTTTCGATAATATAAATAAGGAAACTGACACGAGATATAAAAATTCGACTGTCAAGTATTAGCATGCAATTCACACAACGAACAACTCAAGAGTAACGCTGAAAGAAGTACGGGATCCGTACCTTAATAACAGCTCTGCAAAGTCACGACGACAGACTGAATCCGCTACGAATCTATTCGATCTATAAGAACGAACTTAAATTAGAACTCAGCTAGGTTGGTCTTCTAACTACCCAATCCACTATTTTAATACATACTTTTATTAATAATTATTAAGTTCGGTTCGCAATTATTGTTGGTTCAACTTAAAATATTTCATTAACATTTATAATCGAATCGGTGTTCCAATAATTAATTATGTAATTTATCTATACTTTAGTCGGTATTCAATCGCATATAATCTTAGTGTATTTATTTTAATCTCATTGAACATTTGAATTAACTTATAAGAGAACCTTAATTAAATGATAAGTCATTATATATTTATTCCATTTTAATCCTTTAATAACTAGTAATAACATTTAATTGAAATATAACCGTGAATAATTAATTGATTTGTTACCCGTTAATTATTTTATATCGAATTGGTTCCAATATGTTAGGTTTATTAAATGGGTTAAAAAAAACTAATTATTAATTAATAGGAATAATGATCTTATAAGAATTTTAAAATATAAAACAAATTTAGAATTATTTATTATTATATAAGTTTATTAATTATTTAAGTTTACGGGTCGGGTCGGGTCGACCCAATTACCTTTTCCTTTCTTCTCCCTTAACTTTCGGCCAACAGACCCACATACACAAGCACATTCCCACGATCTCTCTTCTTCCTCTCTCTCTCTCTCTCTGCTCTCCGCCTCCTCCGGCCGGCGACCGCCACCGCCTTTCACCGGCAACCACCAACAGCACCCTCGACTCCTCTACTCCATCTCGCTCCCTCGCTCAGCTCCTCTCTCGCTCGCACTCTCGCACACCACAACGACAGCGGCATAACAACGACGCCGCCGCCGCTACAGCTCCATCACCGCCACCACCGCTCGGTCTCCCACGCTCGTCTCTCTGTTCTCAGATCTCGCACACTCACATCCCTCAACGACCGCCGCTGACCAGGACCATTGCGGTCGTCCCTGGTGCGGCGCCGCCGGTCACGAACCACCGCCATCAACACCTCTCAAAACTCACATATATTAAGTTTGTTTCTTATCTTGTATATATATATATATATATATATATCTGGTTTCGGTTCCTTTGATTTTCTTCACATTTTCATATACAAAATATTATTCGTAAATTAACAAGAATGTTATAGTTTAAGCGGAGTTCTTTACCTTGATTTGAACGGGAACCTGGTGAACGTCTCGATTAATTCCGATCTCCTCAGCAACTTGAACGGCCGGCCGACGTAGGGTTTATTTGAGTTTCTTTTTCAGAGTTTGTAATTAGGGTTTAGGGTTTGAGATTAATGTTAATAAATACAGGTGTAACCCTAATCATATGGGTTGGGCTTGTTTTGTGGATAATTATAATTAGGCCCATCTGATTTTATTTAATTTATCTGAGTTATTACTTTGGTCTCTTTTAGTTTATTTATGTTTAATTAGACAAATATTATTTCTATTTGTTATTTTAAAATTCAGGTTATTATAATCATATCGTAAATCGATCGGATTAATTGATTTCCCGATTCATCGCACCGATGAATTTGATTCTAATTGAGTTGAATTTTCTAATGAGCATTGTTAATCACTTTGATTAATTTCTAATGACCACTGATTAGGTTATATATGGCTATTAAATACAGATTAGGTCATTGTTGCTAACCTGGTTTAGTGTCGGATGTTACAGTCTCCCCCTGTTAAGGGAATTTCGTCCCGAAATTAGCTCGTGTTCTCCACTTCTTGAGTACTTGAGAACAGGTGAGGGTATTTTTCCCGAAACTGATATTCGCGTTCCCACGTAAACTCAGGACCTCTCTTAGAGTTCCATCTGACTTTTATTATCGGGATCCGGCTGTGCTTTAGTTTCTTGACTTCTCGGTCCATTATTTCTACAGGTTGTTCAATGAAGTTCAACATCGTCTAATTCTAGCTCATCCATGGGTATAACGAGTGTTTCATCAGACAGACACTTCTTAAGATTGTACACGTGGAAGGTATTATGGACGTTACTAAGCTCTGGGGGCAGATCGAGTCGGTAAGCTACCGGGCCGATCCTTTTGGTGATCTTGAATGGTCCGATATAGCGAGGATTGAGTTTTCCTCGTTTCCCAAAACGGATTACGCCCTTCCAAGGCGAGACTTTTAACATTACTTGATCTCCCTCTTGGAATTCGAAATCCTTCCGTCGAATGTCTGCATAACTTTTCTGTCGATCCCGCGCGATCTTTAACCGGTTACGAATCTGGGCTATCCTTTCTGTAGTCTCCTGATGATCTCAGGTCCAGTAATCTGACTATCTCCTACTTCAGCCCAACAAAGCGGTGATCGACACTTTCGCCCGTAGAGTGCCTCGAATGGGGCGGTCTTAATGCTCGAGTGATAGCTGTTGTTATAGGAAAACTCGACTAATGGCAGGTGCCTGTCCCAACTTTTGCCAAAATCGATGACACATGCCCTTAGCATGTCTTCCAAAGTCTGAATCGTCCTTTCACTCTGACCGTCCGTTTGCGGCTGATAGGCTGTGCTCATATCTAGACGTGTACCCAGTGTTTCTTGCAATGACTGCCAAAATCATGATGTGAACCGGCTGTCCCTGTCTGATATAATTGACACTGGCACTCCATGCCTTGAGACGACTTCTTTAAGATAAATTTGTGTTAACTTATCCATCTTATCAATCTCTTGATTGGAGGGAAATGTGCGGTTTTGGTAAGTCGATCCACAATCACCCAAATAGTGTCATAACCTCCAGATGTTTTCGGCAACTTGGTGATGAAATCCATGGTGATGTTTTCCCACTTCCACTGGGGTATTTCTGGTTGAACTAGCAATCCTGATGGTTTTTGGTGCTCAGCCTTAACCTTCAAACATGTTAAGCATTTGCTAACATAGGTAGCAATGTCAGCCTTCATATTTGGCCACCAGTACATTCCCTTCAAGTCGTGATACATCTTATCTGACCTTGGATGAATAGCATATCTTGTCTTATGCCCTTCATCCATGACCAGCTTCCTTACTCCTCCGAGTTTTGGTAGCCAAATTCTGCCCATGAAGTACCGACATCCATCTGACTTGATTTCAAATTGCTTATCCATACCTCTCAAGGCTTCATCCAGTAGATTACCCTCCTTGACCGCTTCTTCTTGTGCCTCGCGGACTTGAGAGTTTAGGATTGACTCTATAGTCATGACCAAAGCTCAGACTCTTAATGGCTTAACCCGTTCCTTTCGGCTTAGGGCATCAGCCACGACATTCGCCTTCTCCGGATGATAACGAATTTCGCAGTCATAGTCGCTAAGTAGTTCAACCCAACGACGTTGCCTCATATTTAACTCTTTCTGATTCAGAATATGCTGAAGGCTTTTATGGTCTGTGAACACCACGCACTTAGTTCCATTTAGGTAGTGCCTCCATATTTTGAGAGCAAACACCACTGCTCCAAGCTCCAAGTCATGAGTCGTGTAGTTCACCTCGTGACTTTTGAGCTGTCGTGATGCGTAAGCAATGACTTTATCCCTTTGCATGAGTACACAACCTAATCCATTGTGTGAGGCATCACAGTAGACCACAAAATTTTCAATCCCTTCAGGTCAGGACAGAATTGGTGCACTACACAATCTTTGCTTTAACTGCTGAAACGCCTTTTCTTGCTCTACACCCCATATATATTTTACATCCTTCCGAGTCAACTCTGTTAGGGAACCTGCTATCTTTGAGAAGTTTTCAATAAATCGCCTATAATAACCGGCAAGTCCTAGAAATTGGCGGATTTTCATGGGGGTTCTAGGAGTCGCCCAATTCTTTATGGCCTCGATTTTTGATGGATCAACTTGGATTCCCTGGCTGTTGATCACATGTCCAAGGAATTTAACTTCTCGCAACCAAAATTCACATTTTGAAAATTTGGCGTATAACTGTTCCTTCTCTAACAACTCCAAGATCAGCTTGAGATGTTGTTCATGCTCCTCCTTATTTCTGGAATAGATGAGAATATCGTCTATGAACACTATTACAAATTTGTCTAGATACGATTTACACACTCGATTCATGAGGTCCATGAATACGGCTGGTGCGTTGGTCAAACCGAATGGCATTACCTGGAATTTGTAATGTCCGTAACGAGTTCTAAATGCTGTCTTGGGAATGTCTTCTTCCCGAACCTTTACTTGATGATAACCGGATCGCAGATCAATCTTAGAGTAGAAGCTAGATCCCTGTAGTTGGTCAAACAGGTCGTCAGTTCTGGGAAGGGGGTAGCGGTTCTTTACCGTTAACTTGTTTAGCTCTCGGTAGTCTATGCACATTCTGAAGGATCTGTCTTTCTTTTTAACGAACAAGACCGGAGCTCCCCAAGGTGAGGAACTTGGTCAAATGAATCCTTTATCCATCAACTCTTGTAATTGATTGGATAGCTCTTTCATTTCAGAAGGAGCGAGTCTATATGGGGCTCTTGCGACCGGTGCAGCTCCCAGCACCAAATCGATTTGAAACTCTACTTGCCTAGTTGGCGGAAGTCCAGGCAAATCTTCCGGGAAGACCTTCGGATAGTCACAAACCAATGGAATATCCTCGAGTCGCTTCTCCTCTGACTCTTTTTCTGCAATTTGTACCAGTACTGCATGACAACCTTTCCTAAGGCACTTTAATGTTCTTAGGCCGGATATGACATTCAACTGTCGGTTCTTTCTTTCCCCTTGGACTGTTAGGACCTTCTTCTTGTAGAGTGGTATCCGTACCACTTTCTTACCACACAAGATCTCGGCATGATTGTGTGACAACCAATCCATTCCAATTACTACATCAAAACTTCCGAGTTCTATAGGCATCAAGTCTATCTTAAAGGGATGATCTGCCAGCTTCAGTGTGCATTCCTTAATAATACTACTTGCCTCTATTATTTTGCCATCAGCCAGTTCTATAGTATAAAAGTTGTCTAAGGGAAAAGGAGTGGCATTCAATTGCTTACTAAACTTATCAGATATATAGCTCCTATCAGCCCCAGTATCAAAGAGTACGTAAGCGTAAATGTCATTTAAAAGAAACGTACCTGATACCACGTGGGGATCCTGACGAGCGTCACCTGTTCCTAACACAAAAGCTCTCCCCTGAGCTCCTCCACCATTTCTCAACTTCGGACACTCACTCTTGAAGTGCCCAGTGGCTCCACATTCATAGCATCCTCTTTGATTGCCGCCATTAACACCCGGGGTTCCAAACTTACAGTCTTTGGCTACATGGCCCATACGTTTGCATTTTCCACAAGTTGGGCAGGGACCCTTGTTTTGATGAAAGGTGCAGTGGGTGCAGAAAGGCTTGGTACCCGTGTAGCCTTTCCTTGACTCAGTTCCTGCTACATAAGCCTTGATGGTCTCGGGCTTCTTGGATTGCGAACCCGTATTCTTCCCGGACTTGTCTTCCCACTTCCTCTTGTTTTCCCCGGCTTTGGCTTCATTCCTCCGGGACACTTGATCTATTAGATTGTTGGCCATCCTGATGGCATCCTGTATCGTGGATGGGTTGGAGGCAGTGACATTACCTTGAATTTGAGGAGCGAGTCCCCAAATGTAACGTTCGATTTTCTTGTACTCAGGGGTCACCATCTGAGGGCACAGAATACTCAGTTCTTGAAATCGGTTGGTGTACCCCGCTACATCCGTTCCCTTCATAGCCAGATTCCAAAACTCTGACTCCATTTTCTGTAGCTCATTCCTAGGGCAGTACTCATCGGTCATCATCTGCTTCAACTCGGTCCAGGCAAGTTGGTAAGCTGCATCAATTCCCACAGACTGGGTGTACGAGTTCCACCAAGTCAATGCGCTGTCTTGCAGAGTGTGGGTGGCGAACTTTACTTTGTCTCCTTCTATGCATCCGCTAACACAAAAGACGGATTCCAACTTTTCGAACCATCGTACTAATCCGACAGCTCCTTCGGTCCCATTTAAGTATCGGGGTTTGCAGCTCAAAAATCCCTTAATTCCGCAACCCTTAGGGTGGGTTTCAGTTCCTCCCGTGGTGCGGCTAGCACCACCATCTCCATTAGCTGAACTGTTTCTGTTGGTCTCGTAAGTGGCTATAGCAGCAGCCACTCTTTGTGCAACTAGTTCCTCAATTTCGGCGACGCTCATAACTCGTCTCGGCGGCATTATCTTAAAGTTTAAAGAAAATAGCATAGCGTAAGAAGTTGAATCTTAAAGATGTAAATTTTTCTTAAGGCACAACACTATAATCATCAAACACAATTTCATAAATAACTTGCAATTTTTCATTAATCTTTCATAATTTTCTTATATTGGGGGCGAGTTATGACCCGAAAATTTTAGTCCTACACTATTACATAATAATCTCCTAATATTACAATGATAGAGGGGGTACTAGGTGCGGGAGTGATCAGGGGTCTCTCCCTTTTCTAGAGCATTGAGGCGCTGTGCCAGCTCCTCATTGCGGGCCCTGCTCTCGGCTAATTGCTGCCGGAGCTCGTTCAATCCGTCCTGCTGAATGGCAAGGGCGTGCTGATTGGCCCAGTATATGTTGGAGTTTTGTAACTCCTCCCGCTCTAAACGAGCGGTCATCTCTCCGATATCTTGGTTAAGCAACCGAAGTTGGAGATCATGCCTGGAAGACCGTGCTACCAAGAGTGGCATGGTCTGTTCGGCGGGTTCTTGAGTGAGTGACGGGATAGGTGCGGAGGATGGTCCTCCGATCTCAAAGTGGGAAGGGATTCCTTCCTCTTGCCTCCATTCACGGAGGGTTTCAGGTATCTAGCCCCATCGTCGGGCGTCTACACGTCGGTGTGGTGGTGGGGGATTTCGCTGGGTAGTCGGGATAGGAATAGACTCCCTTCTTGGCGTGATCACCCGCTTTCGGGGTGTGTACAACATTTTGGGGCCATTTGGCTAAGGCCGATATGGTTTAAATGACGGCTTTGCCGGGTGGTATGGAATGCGAGCGGGGACTGTTGGGGGCGGTGGATCCTCTCCAGCGTTATCTTCTTCCATTGGTTCCTCTTCTGACTCCTCCATTGGGTCTTCAGAGGGGTCTTCTTCCTCAGATGTTTCTCCTTCAGTGAAGATCTCAGTGGCTGCGGGGCTCGTAGGGGTGTACTCATCCTCTGAATCTGACAAGATGATAGTCTCCGGGTGGGACATGTTTTCTGCTATCCGGGTCCATTCATAATCTTTTAGTTAGTTACAAAATATTTCTAAAATCAGTAAATCTTATGTGCAGTTATAGTCTAGGGTACTAATGCAACCTAGTTCACTATAACTATGGCTTTGATACCAATCTGTCACACCCCGTTACCCCGGTTGGCAACGAAGCGCGACGTCGCGGAAGCGTAACCATAATCATAATGAACGACCACTATATGGACGTTTTCAAAAATACATCGGCGTAACTTTAAAAGATATAAATGTTTTACATAACCCAAAATGATAAAGAAAAGTTCGCAAGGTACATAGATTTATATACATAATTAAATCATCCAAAATAATGCGAATAAATCTCCGATGGTTTGAAACTGAGTGCGACTCCTTAAATGCGGAAGCTTGAAAATACTACCGATGTGATGGACTTGCCTTAATTTCCTGAAAATACACGCTAAAATACGTCAACAAAATTGTTGGTGAGCTCATAGGTTTACACGTAAATCTGACTTGTATGGACAACAATAATAGAGATTGAATTTATAAAATCATAAATTCCTTGTTATGTATTACATATAAACCATCATGCAACCGAAGCTTAATTAAAATGAGTTTGCCCTGTGCAGTATTGCCATACGTAATACCGTGTGTTGAATATATATGCACCCGCTGTTAGCCGACCCGAACTAACCCGAGTGGGGGACATGACTCCCAATAGATCTATCCACAATATATTGGCGCTTACAAATAAATGCAATTAACGGTTCATGTTATAAGGGCTAATGGAACCACACGTGTAATACATAATAGAAATGAAGATATTTTCGTGTCCATATAAAAACGAAGCATGTATTTCATCCCCAAAACATAACAGTGTGAAAATAGGGGCAATGAGAACTCACCGGGATTGCGATGGCAAAAATCTAGCGTAAAAAGCTTTTAGCGTAAATGGATTGATGATGCGTCGAGCGAGATTAAACGGGTCCTAAATGATAATAAGGACTTAATATCTCTAATATATGATGATATATATATTTATATATTTTTATGTCTTAAATCACCCAACATTACAAGTTTATAAATAAAACTCGCTTAAAACGTCAAGTTTATATATACATAATTTTCCAGCTTTTTCGGAGGTTTTTCGGCCTACTTTGAGGTTGTTTTTGACCAAGCTCCAAAATGTTTTAGACTTTGGTTTTCTAGGAAAATAAACTACTATATACAAAGGATTTTTAGAATCAAGAACGGCCATTTTTCGAGATGTTTAGGTTGGTGAAAAAGCTCGTTGAAAACCCTATGTTGGCCATTTTTGAGCTGTCAAACTTTCGGTTTCCCAAATAATTTCTGGAGGTCTTAAACTCCAAAATAAATTATGAAAAATTCCAGATCTATAGTTAAGACATAGATCTAACTTTTGAGACGAGAATCAACTCATTTCGTTGAGTTATGAATTAGTTATGATTTTTCAAAGTCGATATAAATTTTCTGCCGAAAATCCGCAGTTTTATAAACTTGAAACAACTTATGATTCTTGTTATTTATTCAAAGACTACTTGTATAAAAGTTGTAAAAGTTATATAACACATATATAACACATGTTTTCATAATATTAACATGTTTATAATGTGTTCATATATTCATATGCACATTTAAAGAAACAACTTAAAATAAAAACTAGAAACTTATAAACTTGAGTTTTTATGAAACTTGTTGTTGTTGGTGATTATATATATTATGCAAGACTTATATAAACATAAATATAAGATGAAATAAGTTAGTATTTACTTACTTAGTATTTGGAATATGATTTTGAGTAGAAGTTGAAATCATTGCAAGGTTTGCACTAAAAACACTTGAAGAACACCAAGAACACTTGAAGAACACTTGAATGAAGAAGTTTGTGATGAGAGTGTGTATGGATCCGGTTTTGAGAGAAGAAAAGGAGAGGTTTTTGTTTTTTGAAGTGTGAAAAAGAAGTGAGAAATGAGGTCTTATTTATAGGCAAAGTGTTTGGTCTATCAAATGATAAAAGACATGGATGAAAAGGTAGAGTGCACTTTTAAACAAAATGATTGTGTTTAAAGTAATATTAAAAAAGTAAAAGTCAAACTCTAATCACCCATATGCCTAAAATCTGGCCCCTTATGTATTTATAATGTATTTATATTTTTTTTTTTGTATAAATGTATTTAGGAATGTATTCTTGTATTTCCCTTTTCTTGTAATTTCAAAAATACTTATGGATGCATTATTTTAATGAATTGTTTTAGTCTTGCATAATTAATGTTAAGTAATTGTATTAGTGTTTGATTAGTGTTACTAATCATAATTTAATATGTACTTAGTTGAATTAATCCATCATATCGTAAATCGATCGGATTAATTGATTTCCCGATTCATCGCACCGTTGAATTTGATTCTAATTGAGTTGAATTTTCTAATGAGCATTGTTAATCACTTTGATTAATTTCTAATGACCACTGATTAGGTTATAATTGGCTATTAAATACAGATTAGGTCATTGTTGCTAACCTGGTTTAGTGCCGGATGTTACATCGACCCCCGTGGTCGAGCCTCGGCTTTTCTCTCTCTTCTATCGGTAGAGTATGCACTTTTCCTTTTGAGAACCATTTGACCCAGTCCATGTCCACTATGTCATATTTGAGGGTTGACTCAGGGTCCTTTTCAAAGCAATCTACTATTGTAGGACTTGATGTCTCAGTGGATTGGATGGACGATATTTAGACTTTTGGGATAGTGATTGGTTCAGGAATTTGTTGTTGTGTAGGAGTAGGGGTAGGAGTTTTCAGAGCTGACATGATTTCTTCTTGTGGTACATGAGTTGGGGAGTTTAGGAAATCAAATGAAGAGGATAATTTTTATGGGGACTCTGACTCAGGTTTGGGTGATTTTAAAGGTTCATCTAGATCAATCTCAGAATCTGAATCAGAGAACAGGACGATTTTGACATTATCTGAAGGTGGCTTGTACACTACCATCGCCATTGCCAAGTCTTCTTCTGTTTGACCCCCTGATACTTTCTCCCTACTCTGCTCAGTCTCTGCTCCCCCTACACTTCGCAATTCTCCCTCAGGCTGCACTCTAGGGCATTTCTCCCCCTCAGGATGACCAGGGTCCTCCTGCTTATCATGTTTTCACTTTAAGGACACAGCCTGAGGTCTGCACATGGTTTGCAGATCAATGACCGATGATTCTAGCTGTTCCATCCTTTTATTTATCTGATCTTCAACTCGCTGAATCAACCTTTTGAGGCTTTCAATTTGGTCTGTGCATAGAGTTGCGGTATTTGCAATCTGTTCTTGAATGACTGCTGATGATTGGACTGTTTGGGTTCCTGGTGGAAACTCCTGAGTTGCAACACCCTTACCCTTCAAGAAAGAGAGAATGAAGGAATGTTGTTCCTCGGAAGCTGCCTTGAGGGCGTCAGGGTCAGCCCGTGTAACTAGACCGGCGTCACGCAGAGGGACCGTTAGCATCGCATGAGTTATCTCTTGATGACCTGAAGGGGATGACATTTGTGTGGCCGCTTCAGGACTTCCTACCGTCCTTTCTACCTTCCCAGTTCAGAGAGCAGATTTAGAAGTTACTGGAGACGCCACAGAGGCGTCGTGCTAAGTGACATGGGGTGGGGAGTCAGATGTGGTAAATTCAACTATGGTCACTAGGGGCGGCATGTGACCTGTTTCAACATCTCCTCTCTCCGAATTAGAGGGAGATGGAATATATGCAAATTCCCTGTGTTGTGAAACAGGTTCCCTTTGAGGGGAACCTGAGTGGCTGGTGTGGATGAGTTCGACCACTGGAGTAGTGGTCTTATGTGGCGAACATGGCGAGCACATGTATTAAAACAGAATCATGCCCTGAATGCTTTTCGGTGAAGCATTTTTTGACTACATCAAAGAAAACTCTCCAATAAGACTGGAATTGCTTCGTTTTGAAGTCTTTTGATTTGGAAAGGTTACCATCATAGCCTATGGATTGGATTTCTTGGAGGGTCTGGGCCGGGGTTGGAATGGGTGCATATAAGTGTTTGGTGACTGTAAAGTTTTTTGTGGGTAGGAGGAGAATGTCGCGGATGGCTGGAAGGCTTAGGTGAATAGGTACGAAGTCTATTGTAGCGATGAAATGAGGGACTGCCTCATTGATGAATGTCAGGTGGTGCCAGATTTGTTGAAGGTAAATTATGGGTACGGAGATGGCGATGGTTAGGGAATAGAAGATGGGATGACCTATGAGGATATCAAAAGTGATATCCCCCACTTCAGAACAGAGAATTGAAAGGTCTAATTGCAAGTTGTGAGGAGCAAACTCGGTGAATTGGTCAGTGGAAAGTAGGGTATCCTCAGGAAATTGTTTGTTATTATTTGTGATGGGAGGATGAGGTAGAAGGTGAAGATGATGAGGTAGACGGTGTATGGATTGATGAAAGAATTGGTAGATTTGATGTTGATGGTTGAGCGGTTGATTCAGATGGGGATGTGTTAACTACAGAATAAGAAATAAAAGAAGAATTAACACTAGGACCAAAACATTCTACATAAAAAGGATAAACTATATTAACTAAATCAGAAGAAGAAAAATAGGTAGATATAGATGAGTCTCCAGGCATTGTAGTAATGCGTGGTCCTGATTGGTCAACTTCCGGAGTCAGTTCAGCCATTTCATCGAATGTGATATTTCACACTCTCGTTGAGTGTCCTTGATGGAGGATCATCAAACCATTCCAAAGATGTCATGGAAATACGTGAAGGCACAATGACAAGAGGATGAGCAAAGAAGATCAAAGAAGTTTTTACGAGCTTAGTTGTTGATATCCAAGAGTCTGAATGCAAAGACGATGCTCAACCGCAAATGATGAAGCATATTACTAGACTTGAAGCATTGGATCCTAATATGGAAGCATAAAAGCTCAAAAGCTGCATTTTCTTGGGTCTTTGAAATATTATGGGCTAGTACTAAGCCCAAGTGGTAGAATGGATGTATTTTAAAGTCCATTAGAAGTTTATTTGAGTCCAATAAAGGCCTAGAAATGCCTAATCCGTTTTTTTAGTTTAAGAGTTCTAGAATTATCTACCAATTGATGACAAAATGTCTAGATTCATGGATTAAAGTCCCTTCTTTAAGCCATTGAATTTAATTAGTGTCTTTTGAGTTGGTTTTTGAAGCCTATAAATAGATGGCTTCCTATGTACTTTCAAATCAATTCACTTGAGAAATATATATCTTTCTTCTGAGTTTTACTCATCTTTGTGAGCTTTGTTCTTTGTTGGAGAGTTCATAGTTCAAGAACTTATCAAGATTGTGAGCACATTCTTGTGGCGTTCTCGTATTCCTTTGGTTCTTAGTTCTTATAACTAACGGGTCAAGGACTTGCTCTAGGCGTGTTGGAGTCCCAATTATCGGGTACTTTGACGCCTATCCTATCCTATACGAAGGTTCCAAGTTACATTTAACTTGCGGGTCAACGTTTCGTATCATTTGGTATCAGAGATACAAAGGTTCGATTCTTAAGTTGTTTTTACATTTTGATCTTATCATTGTGTTTGTCTATCTTTCTCATCATCTTATCTTTTACATTTTTCTAGTTTTGTCATATTAAAAAAAAGTCACGTTGTTCAACAAAAAAACAGAAAAAAAAAGAAGAGCGAAATAAAGCATAAAAAAGTGCAACAAAAAAAAGCATAAAAAAAGTGCAGCAAAAAAAAATTAAAGAAAAAGGTTGCAAAAAAAAAAAAAGAAATTAAAGAAAAGAAGTTTATATGAACACGTGTGCTTGAAAATCAATAATTTATCTTCTATATCATTTTTTTGTTCCAACTTCTTTTCGTTGGTTAGTACTTTGTTTCTCCTCACCTTACTATTTTTTTTTTGTTTTTTGTTTATCCCATCTTCTTTAAAAGTTCTAAACTCGTTGGTATCAAATTAAGTTCTAAAGGATTTTCTTGAACACTTTCAGTTTTGTGCTCTAATTTGATTTGTTCTTTTACCAATTGAGCTCCACAAGGAATAGAGAGGTAAAAGGCATTGAGTTGTGAGAACACTTGAGGGTAAAAGACGATTATTTTTTTGTGTGAGACACGAGCGTTGAGTGACATATCTTGAGTGAAACACGTAAGGGAGTGAGGAGAGGAAAAAAAATTTTACTCTTGTTTTTACAGATTAAAAGATGGAAGATAATCAACCCCTCCCTAACCTTCAAGTCCAAGCTCTCATGGCTGAAATGCGACGTTTAATGACGGACGAGTTTAATCAAATCCATGAAAGAATGGATAGATTGGAGGCACGTGGACCTCATGCTCCACCACCATCACAAGTTTCTGATGAAAATCATGAAGATGACGCTCGAAGTGATGAATGGGATAGAGGATCTGAAAGAAGGAGGCATAGAAGAAACCATGGTGCTAATAGAGGACTCAACAACATTAAGATGAGAATTCCACAATTTCTAGGAAAGAGTGATCCAGAAGCGTATTTGGATCGGGAAAAAAAGGTTGAACTGATTTTTGCATGTAATAATTATCGCGAGGATAATAAGGTGAAAGTAGCAGCAATTGAATTCACAGATTACGCTATAGTATGGTGGGATCAATTAGTCACCAACCGAAGAAGAAATGGAGAAAGACCTATTTCTACATGGGTTGAAATGAAGGTTGTTATGCGTAAAAGGTTTGTTCCCTCTCACTATTTTCGAGACTTGTATCGCAAATTACAATCTTTGAATCAGGGAGAAAAGTATGTGGATGATTATTACAAAGAGACGGAGATTGCCATGATTAGAGCAAATATTGAAGAAGATAGGGAAGCAACAATGGCAAGATTCTTGAGTGGCTTGAATCAAGATATTTCTAATGTCGTGGAGTTGTAATATTGTTTAGACCTTGAAGAGATGGTTCATACGGCCATGAAAGTTGAAAGACAATTGAGGAGAAGAAATAGTTTTTCTAAGGGAAGTACGTCCAACTCTCAATATTCTCATAGGCCAAAAGGGGAGACATCTAAAGGTACCTTTTATACACCTTCAAAGAACCAAGATAATGCCACAAAAGGTAGGGAAATGGGCAAAGGCAAAGGTATCGTTTCTACCCCTACATGAACTCGTGAAATTAAATGTTTTCGTTGTCTAGGTGTGGGGCACATTGCTTCACAATGCCCAAACAAAAAAGTTATGATTCTTCATTATAGTGGTGAAATAGAGTCTGAAAATGAAAAGGAGGATGTTTCGGATGATGAAGAGGACTTGGAGCAAACCGAGGCACAAAGCGGAAAGCTCTTGGTGGTCAAGAAAGTTTTAAACATACAAGCCAAGGTGGAAGACACACAACAACGTGAAAATATCTTCCATACGCGATGTTTGGTGCAAGGTAAAGTATGTAGCCTCATTATTGATGGTGGGAGTTGTACCAATGTTGTGAGTAACGAGGTAATTGAGAAGCTGAATTTGCGCACTTTGAAGCATCCACACCCATATAAGCTTCAATGGTTGAATGAATGTGGCGAAGTGAAGGTGACTAAACAGGCCTTGATCACATTTTCCATCGGAAAGTACAAAGACGAAGTGATGTGTGACGTGGTTCCAATGCAAGTAAGTCATATACTACTTGGTAGACCTTGGCAATTTGATAGGAATAGGTTCTTGCATTCGCTAGCAAAATGACCTGGTTTCCCACATTTATAGCATCCTCGTTCGTCAGGTGCCTTAGGCTCATCATTTCTAGGTATGTCCTCATACGTTCAACAGGCCTTTTCTCAGTGCGGCGGGATTCCCAGCTATCATCATGGTGATTATACTCCTGCCTATCATCATTCCTCATATGGTCACGCCTTTCATAATGGCGATCATCTCGATAATCCCTCCAATCATCTCGTCTCTCTCACCTATCATCAAAGCGCCTATCATCATGATCATTTCTCCTCCAGTCGTCACGGGCTCTATCATCCCTATCATCTATCAGATCATCTCTCCTCTCATCTTTTCAGTCATCATAATACCTTCAAGGGCTTGTGTGATAATGAAGTTGATTGTTCGTCTTGTTTTGATAGAATCGTCTCGGTTGAAGACGATTTGACCACAATGCGATTTGCTCTTGAATGGTTTCCTGTTCATCATTGAAAGGCTCAGTCATTGGTGGCGGTGCATATTTGTGTTGAGAGGGGGAGGCACCTTTGCTATATTAGGTCATGGGATATGGGTTTGGCTGTGGTTTAGCAGTGTGTGTCTTATTTGAGAGTAAGGCTAAGGAATCTGTGGGTTTGGTGTTTGGGTTGACAGTCAACAACAGAGATGCCAGAGTGTTTACCATCTGTTTGTGAGCATTCACATCACCATGATATTTCTTTAGTTTGTTAAACACAACATTAATGGAGACGTCAGCGATGTCCAGAGCTCGTTTATTTGCTTTGCTTGCAAGAGCCCATTCTGAAGCTAGGGAAGATAGGAACTGGATATTGATGTCATCTCTTTCTTTTTTGATGTGTAGCTTATTGAGCTCATTCATAACAACACAAAATGTTGTAAAAGTACTCTGAATGGATTCTCCGTCCTTGGCTCTGAATTCGGAGAATTTGGCTTTGGCTTCTTCAGTTTTAGCCTTGTCATTCAGATTTGCCCCAAGCATCTGCATTTCCAGTTCGTCCGACATTTTTTTTGCCGACAGTTTGCTGTAAACCCCGACTAGAATATCAGTGCAAAGGGCTAAATAGATAAGATACTCTGTCCTTTTATCTGCTGTTTGTCTTTCCCTTTCTATTTCATTCTCAGGGTCTGAAACTCGCCTTGTTGCTGGAAGTGGAGGATTAGCAGTTGTTACTTCTGGACACTCGGCGTAAAAGATAGCAAGTCCCTCATTTATTAACAGGATCATGAGATGACCCATTGGCTGCATGCTAATGAACTTGTGGAACCGCTTCTTCCATTGCTCATATTCATCTGGATAGAGAACTGGCGGTCTGTTCTCTGATCCAGGGACAAGAGCTTTTCTAGACATGATGATTTGGTGAGTGTTGATTATGAAATAAGGATCTCTGGAAGTGGAAACTAATATCTCGGTTGAAGGAACCGAAATTCGGATGGGTCAAAACTTGGATGAGTCAGAACTCGGATGATGCGGATTTCGGGTGGAGAACCGAAACTCTAATGAACCGAATTTCGGGTGGAAAAACTAAACTCAGATGTGTAAAATTTCAGGTGATGAACTGAAACTCGGATGAGCCGAAAAGCGGGTGTAGAACCGAAATTTGGGTGATCAGAATTCGGTGTGGTGATCTGAAATGAGTTATGAAAATTTTTAAAATGAAGAACAAGTGTTTATGGAGAATCTGAAAAATGTTCCAACCGAAATTCGGGTGATTAGAATTTCGGATGGGATCCGGAAATTGATCCGAAAATGTTTAAAAATGGATCCGAGATGGTCCGAGAATAGATCCGAGATGATCCGAGATTGCATCCGAGTTGATCCGAGATTGAAATTTTTAATAAAATTCGAGAATTGCAGATTGAAGGAAAATGTGTTTTAAAGGCTAGAAATAATTTCTAAATGGTTGGTTTGAATTTAGTAACAAGTTTTGTGAAAAACAAGTAACCAAAAACACTTAAAAGTATTAATTTTAAGAAAAAACCGAGATGCAAAATTATAATAATTCCGATTAACTATTTCGACAATTAATCAATAACAAACTTGTAACGATTGAACAAAAATGCTCGAAATCAATACCATAATTTTTGTTGATTATTATCGAATGAAAACCACATAAAAACAGAATACTTAAATAGGATTAAGAAGAAAAATTGTGGGTTTTTGCGAAGAACAGCCGATGAACACCGAATGAAATAAGTTGAAATCCGCTTCCGTGGCTCTGATACCAATTGTTAAATAGCTCCTTTCAATAACCGTAGCACTCACAGTAAGAACCAATGACAATAATAATCGAACAATGAGAATGAACACTCAATCAATCCTTGAATTTGTCAGAGAGAAAAAGATGAAAAGTGGCGGCCGTATATTTCAAATGAGAATGAGACAAAAGTTGTAGGAAACCCTAGGAGGGTTTCCCTTAAATATTAAAAGCGAGGTTTGAGGAGTTTACAAACTACATCCCTCAACTTCTAAATACAATAATTAAATTACATGGAAATAATTTAAACTAAGTATTACAAATAAACTCCAAATGATTCAAATTTAGAATGTAACATATTCTCTAAATAATTTTGTTTCAAACAATTATAATACTAATTGTTTGAAACTCCTTTATTTAGCAAATATCTGATACTTATAGGAAGTGCGATAAAATTATGTACATTGTCTATTTATCTATATATGTCTTTAATGATAGTGAACCTGACAATTTCTATGTAAAATGTTCAGTTTGAGTGGGACGCTAAACATATCCAGGTTTGTCGGAATTTCAGTTTCATAAGTGATAGGAATCAATCTAAAAGGATAATTGTATATTTGAGGGGGAGTAAAGATGATATGCATTTTCAATCTTTTTGGTCTATGTTTTATTTTATTTTACGTTAGTTTATTAGTTTATTCAAAAAGTAGAAACAATAGTTAATGTTTGAATCTGAAATATATTTTAAAACACAAACAGATTTTTTTTTTGTTTCTGTCATTTGCAAATATTCTAAAAAATTCAAAAAGATTTTTTTTCTTCTTTTTTTCTTCCTTATGTTTTATTTTTATGCTTAGTTAGATTTGTTACGTTATTAATAAACACCTCAAAAACATTTTATTTTAAGCCCAATTTTAATCTTAAGTAGTTAGCTTTATTTTGTTTAAGCCCACAGTTTTATTTTATTTTTATTTGTAAAGGCCCAAACTTTTTCTGTTTGGCCCATTCTTGTTCTCACAAACGCGCGGGTCCTTGGGAACCCGATCCAAACCGCCCGCCTGCCTTTTAAATAGGCAGAATTTCACTTTTCGTCTTCCCTGCGCATCCTATTCATCTTCTCAGACGCCTTCCCCCGCCAAACAACCATTGTTGCTCATAAATCACTCTCATAAGCATCCTTTGCAATCGTTTTTCTCACAGATTCTTCCTTATTTCTTCTCATCTACTACTAGGTAACAATTTACTTCCTTTATTTTGCAATTTAACATACATTTATTAGGTTTTCAAATTTCAGAGTTTTTCGAGGGTTTTCTCTCGATTTTTTAGTTTTTTAGGTCATTAAATCATGTTTTTATCCGTTAGTGTAGTTAAGTAAAATGTTCCTTTTCATTTTCTAGTGTTAGGATCTGCATTTTCATGCATTTTTGAGCATATCGCACTGTAGACGTATGCATGTGCATGAACACATTAAATGCAATGTGTTCTAAGTATAACTCGGGTGCACCCAAGGTTTCGCATGACCATTTCTTTCAGATCATGCATCACTTAAATTGTAAGTGTTACATTATAAATTTCGATCATGCAGAGTTTTATTTTGTAATACTTAGTTTAATTTATTTCAATGTAACTTTATTCCTTTCCGTTGTAATTTATTTATTGCATTTAGAAGTTGAGGGGTGTAAGTTGTAAACTCTTCAAAGTCGCTTTTAATAATTAAGGGAAACCCTAACAACTTTGTCTTATTACATTTGAAATATACAACTCCTCTTTTTCTCCACATTCTCTCTCGATTGATTCAACAGTGATTCTTTCAAGGCTTGATCCACACGAGCAAGCTTTATCATGCTAAGGAATGGTGCAAAGAGACACTCATTAGCAGATGCCCTTCGAGTTTGGACCCCAGTTGAAATGTCACCAATGATTTGTTCAGTTGGGTGACTTCAGGTCCACTTTATCTCGTGTGGCAGGGTGAATGTGATGGAACCTCAGTGGTAAGGGTGGGGATGGATGAAGAGTTGTGATCGATGGTTTCAAGTGAAGGTACCACCGGTTCTGGTTCTGTTGGATCTTCTAGAGGGATAAGGTTTGGAACTATGTGCGAGGGAATTAATGGAGTAGATTCAACTGGAGGTGTGTCTATGGAAGATGTGGAAGGTGTGGATGGCGTATGAATTAATGAAAGAATTGGTGGATCTGATGATGATGGTTGAGCAGTTGAATCATTTGAGGATGTGTTACCTACATAAGAAGAAACAGAAGAAAGATTAGTACTAGGACCAAAAAATTCTACATAGAAAGGATCAAATAAATTAACTAATTCAGAAGAAGATTAGGATGAGTCTCCAGGCATTGGAGTAATGCGTGGTCCTGATTGGTCAACTTCCGTAGCCAGTTCAGCCATTTAATCAAATGTGATATACACACTCTCGTTGACTGTCCTCGTGCGAGTGTTAAATGCGGGATATGCCTTTGAATTGGATGAGTATCCAATAAAGATCGCTTACATCCGCTTTCTCGTTAAACTTCCCGAGGTTGTCCTTGTCGTTCAACACATAGCACCTGGAACCAAACACTCGTAAGTACTTGATATAAGGAAATTTATTAAAAAAAAGTTGATATGGAGTTTTATTGAAGCGCTTATAGATTATAGAGCGATTTTGCGTGTAGCAGGTTGTTGGCACGGCTTCGGCCCACAAGAATGGAGGTAGTTTTGAATAGTTCAACATCGTGCGAGTGGCTTCCACTAGAGTATGGTTACGTCTCTCAACAATTCATTTTGTTGAGGTGTTCTTGCAGCTGAAAACTGATGGTGAATACCCTTGGATCGAAGGAAGTTCTCAACTATCAAGTTCTTGAATTCTGTGCCGTTGTCAAATCGGATCGATTGTACGGACAGCTTCTGTTGCGTTTCGACACTCTTTATGAAGTCTATGATTTCTTGAGTTGTCTCATCCTTAGATCGCAAGAATTTTACCCAGGTACATCGTGAACAGTCGTCAAGGTTAACCAACACGTATCGCTTCCTGTTTATGCTTTGTGTTCGCATGGGGCCACATAAATCCGTATGTAGTAACTCCAACACTCTTTTTGATGATGGTTTGGGTTTTGGCTTGTGAGATTATCTTTTCATCTTTCTTTTCTCGCATGCTCACACAGATGGTCTTTTTCGTAGCGAATTTTTGGGAGTCCCTTAACCAGTTGTTTTCGAAGCCAGCTTGTTCATATACTTGAAATTCAGATGAGATAGCCTTCGGTGCGATAACCAAGAGTCTTTTGATGAGGCTTTTGATAATAGGCAGATGCTATCCTTAATCATAAGCTTAGCTTAGTCTATGGTTTAAAGGTTTGAGTTGCGGGACCAGTTAAAATCTCTTTTCCATCACAACTCTTAACACTACACTTCTTAGCCCTAAATGTGACCTCTAGCCCTTTGTCCCAGAGTTGTCCTATGCTAAATAGATTATGTGATAACCCGTCAACATAGTCAACATCCTTGACGACTAGATTATTTTAAGACTAAATCCACGTATCTTTTGATTTGAGCATGATTGTCATTACCAAACTTAACTGTCCCACAATACTGTTCTATCATATTCGACAGCAACTCTCTCCTCCCAATCATGTGCTTTGAGCAACCCGAATCCATGTACCAAATGGATTTTGCCTGTAAGAAAATTTGATACAATGAATATCTTTGGGCATGAGAAACTCATCCCCTAGGAATTTACATGCAAACTGTGTTCTCAACCGAGTTGTTCAGAAAACATCAAGCGTTTTAGACCGGGTCCAGAGCTGAGTGCACAGAAGTCAAACGTGTCGGTTTTAGCATAAAATTGTACATTAACCGACAAACAGAAGAATGGGTCCTATCATGAGTTAACTAGAAGCCATTTCATTGAAGTGCGGGTCTTGATCTGAAGTAACCAAGAACTATCTGTATTAAATCACCAAATTTTGGGTACCCATCTTAGGATGGGTCCTTTTTGGTTAGGTGTTCCAGGTGTATATAGCACATTTGAAGTCTTAGGAACCCATATTGCATTTTTTTTGTGGACTATAGGCAGAGCCTTTTGGTATCCATTTGTGTTTGGACCAACTGGCTTTGAAACCTTAGGCGATGAAATTGTCTTTGGTTTTGGACTTCTTGAAACCAATTTTACATTTGCTTTTGGTTAGGGCCTAGGCAAAATACAAGTATCAAGTTTTGGTGTGACCAATGATGCACTATTTTTTATTTTGTTTTTACGAATTCTTTTTGCAGGATAAGGCACAAATTTATTCATTTCAGGTGACGTCTATAACTAGTTGGACATAAAGTAAACAAATACGCAAAAGAATACTTTAAACAAGGCATAGAATTTGTTACATCAAGACAAACATTGTTTTCTGAGATTACATTCAGCCTATCTCTAGAAACAAAATCTTAGCCTTCTTCACAAAAACAAGTTGAAAAATCTTGCATAGTAGATTTGGTGACTCTTCTCACATGATCTATAGGAACAAAACGATGAGAGTCAGTACATTTGAAATTTTTGGACTTAGAGAAATTTCCATGGTGAGTGGGTTTCTTGGAAGGCTGAGATTGAATCTTAGTCTTATTTGAAACCTCAGCATTTGACGATTTTGAACACTCACCTTAGAGAATGATAAAAGGAACTTCAACCTTAGATTTACCTTTGTCTGATGATTCAAGTGGGACTTTGGTAGGATGAGAAACTTTTGAATCTTTTAAATCTGAATTTAACCTTTCTGAAACTGTGTCAAACTTTTATTCGTAGATGGTTAAATCTACATTTTGTTCAAAACTCTATCTTACCAATTTCTTGTCGCTTTTGAGAAGAGCTTCTTGATAACCAAGGGCTTTCTCTCGAGCTGTCCTTAAGTCCTTTTCTAAAATATTTATTTTGTGTTGAAGAACTTTTGTAGGAACATAAGGATGAGGGACTGTGTAAGGTCTTGCACTGACAGATCTATCTAGATGCGGAACCGTCAACGAGTGCGGAATCCTCGTTAACGGGTAGACGGAAACAACTATCACCAGAAACACGGAGACTATCAGAAGCTGCACAAACGACACACGAACGCACCTACAAACTGATTCTCTCCTAAACGGCACTAACACTGATGATAAACTCGAAATCGCTTAATGCTTAATCAGTCTCGAATTCTGCACAAAGTCTAATAATATTTCGAGTCTATCCCTAATTATAGAGGCTAATTCGAGTCTGTCATGGGCTAAACTTGAATCCGGCCCAAAGCCCATTCGAGTTTGTCCCATCTGACATTCTCGAATCTGCCTAAATGGTCACATTCGAATCTGTCTTGTGACTCATTCGAATCTAACTAGATTCGAATCCTAGTCATTAGATAATTCGAATTTACCTTCTCACATAATTAACTAAGTATTGAAACTTATGTTTTTACCTTATGATTGATTTTATCTTTGATCTTTACGTTTGAACTTCTTGTAATATGTTACATTAAGTTCAAACACACAAACAATAATAATTATCAACCATATATAAACATATATATCTAACACTTGCTAAACCACAATGTTGGATCACTTAGACTGCTATCGTCACACAGGATGTACCAACAGACTCCCCCTTGACGATAGCTTCTAATAATTCACACATTTGATTAAGAACTTTGTTTATTATTTATTCAAACTACTTCCAGCATACAAACCTTTTTCAATACACACTTTAACTACATTCTCATATTTCCTAGCCTCACCATCCATATGAGTGTCACTAGAGATCTTATGAGCATGCAAAATGTGAAGATCATCTCGAGAAAGGTTTACCAGGTGAAGAGGATCATAGATTCTAAGAATCACCTTTTCTTCAAAATCTTCCATTACCGCTTCTCCCGTATCATCGACATACCACCAGTTCAGATTTTTCAAGACATTCTGTGGCATAGGCTTGAGCGGCACCTTTCTTAGACATCATACGGGTTTGTACTGAATCTTCATCCAAAGACGCCCAGTTAGAGGATCAATTCTAGAAGGGTCCTCTACTCTTCTTCCTATCCTTGGATTTAGGCGTTCAAACTTCCTTGATCTTCCCTCTTTCCTTATGATTCTTGCAATTACATCTGCGTAGGGATCATTGCCAATATTAATCAGTTCTTTCCAAGCTAACGCCTTGATCTCAATTTTTGGCAGTGAATTGAATGCTTTCAGAGTTCGCCTCAGGTACTGGAGCCCGTCTTTTCTCTTGATTATGAATAGCTGCAGTTCTCGATCAAAGAACCAGCTTAAAATCCTTCCTGATAGCTTTCCAGTCCCTGGCACCCTCATATTCTTTTTCAGCTCTAATTCTTTCTGCTCAGCTCTAACCACAACTTTCTTTTCTCTTCATTTGTTAGTTCTCTGGCAGGTTCCTCTACTGATGGCTGAACATTTAAAGCAGCATTCACCACTTCTACGTTAACAATATCATTCCCTTCTATGACATATGTATCAGTGATAGGATTTTGCTGCACGACGATCTCATCAGCTTCATCGTCCTCATCAGCACACACCTCATCATCTGATCTCCAGTCAACAATCTCTTCAGGCACAAACTCACCCTCTTCCAGCTCTTCCATTTCATCTTCAAAATCAAAACCCAAATCCATCGGATCGTCATCAAGATCCATGAGAGCATCAATCATCTCACTTATCTCAAAATCCGTAGGCTTAGATGAACTAGCTCTCCTACTTCTCCTTCTGCTTGACTTGGCTCCCCCTGAGATTGAGCAGCCTGAGCAGCAGAAAAATCTACTGGCTCATTCTGTCTTTGAGAGCTGGGATCATTGCCTTGGTCTTCTTCATCATTATCATTATCCTTCCTACCTACTTCTTGATCTCGGCACGATGTCTCCCCCTGAGCCTGTAACATTTTCATTAATTGCTCTACTAGGGAGCGCATCGATCTTAGCTCGGCCGCCTGATCGCAGACAAAAGTCTTTAACTCTACGTTCTCTCCCTGAACGTTTTCCACAATCTTCTTCAAATCGGCATTCTCCTTACCAAGATTTGCATTATGAGTTTGAATTTCACCGATTGCCTTTGTTAGGCCTAAGATTTGGATATGTTGGAAGTCAACACGAGCTTTAAGCTGTTGATATCTTTGATTGTCAGCGTATGTGGACGAGGTTGATGGAATGGACTGTATCGGAGTTGGAATGATCGGCGATGGGATATACGGTTCATCTTGAGGTGGTGGTGGTGGAATGGTGGTTTGAGGTTCCTGAGGTTGAGGGTTTTGAGGTTGAGGGATTTCTGGTTGTTCTGCTGAAGTTGAAGACGATCCTTGCATAAATCTGTGACGCTTGGCCCATTGCCTTATCACTAACGGTGCAACCTCTTCTTCAAAATCGGAGTCATCAGACTCTCTTGATGCGCGCCTCCTTGAAGCCTTTTCATTAATAACCACTAATCTAGATCCATAAGTCTCTATTCGAACTGTTGGTTCAGTAGATACGGACTCTGGAGCTTCAACCTCTATGTCCTCCATTTCTTCTGACTCAGTAGCAGATGATGACTCATCATTTCCAGTCTGCTCTGGTTCATATTCGTCAACATCTCTCAGCACATCTTCTTCTCCCTCTGGAGGCTCTAGTAACTGATCAACCAACTCTGCAGTTATATCCTCATTTGCATGAGGCCCAGACGCCCAGATTTCTTCCAAAGTTTGGGCTATCTGTTCAGATTCCGTTGCGGCACTTGAAGGCCCTGCTTCATGTACCTCTGGCTGTTGACTTGTCGAAGGCCTAGATGCCTGAGTTTGACTCGCAGTAGCTCTTTGTCTTCTCCTTTGTGGCTGTGCGCGCGGTTGTTGTTGTTGTTGTTGCGGTGGCTGTCTAGCTTGAACTTCAACTTCCCCTGCCCAGTTGGCAGTATCTGGGGCTTCAAAATTCCTATCCAAAATAGCTCCAAACAACGGTCGCTCGACCGGAACCGCCAGCCTTCTTCTGTGCGAGGAGCAATCAGCAAAAATTCTTTTATCCATCGCAGCTACACTTTGGATATCATTTAGCTGAGGCAAATTCGGCAAGAAATGCCTGATGAGCATCATTATGAATCGTGGATACAGCAGAAATTGTTGATGCTCTGGAGCGGTGATTTGATGAACGAATTCGGAGAAAAACATTTCCGAAAAGCTGAATGGCCGATTATAAACTAACGCGATCATCCCAGACTGGATCTTCGAGACTATATAGTCAAAACCGGCTTTCTTAGCTGCAAAACAAACCATAAAGACATGAGCCAAAATCTTCATTGGCCAATAAGCCTGCTCTTCATGTAAGATGCCTTCGTAACATCCTGGCTGTAACCCATCCTTTGAAAAGCCGCTTGCCTAATACTTGGTGGAAAGTCAATAGGCCCAGACTCCTCTTCCTGAGATCCTAGCTGCAACACTTGACGCAGCATATCGGCAGAGAACACTAGCGATTGTCCAGCGATTCTAGTTCTCAGCACTGTCGGGGTGACAGAGCAGTCCACCTGAAGATGATCATAGAATTGGCGAACATAGGGAATTACAATCTGAATATTGTGAGATAAAGCAAAAGCAATCCTAGATTCAACAAGAAAATCCATCATTTGACGAAATCCCTGCGCCTCAGGGATATGATGATCATAGGGAATGACCATATTATGCTTCGGTGCGAATGCACGAACAGCCATATCTGCACAATAGATAAACTGTTAGAATTATTAAAAAATCAATAAACTTGCTTAAATTCAAATTTGTTTTATTTTGAACTTGTGTAAGTACAAAATCAAACACAAATGAAATTCCACAAGTTTAATTAAATTGAAAAATGCAAATAATTCAAATAATTCAAATAAAATGACAAATTCGAATGTACAGATTCGAAGACACCCTATTTCGAATT
Organism: Centrapalus pauciflorus; assembly: GCA_020465985.1. Taxonomy (NCBI): domain Eukaryota; kingdom Viridiplantae; phylum Streptophyta; class Magnoliopsida; order Asterales; family Asteraceae; genus Centrapalus; species Centrapalus pauciflorus. Next base: position 188,830 of record JAANYP010003633.1, on the reverse strand, counting down.
TGATGACAGATTCGAATGTAATGGGCTTCTCGAGTTTACTGACAAACTCGAGAGAGTCCAAGAACAGATTCGAACAGTCGTCGACCAATTCTTCATCAAAACCCATGATTTTAACCATTTTGAACTTAGAAAATCACATGCATTAGTCCAACTAGGTTCTAATCACTGATTTATGTATTTAATTTGACTATTTACTGGTCCAAAGTTTGTAATTTTGAAAAAAACGACTTAGACCCATAAACCTTCAAAAAATCGATGATTTGGCTTATATGGTGTATAAAACTACATGAATCTTGTACAACCAAGTTGATTATACCTAGATATATCAGTAGAATCGAACACTTTAGCAATAAAGTCGACAAATTGTCGTTTTTGTGAAGAACGGTTGATTCGAGCCGATAGATTCGAAATCGCCTAAATAGATTTGAGGATATAGATTCGAAAACAGTAATGAGTTAATGACTTTACTGTTAACCTATATATACCACCTACCTTCGAATCTAAGGCCAATGTCGAATCTACTGACAGATTCGAGACTACCCTAATTCGAGTGTAACCTAAACTCGAATTACACCAAATACTTAGAAAAATTTCGAAAATTTTGAAATAACTTCAACTTTTTCAACCTTTTCCACGGTATTGTGTAACGGAATAAACTATGCCTAATCCTTTACCCGAAACACAAGATTTTCATGCAGTGTTTATTTTATTCAACTGTTAACGCACCCTCAGTAATTTTTGACCTTTTTCCTAAGTTAAAAAATAAAATAAAATAAACTAAACTAAAATAAACTAAGGTAAAATATACTAAAATAAAATAAAATAAAAACTAAGTAAAATTAAAATTTTAAAATTTTGACCAAAAAATCTAACTTAGACTTAAGCTATACTTATTAAAATTTACAACCTAAGCTAAACGGTGAATAAAATAATTTTGATGAGTATAGTCAAAGAAAGGTTCAATTAGATAGCGATGTCAGATACTCACTTTCAGTACTTAAACTTTCACACTTAGGAATTTTTATTCCTTTGATTGTTTGTCGTGAAATACCCATTTAGCCGATTGTTGGTATTTACCCCTTTAAACATTCTACATTTCGGAATATCCCATGGCATTTTTATTTATCATGAGATTATCTTACGTGACCCAGACATAGACATACTTTTATGATCAAAGCATACAGACAAAGATTCTAACTTGTTGGTATTTGCAAACTTTCTTTAAAAGACAAACATCGGACACAGGTTTGTATTTTCATACAACAAAGTGTCTTAGTTTGACTTAAGGTTTATTCTTAAAGCTAGCAATACAGCGGTGACAGGTCTGTACCAACGTACAACAAAGCGACATATCTTGCCAACCCGAATCTAAACAGAGGCAACAGATCTGTACTTACGTACAACAGAGTTACATGTTTTCGACTCTCAATTGTGTATGATATTTCTATTCTTTCCATTTTAAGATGTATTTGATGTTGCCATACATCCCCAGAAAGTTTGCATACCTCATTTAGACTCAAAGTTTGTATGTCTTGTACATAAAAATTAAGACCGATTGGTCATACATCTAAGTTAGTGACACGTTTGACTTTTTCTTCAATATTTTATTTGCCTTGAGACTCCCTATATGTATTATGCCTACCAAGACATCAAACTAAAATAAAGTATAACATTTAGAATTTTAGTTGCATTATGTGTGAAAGCCTAAACACTTAGAGTTTGTAACGACTGTGCTAATATTCGTCACTTTGAACCTATGCTTCTAAGACTTAATTCCTTTTCTGATATTCTCTTTTTTTTTTTTGTATTTTTATGATTTTCTCTCTTTTTTTCTTTTGTTTTTCATAAGAAAAAGCACTAAAAGAAGATAACCTACTAACTTACTAAAAATAGAAACTTACCAAAAATAGAAACTATCCTAAATTAGCAGACTTACTATAAAAAGAAAGAAATACTACAACTATAAAAGGAAATAAACTACTACTACGGTCAAATTACTCTGGGTTGCGCATTCCATTCAGTGGAATTAAATACTCAAAACGTGACTTATCAAATGCTTTGGTAAATAAATCTGCATTATTATCTTCCGTTGCCAATTTTACCAATTTGATTAAGTTCTTTTCAGCACAATCACGAATAAAATGATGCCTAATGTCTATGTGCTTTGTTTTGTTGTGTTTAACTGGATTATTCGTTATAGCAATTGTAGATTGATTGTCTATCCTAATTGGAGTTTGAGTGTAAGCCAAACCGTAATCCCACAATTGTTGTTGTATCCACAGAACCTGTGAGCAGCAACTACCAGCAGCAACATACTCGGCCTCGCACGTTGACACGACTACCGACGTCTGTTTCTTGCATTGCCAGGATACTAGTCTCCCTCCTAGGAATTGACAACCTCCAGTTGTTGATTTGCGCGTCAAGCTGCATCCTCCGTAGTCAGAATCCGTGAATGCCTCCAACTCTAAATCTCCCTCCGCGTGATACCAAAGTCCCAGCTTCGGTTTCGACTTGAGGTATCGTAGAATCCGCTTCACAGCTTTCATATGCATCTCCTTCGGATTTGCTTGAAACCTAGCACAAATACATACAGCCAACATGATGTCAGTTCTTGAAGCAGTTAAATACATAAGTGATCCAATCATGGCCCGATATAACGTCGGATCCACATCGGTGTCACTTTCAGTACCCGGTCCGAGATTGTGATTCACTTGAATCGGCGTGCTGAAATGGGCAGTCAATTTTCTTCCTTCCATCCCGAAGCGCTCTAATATGTCATAGACATGCTTCGTCTGATGGATAAACATACCATCCTTCTTCTAGTCAACTTGTAACCCCAAAAAGAAATTTAACTCTCCCATAGCACTCATCTCGAATTTTGACTTCATCACCTTCTCGAAATCTTTGCACAATTGTTCGTCTAATGATCCAAAATGATATCATCGACGTACACTTGTACCAAGATGAAGTGTTCTCCCTTTCTCTTAACAAACAGCGTACTATCTATCCTACCCCTTTCAAACCCGTTTTCTAGCAGATGGTTGGATAGAGTCTCGTACCACGCCCTTGGTGCTTGATGCAATCCATATAGAGCCTTATCTAAACGATATACTCTATCAGGATATTTTGGATCTGTAAATCCGGGCGGCTGTTCTACATACACCAGCTCCTTCACTTTCCCGTAGAGGAAAGCACTCTTAACATCTAGTTGATATACCTTAAAGCCCTTGAAGGAGGCAAACGCCAGAAACAACCTAATGGCTTCCAGCCTTGCTACTGGTGCAAACACCTCATTGTAATCGATTCCCTCCTCTTGGTTGAAACCCTTTACAACTAGCCTAGCCTTGTTGCGAGTGACTATACCCCGATCGTCTCTTTTGCACTTAAAAACCCATTTGGTTCCTATGGCAACTTCTCCTCGAGGTAATGGAACTAACTCACACACTTCAAGTTTCCTAAACTGTGAAAGTTCTTCCTGCATCGCTTCAACCCAGGAGTTATCCTTAAGTGCCATTTGCACATTCTTAGGCTCTACTTGCGATATGAAACACGAATAGAGACAGGTATGATATGCCTCAGAGTCATTTATCATCGACAACAACACTGTGTTGTTGTTTAAACTACTCCTAGTCCTCACACCCTCGTTAGGATTTCCTATGATGCTTTCTATAGGATGGTTTTTGTTGATCCTAGAGGTCTCTATCTCATCAACAGTCAGAGTATCTCCTAAGTTGGATCCTATTTCACCTAATGGGGGAACAGTCTCAGCTTCCACATTTTCTTCCTCATGGACATTTTCCTCAGAGTTGGAACTTGTTGGCTGAGTCTGATTCTCAGTGGTAGGTGCCTCCTGATCAGCAACTTCTGGAGATCCATCTTCAGTCGCAGTAGGCTCGGATGCGGATTGAAATGTGGTCCTCGGAAAGGTATGACCTTCGTCATTCAGATGTAACGTCGCCATGTCCTTTTCGATTGTACCTGCATTTTCATCCAAAGGAATGTTAAATGACTCAAATAACGTATCATAGTCAAATATCCATTCCGGACCTGTTTGGGGTTCATGTGTATAACTTGTGACTTCAATGTTATACACAATCTCAACCGTACCATTCGTTTTGTTAAAAACCCGTTTGTTTGGTGAGTTCGGCACATAACCTAGGAAGTATCCTTCGTCAGCCTTTTCACCAAACTTCGGTTGATGTTTTGTACGTAAAAGAGTGCATGGTACCCCAAACGGTTCGAATCCAGTTAAATTAGGTGGCCTTTTATTCAAAATTTCATAACAGGTTTTGTTCAAAGATTTGACAGTTAGGACTCCATTTAAAATATGACATGCGGTATTAACTGCCTCCCCCCAAAACATGGTAGGAAGTTTTGAATCCGATAACATAGTCCTAGCTGCCTCAATCAGTGTCCTGTTTTTACGTTCGGCCACCCCATTTTGTTGAGGTTCATATGGTGCACTAAATTGATGCACTATGCCCTTTGAGAGGCAATATACACCAATTACAGTGTTTTTGAACTCATTTCCATTATCACTACGTATCCTTTTAACCCGTGTTCCGTAGGAATTCTCCACTTGGTCTAAGAACCCGATGAGCTTGGAAGCCGTCTCGTCCTTTGTACCTAGAAAGAAAACCCAAGAAAATCGTGAGTAATCGTCAGTGATAACTAAACAATACCAACTACCTCATATACTCCTTTTGTTGATTGGACCGAAGAGATCCATATGCAACAAATCGAATGTTGAGGTTATGGAGTTCTGCGTCTTGGACTTGTGTGTCTTCTTATGTTGTTTGCTCTTCTTGCATGGTAGCCACTTGTCCTCGAACTGAAAGCTCTTCATAGGCACACCTTGCACCAACCCATTCTTCGTTATGTAGTTCATCTTTCTTAGGTGCAAGTGAGCCACGCGTCTGTGCCACAACACTGATTCCGTCTCCGAAGCTTTTGATAGTAAGCAGATCGGACCCATCGAAGTATCCGGCTTGTTCATATCGAGCATGTACAAGTCATTCTTCCTTGGAGCCCGCATCAATATCCATTCTTCAGGTATCTTGAATCCCGGTTTTAGCACTAACGCTTCAGTGTCAGTGAAAAGTACTGAATTCTTCCTATCACAGATTTGAGATACACTAATGAGATTATGAAGCAGTTTATCAACGTGATAAACTTGATCCAATGTAAACGTCCCATTAGTGACTTCTCCAGTTCCAGTGATAGTTCCTCCTTTATTACCCGCGAATGATACAAATCCCCTATTCCCACCCTTGAAGTCTGTAAGGAGACTTCGTTCCCCTGTCATGTGCCTGGAGCATCCACTGTCGACGAACCATTTGTTGTTTAGACCTGTGGTAATCTCCTGCACATGAAAGAAAATAGGTTAGTTATCACGGGGAACCCAAGCCATAACTGACTTGGTTATACCATTCTCGTCCACATACTTAAACTCTTTCAAATACCCATCTCGCCTTTCAGGTGACTTGGGTCGTTGAACAGGAGTTTGTTGTGGTGCCGAGTGATGTAAATTCACTCTTTGCCTTTGAGTAGGCATTTGTTGTGGAGCTCTCGAATAATTCCGATTATATTGCATTTCAGATTGTGATCCCTGAGCTCTTACCGGTGCGTAATGTCTAACGGGAGTATGTGACCTAACTGGAGTGTGTGCCCTGCTAGGTGTTGTGCTCCTATAGACTTGTTGAGGTGCTGACCTAGATTAATTAATGACACGATTCGGTGAATTTGTCCTAACCACTTCTTTTGGTCCAACCTTAACCGGTGTTTGTTTCACAACTTGTTTTGGTGCAGCCTGCACAGTTTTCTCGGTACTCTGAGAACTACTAGTGCTCGCCACACTTGTTGAGGGTTTAGGCTGTTCTGGCTTCACTGTCTTAGGTGTATTATCAACTTTCCTATGTGGACAAGTAGAAGCTACATGCCCCCTTTCGTGACATCTAAAGCATGACATTTTGTCTATTGGCTTCTTTTGTGAGCCCTTAGACTTAGGTGTCTCACTAGTGTCTTGGTCCTTTTGTACATCTATTGCGACTGGCTCATCGTCCTGATCATTAAAATCAATCTTATGTTTTCCTGCAGGTGTTTCACTGGAGGAAGACACTAATTTGACTTTCTTAACCTTGACAGCTGTGTCAGCCACCTTAGGTGTATTCTCTATTTCAGGCTCAGATATAGGTGCAGGTAAGTCCTCTAAGTCTACTGATTTATCAGTTTTCTCCTGAGGTTGAGGCACGTAGTTTGCATTAAAAGGTGGAGGAATTTCATGAAATCCTAAACCTACAGGCTTTTTAGATTGACGTTGGGCATCTAAAACTTTCCCTAGGTTCAGGCTTGAATTCCTAAACTTCTCTAGCTTACTATTGGCTTCTGCTACCTTTACCTTTGTTTCAGCTAGCTCTATGTCTTTGTCCTTGAGACTTTTGTTCAAGGCCTCGACATGCTCATACATAAGCTCTAACCTAACACACTGCTCACTCAGTTTGTCTTTCAGAACTATTACATCTTGAGCATCAGCCTTTAGTTTTTCCTTAAGATCTTGTTTAATATCGTTTTGGCTAGCATTATCAACCTTTAAAGACTCATTTTGAGCAGTTATGGTTTGATGTGATTCTAAGACTAGATTTAACCTATCATTAGAAGTAACACATAACAAACATAATTCATGAAAAAGAGAGTAAGTCAGACTAACCTTTGTGTGGTCGGTTTCCACGTTGGCCATTTGAGCGGCAAACTCCAGTAGCGTCTGATCATTCGTCTTCTCCACCCACATCGGACTGCTGTCCCTTGTGGTCCGCTCTTCCCCTTCACATCCATTTTCCGTTACATCAGCCGTAAAAGCCCGAGCATTTGATTCCGGATGTGAGCTCCAGTCGTAGGTACCATCTAGCTGTCTGTCTAATGTGACATTCGACAATAGACCAGCTAGATTGGCTTGACTGGCAGATGAACTCGGAAGGTACCGTTGTTGAGACTGATTCTGATACTGTCCCTGATGCTGACTCTGCCCTTGGTACGTCTCTACCTTCGGTCTGTTACATTCTCTGGCGAAGTGTCCCAGACCTTGACAGTTGTAGCACTTGACCTTGGACTTATCAAATCCAATCCCCTTATTATTCATCGTCAAATTCCTCCCAGATCGTTTGATGAATCTCTTAACCCGTTGGGTTACCATGGCCAATTGCCATTTAAGATCCATTTCCTCAAGATCGTCAGGGTCGACCTGATCGTAGTCTTCATCCCAGAGAGCAGGATCGTTAATTTTCCCTTGAACGCAGTTCCCATATGCGGCCACAAATGAAGCAAGTAGATTCAAATGTTCTTCCGCTGATTTCGCGCTCATGGGCATCTTAGAATAGCTCTGAGATGTCGTCGCCTGTGCTGCTTGAGGTTGCTGTTCTTCTGATCTTCCCAACCCTAAGAATGCTCTGTTCAGTGTGTCATCAGACTCTGCTAGTGACGACGTTTCTCCGGTGAAAAACGCTGTAGCAGTCTTCAGATCGGCGGTCGCTGAAGGTTTTGTTGATTTTCCAAAATACATCGCTGGATTCTGGACTTGTTCGTAATCATTTTCGGCCTTCAGTAGCTCGAAATGATATGCTCGCAACGTTCCCACAATACCCTACAAAGATTGGGTATAGTACTTATCCTCATTAAGCTTTATCATTGCCACATACATAGCCCATTTGGCTGGTAAGGCATCAAGAAGCTTATTGTTCTTGTCGGTGTCAGTATACTCAATCCCGTGACTTTCAAGCTCTGTCAATAGATGATAGAACCGGGTGATGGTATCATCCAGCTGTTCATCCTTTAACGCCTTGAAAATCGCAAACTGTTGTTTCAATAGTTGCATGCTCTTCCTTCGTACCCTTGGATTACCCTCACACCTTTTCTCCAGTGACTCCCAAAGTTCTTTAGAAGTCTTTTGAGTCCGAAATGTATGCAGAATATCCGGAGGCAACGCCATTCGAATTATTGAAAAAGCTCTGTTCCCAGCTTCATAAAGTTTCTTATCATCTTCCTTCATCATCTGATATGATAGAACTCTCTGACGGCCTTCAACTTCAGAAATTGGTGGAATGTATCCTTCGTCAATACACACCCACATGCGCATGTCATTAAAGCGCACAAAATCGGCAAACCGATCTTTCCACCAATAGTAATCCTCGAGTTTCATCAGCTTAGGCGGAGTGTTTGCCTTCCTGACCTCGTGGTCCATTTCCAGAAACTTTTGAAGATTTGACATCGTTTCGAAAGTAATTGAATTGAACTTAATTAATTTAATTCGAAACTAATTTAATTTAACTCTTTCGAATCTTGGCAGATTCGAATCTAATTAATTATAAATCTATTCGGAATTAAATTCGATTAAGTTTGATAATTCAACTAAATTCGAAATTATGACAGATTCGAAAGTCCCCTAAACTCGAAGGTCAAGCAAACTCGAACACTTAGAAGATTCGAAGCCCTATTCGATTCTAGATCAGATTCGAAACAAACTCGAATGACAGTAGATTCGAGACCCCTATCGAAACTAGCACAGACTCGAATCAAACTCGAAACACACTTTATCAAACTCGAAAGGAGCGGATTTGGTTAGACTCGAAACTAAGAATAACCCTAATTACCCCTAATAGATTCGAGCGCCGCAAACTCGAAAAACGGCTAACACTTCGATTTCTTTAGGTTTTGCAGATTAAGTCAGTATTTTAACAACGAAAAATATTGATTTCGATCAAAAACACGAAAAACACAAAGTATTTCTCGTCAAAGAATTTGTTAAGCTCGAAAACACACAAAAAACACGATTTTGAGAGAAAAACCGTCCAATACGTCAAGAAACCTAGAATGTATCTAGATGAACACGAAGAACACCAAGAACACCCTGTAGGCTTTGATACCACTTGTAAGGTCTTGCACTGACAGATCTATCTAGACGCGGAACCGTCAACGAGAGCGGAATCCTCGTTAACGGGTAGACGGAAACAACTCTCACCAGAAACACGGAGACTATCAGAAGCTGCACGAACGCACATACAAACTGATTCTCTCCTAAACGACACTAACACTGATGATAAACTCGAAATCGCTTAATGCTTAATCACTCTCGAATTCTGCACAAAGTCTAATAATATTTCGAGTCTATCCCTAATTATAGAGGCTAATTCGAGTCTGTCATGGGCTAAACTCGAATCCGGCCAAAGCCCATTCGAGTTTGTCCCATCTGACATTCTCGAATCTGCCTAAATGGTCACATTCGAATCTGTCTTGTGACTCATTCGAATCTAACTAGATTCGAATCCTAGTCATTAGATAATTCGAATTTACCTTCTCACATAATTAACTAAGTATTGAAACTTATGTTTTTACCTTATGATTGATTTTATCTTTGATCTTTACGTTTGAACTTCTTGTAATATGTTACATTAAGTTCAAACACACAAACAATAATAATTATCAACCATATATAAACATATATATCTAACACTTGCTAAACCACAATGTTGGATCACTTAGACTGCTATCGTCACACAGGATGTACCAACAGACTGGTTTGACAAGTTCGACGTTCATTTCAGTCGATGAATAGCTGGAAAGAAGTCTTCCTCTAGAGTTGGTACTTTATAAGGATAACTCTCATTTAGCTTATCATATTTAAAAGAAATCTCCTTTCTTTATTTTCATTTTGTATCTCCTCCTCTTGGGTTAGAAGCCTTCTTCCAATGTTTGAAGGAAGAAAGTCTGATACCCGCGTCCCATGTATCTTCTATCATAATACATTGGTAGAACTGATATAGCCTTTTCCAATAACTTAGGTTTTTTAAAACTAATTCCTTGTTTGGAATGATAAAACCTAGTTTCTTTAGGTTGATTTAAGTGAATAGTTTGTTCAGACTGACCCCTTTTTAGAAATTCATCATCTATGTTTTTGATCCGTGAGTACAAACCTATGATCTCCTTTTCTATAATTTTATATTTTCTCTCGTTGTCCAAATTTTCTGTCACACCCCGTTACCCCGGTTGGCAACGAAACGTGACGTCGCGGAAGCGTAACAATAATTATAACGAACGACCACTATATGGACGTTTTCAAAAATATATTGATTTAACTTCAAATATAAATATTATTTTACATAACCAAAATACAGGGTAAGTAGTTCTTAAAATACCAAGATTTAAATACACAATTTAGTTTATCCGTAAAGATCCAAGTAAATCTGCGAGTTTGAAAATGATGCGACACCAAAATGAACGGAAGCCTTGGAATACTTCCGATAAATGTGCATGTCTCAATCACCTGAAAATACATGCTAAAATACGTCAACAAATTGTTGGTAAGCTCATAGGTTTACGCGAAAAGACCAATTGTATGGACATTATCAGATGAGTTGAATTTATAAAGCATAAATTCCATGTATGTATTACATAAACCATCATGCAACCGAAGCTTAATTAAATGAGTTTGCCCTGTGCAGTATTCCCATACGTAATACCGTGTGTTGAATATATATGCACCCGCTGTTAGCCGAGCCGAACTAACCCGAATGGGGGACATGACCCCGACAGATCTATCCACAATATATTCGCGCTTACAAATAAATGCAATTAACCGTTCATGATTTGAGGGCTGATGGATCCACACATGTAATACATATAAGAAATAAATAGTTTTGATGTCCATATGAAAATAGTGCATGTATTTCCACCCCAATAGATAGTGAAAATAGGAGCTATGAAGACTCACCGAGCTTGTGATGACAAAATACGCGCAAAAATGCAAGTTTGCGTTGTTTGATGGGTGATGAAACCGGATGTGTTCAACCGAGTCCTAAATGAATATAAGGACTTAATATCTCTAATATATGATAATATGTATATTTATAGATTTTTATGTCTTAAATCACCAAACATTACAAGTTATAAATAAAACCCACTTAAAACGTCAAGTTTATATATATATAATTTTCCAGCTTTTCGAAGGTTTTTCGGCCTACTTTGAGGCTGTTTTTGACCAAGCTCCAAAACGATTTAGGCTTTGGTTTTCTTGGACATTAAAATACTATATACAAAGAATTTTTAAAGTCAAGAACGGTCATTTTTCGAGGTGCTTAGGTTGGGGAAAAATCTTGTTGAAAACCCTATGTTGGCCATTTTTGAGCTGTCAAACTTCCGGTTTCCCAAATACTTTCTGGGGGTATTAAACTCCAAACTAAATTATGAAAACTTCCAGATTTTTAGTTAAGACATAGATGTAACTTTTGAGACAAGAATCAATTCATTTCGTTAAGTTATGAATTAGTTATGATTTCTCAAAGTCGGTGTACATTTTCTGCCGAAAATCCGTAGTTTATAAACTTGAAATAACTAGTAATTCTTGTTGTTTATTCAAAGACTACTTGTATAAAAGTTATAAAACACATATATATCACTTTTTTTCATAATATTTACACTTTTATGATGTGTTTATATATTTATAAACACATTTGAAGGAAACAACTTAAAAACAAAAACTAGTGATTTATGAACTTGAGTTCTTATGAAAGTTGTTGTTGTTGGTGATTATATATATTATGCAAGACTTATATAAACATAAAAAAATATAATAGGTTAGTATTTACTTACTTTGATGTGTTAGAAGAATGAAAATGAGTAGAAGAGTTGTTCTTGAACTAGTTGCACCAAAAACACTCTTGAAAAGCTTGAATTCTTGAAGAATAAAGAAAGAAAACAACTTTGGTTGTGTGTGTGTGGCTATGGCCGATTTTTTTGAGAGAGAATGAGAGGTTTTTCTCTTGAAAAGGTGTGAGGATGAATGAGAAATGATCTCTCTATTTATAGAACAAGTTTGGTCTTGAAAAGATGCAAGGATGTGAAGGTGGAGTAAGATCTTGGATGAAATGAAAGGAGAAGATGTGATCGTGATTGTGTATGGAGTTTTGCATTATAACAATGAAGTCAAAAGCTAGTTTGTACTAGCTAGAACGCCAGCCATTATGATGTATTTACGTTGTATTTTCATTATTATCTTTTTGTATAAAATTATTTAGAATGTATTCTTGTATTTCCCTTTTTATGTAAATTCATAAATACTTTTGAATGCATTAGTTTAATGAATTGTTTTAGTCTTGCATAATTAATGTTAAGTAAGTGTATTAGTGTATGATTAGTATCACTAATCAAAGTTTAATTATGTACTTAGTTGAATTAACCCATCATATCGTAAATCGAACGGATTAATTGATTTGTCGATTCATCGCACCGATGAAATTGATTCTAATTGAGTTGAATTTCCTTATGTACATTGTTAATCACCTTGATAAACTGCTAATGACCACTGATTAGGTTATAAATTGCTACTAAACACTGATTAGATCATAGTTGCTAACCTGGTTTAGTGCCGGATGTTACAGTCTCCCCCTGTTATGGGAATTTCGTCCCGAAATTTTATCTTGTTTCCTCAGAGGTCTAGTTACTTAGAATTAGGTGAGGGTATCTTTGGTTAAACTGGCCTTTGCATGCCTAAGTGCATTCTGGTCCATGTCTAGAATTACATCTGAACTTGACGATGGGTATACGATTGTGCTTCAATCCTTTGACTTTACAGTCCATGATTTCTATCGGTTCTTTGATGAAGCGAAGTTTATCAGTTAGTTGAATCTCTTCCAAGGGGGGTAACAAGTATTTCATCTAACAACACTTCTTCTGATTCGATACGTGGAAGGTATTGTGCATGCTGCTAAGCTCTGGTGGCAGCTCTAAACGATAAGATACTAGTCCAATTCTTTTTAAGACCTTGAATTGTCCAATGTAACGAGAATTCAGTTATCCTTGTTTCCCAAATCGTATCACACCCTTCCATGGCGAGACTTTCATCAGTACCCTTTCTCCTAATTGGAACTCAAGGGATTTTCTCCTTACGTCTACATAGCTTTTCTAACGATCGTGGGCAACTTTTAGTCAGTTCCACATCTGTTCAATCTTTTCGGTAGCTTCATGAATGATCTTAGGGCAAGTGATTTGGCTATCTCCTACTTCTTCCCAACAAATCGGCGATCGACACTTTCGCCCGTAGAGGGTCTCAAACGGAACAACTTTAATACTCGAGTGATAGCTATTGTAGTACGATAATTACACTAAGGCAATTGAGTATTCTTCACACAGGCTCTTAATGTACGTTCTAGGGTTTGGATCGTTCTATTATTTTGATCACCGGTCTAAGGGTGATATGTTGTACTCATGTCCAAGTTTGTATCCAAAGCTTGCTGTAATCATTGCCTAGATGTAGATCTGCTATCCGTATCCGAAATGATTATAATAGGCACACCGTGTCCGGAGATGACTTCCTTGAGGTACGTTTGGACTAGCTTATTCATCTTGTTGTTCTTCTTGATGGGTTGGAATGCGCGGATTTTGTTAGGCGGTCGACTATTACTCAAATGGTTTCTGATTTTTTGTCTTAACTTTGGAGCATGTTAGGAATTTGCTGACATATGTGGCAATGTCATCATTCATGTTAGGCCACTCGTATAGCTCCTTGAGGTCATGATACATTTTATCGGATCCGGGGTGAACGACATATCTTGATTTGTGTCCTTCATCCATAGTCAGCTTTCTTATTCCACCAAACAGAGTAATAAGATTCTATTCATGAAATATCGATTTTTATTAGCCCTTATCCCAAACTATTTATCCACTTGTACTCTTAACGGCTTAGCTCGTTCCTTTTGGCTCTGAGCATCTGCAAGCACATTAGTTTTCCCTCAGGTGATAACGAATTTTCAGGATTGCAATCACTTATTAGCTCCATCCAATGGTACTACTTCGTATCCGTCTCTTTCTGGTTCAAGATATGTTGGAGGCACTTATGGTCTGTGAGTGTAGTACACTTCTTACCGTACAACTAATGTCTTCATGTTTTAAGGATAAAGACTACTGCCCCATGATCTGGATCACGCGTTGTGTAATTCACCTGGTCAACCTTAGGGTTTCATAAAGTATAAGCTATAACCCAATCTTTCTAGATCAACCCATTGTGTGAAACGTCACAGTATTCTAAAAATTTCTTGCTTCTCTCAGGTAGGGACAAAATAAGCGCTCTGCACGGTTTGTGTTTTAATAACTGAAATGATGTCTCCTGATCCTCGCCCCAATCATAGTTAATGTCTTTTCGGGTCAGTTTTGTTAGAGCTCTGGTGATCTTCGAGAAATTTTTTTTGATAATTCCTTATAATAAGTGGCAAGTCTTAACGACTGTCGTATCTCTATGGGGGTTCTAAGAGTTGACCAAAATCTGATAGCCTCGATCTTTGCGGGGTCGACTTGGATCCCTTTACTATTGATCACGTGATCGAGAAATTTCACTTATCTTAGCCAAAAGTCAAACTTAGAAAGCTTGGCTTATAGTTGTTCTTTCTTCAACAACTCTAGAATTAGTCTTAAATGTTTGCTCGTGCTCCTCCTTGTTTCGTGAGTAGATTAAAAAGTCATTCATGAATACAATCACAAATTTTCCTAGATAAGGTTTGCACACCCGATGAGGTCCATGAGTACGGTTGGGGGCACTGGTTAATCCAAATGGCATTAATAGGAATTTATGATGACCGAAACGGAATCTGAAAGCTGTCCTTGGAATATCTTTCTTGCAAACTCTAACCTGATGATAATCAGACCTTAGGTCGATCTTCGAATAGGAGCTTAATTCTTGGAGTTTGATCAAACAAGTCATTGATCCTTGTGAGCGGGTATTGGATCTTTTAGTTTATTTAGCTCTCGGTAATTGATGCACATCCTGAAAGTTCCCTCATTCTTCTTTATGAACAAAACTGGAGCTCCTCCAAAGTGAGGAACTTGGTTTGATAAACCTTTTATCTAAGAGCTCCTACAGTTGGTTGGATGATTCTTACGCTGCTGATGGGGCTAATCGACATGGTGCTCGAGCCACTGGTGCAGCACCTGATACTAGGCCGATTTTTGAATTTGACTTGCCTCGATGTTGGGAGTTCAGGTAAGTGTTTTGGAAAAACTTTGGGGTAACCATAAATAACAAGAATATTTTCGAGCCGCTTTTCCTTTTGCTCCCTCTCTGTCAACACTTCAGGGTCCTAATGCTACGAATGATGCTTACTGTGGTATTTCTTGTTTTGCCTTGGACAGTAAGGACTTTCTTATTGGCTAAAAGTATATGAACCGTCTTCTTGTTGCACATTATTTCCGCACGATTTTTCGATAGTCAATCCATGCCTATGACCACATCAAAAATTCTCAGTTTGACGGTTATCAAGTATGTTTCAAAGAGTCGGCCTACTAATTCTAAGGAGCATCCTTGACTTATATTATTTGTCTTAAGCGTCTCACTGTCATCAACCTCAATAGCATAAGTGGGTGTAAGAATGGAATTTATCTGCTTATGAACTTAGTGGATATAAAGCTCCTATCAGCACCAGTATCAAATAGTAGAAATGCATAAGTGGTATCTAATGGGATAAGAGGATAAGTCTATGGGTTTGAAATTTCTTAGGCAGATTGTCGTACTACATATCTTCATGCACATAGTTATGGATAAAACTTAGTTCTTCATTAAAATGCTTGATACCTAATCTTTGTACATGATATGGTCGGGATTTCCTGATAAATTTTTTTTAGGCCTTACATACCCTAAGATATATCAGATAGTAACGCCTAGAGAAATACTATAAAATGGTAGAAAGGGTACTAAGTATGAGATGCCTCCGGGGTTTCCTCGTACTCTAGAGCGTTAAGTCGTTGGGTAAGTTCTGCACTGCGGGTTTTGTGCTCTGCTAGTCGCTGTCACAATTCCTTCTTGTTGAATTGCCTGGTTATTCTTATTAGCCCAAGGTTCATTGGTGGTTTGCATTGCCTCCTACTTAATCCTTGCAAAGATCTCACCGACCTCTTGGTGGATTTTTTCGAAATTGGGGGTCGTGTCTTGCGGCCCTTGCCACTAACAGGGGCATCGTTTGTTACATAGGTTTCTGGGTAAGTGTCGGCACTTGAGAGGAAGATGGTGTTCCGACTTCAAACTAGCTTTGGATCCCCTATTCGTTTCTCCACTCTTGGAGAGTGTGAGGCGTCCATCCCCACTGTCTTATGTTTGTCCGTCACTACTGCGACGGGCTTGGCTGATAGGCAGGTACCGGGATAGACTCCCGTTGTGCTAGTCACACCCTTTTCCTAGGGGTGAACTTCTTCAATGGTCCATTGGGATGGTTTCTGAATAGGGTGTAGGATGGAATATGTGGTGGTGATGGTGGAGCAATTTGTGCTACAGGGCCACAGTTGCCCTCCTTGTGTTTTGACGGGTCCATTACATCGTCATTGATTGGGTCTGGTTGGGTTCCCGATCCAAAGTACACCTCACTGCCACCTCGGCTTTCTTGTTCCATGGGTGAGAATTCATCCTCTGAGTCAAAGAGGATAATGACCGTATTGTTCGACATGTTATTGTCATCAGGGTCCGTATATATATGTTCACAGTTCTTGAAAAAACTTTAGTTTTTGTAACAGTTATAGTCTAGGTACTAATGCAACCTAGTTCACTATAACTATGTCTTTGATACCAATCTGTCACACCCTGTTACCCCGGTTGGCAACGAAACGTGACGTTGCGGAAGCGTAACCATAATCATAACGAACGACCACTATATGGACGTTTTCAAAAATAGATTGATTTAACTTCAGATATAAATATTGTTTTACATAACCAAAATACAGCGTAAGTAGTTCTTAAAATACCAAGATTTAAATACACAATTTAGTTTATCCGTAAAGATGCAAGTAAATCTCCGGGTTTGAAAATGATACGACACCAAAATGAACGGAAGCCTTGAAATACTTCTGATAAATGTGCATGTCTCAATAACCTGAAAATACATGCTAAAATACATCAACAAATTGTTGGTGAGCTCATAGGTTTACGCGAAAAGACCAATTGTATGGACATTGTCAGATGAGTTGAATTTATAAAACATAAATTCCATGCACGTATTACATAAACAATCATGCAACCGAAGCTTAATTAAATGAGTTTGTCCTGTGCAGTATTCCCATACGTAATACCGTGTGTTGAATATATATGCACCCGCTGTTAGCCGAGCCGAACTAACCCGAATGGGGGACATGACTCCCGATACATCTATCCACAATATATTCGCGCTTACAAATAAATGCAATTAACGGTTCATGATTTGAGGGCTGATGGATCCACATATGTAATACATATAAGAAATAAATAGTTTTGATGTCCATATGAAAATAGTGCATGTATTTCCACCCCAATAGAAAGTGAAAATAGGAGCTATGAAGACTCACCGAGCTTGTGATGACAAAATACGCGCAAAAATGCAAGTTTGCGTTGTTTGATAGGTGATGAAACCGGATGTGTTTAACCGAGTCCTAAATGAATATAAGGACTTAATATCTCTAATATATGATAATATGTATATTTATAGATTTTTATGTCTTAAATCACCAAACATTACAAGTTATAAATAAAACCCACTTAAAACGTCAAGTTTATATATATATAATTTTCCAGCTTTTCGAAGGTTTTTCGGCCTACTTTGAGGCTGTTTTTGACCAAGCTCCAAAACGATTTAGGCTTTGGTTTTCTTGGACATTAAAATACTATATACAAAGAATTTTTAAGGTCAAGAACGGCCATTTTTCGAGGTGTTTAGGTTGGGGAAAAAGCTTGTTGAAAACCCTATGTTGGCCATTTTTGAGCTCTCAAACTTCCGGTTTCCCAAATACTTTCTGGGGGTATTAAACTCCAAACTAAATTATGAAAACTTCCAGATTTTTAGTTAAGACATAGATCTAACGTTTGAGACAAGAATCAATTCTTTTTTTCGAAGTTATGAATTAGTTATGATTTTTCAAATTCGGCGTACATTTTCTGCCGAAAATCCGTAGTTTATAAACTTGAAATAACTAGTAATTCTTGTTGTTTATTCAAAGACTACTTGTATAAAAGTTATAAAACACATATATATCACTTTTTTTCATAATATTTACACTTTTATGATGTGTTTATATATTTATAAACACATTTGAAGGAAACAACTTGAAAACAAAAACTAGTGATTTATAAACTTGAGTTCTTATGAAACTTGTTGGTGTTGGTGATTATATATATTATGCAAAACTTATATAAACATAAAAAAAAGATATAATAGGTTAGTATTTACTTACTTTGATGTGTTAGAAGAATGAAAGTGAGTAGAAGAGTTGTTCTTGAACTAGTTGCACCAAAGAAACTCTTGAAAAGCTTGAATTCTTGAAGAATAAAGAAAGAAAACAACTTTGGTTGTGTGTGTGTGGCTATGGCCGATTTTTTTGAGAGAGAATGAGAGGTTTTTCTCTTGAAAAGGTGTGAGGATGAATGAGAAATGATCTCTCTATTTATAGAACAAGTTTGGTCTTGAAAAGATGCAAGGATGTGAAGGTGGAGTAAGATCTTGGATGAAATGAAAGGAGAAGATGTGATTGTGATTGTGTATGGAGTTTTGCATTATAAAAATGAAGTCAAAAGCTAGAATGAAGTCAAATGATGTATTTACGTTGTATTTTCATTATTATTTTTTTGTATAAAAGTATTTAGAATGTATTCTTGTATTACCCTTTTTATGTAAATTCATAAATACTTTTGAATGCATTAGTTTAATGAATTGTTTTAGTCTTGCATAATTAATGTTAAGTAAGTGTATTAGTGTATGATTAGTATCACTAATCATAGTTTAATTATGTACTTAGTTGAATTAACCCATCATATCGTAAATCGACCGGATTAATTGATTTGTCGATTCATCGCACCGATGAAATTGATTCTAATTGAGTTAAATTTCTTTATGTACATTGTTAATCACCTTGATTAATTGCTAATGACCACTGATTAGGATATAAATTGCTAATAAACACTGATTAGATCATAGTTGCTAACCTGGTTTAGTGCCGGATGTTATATTTTCCATGCTTAAAGACTCAAATCTTTTGGTAAGAACAGACAGTTCTGACTACAAAGAATTCATTTCCTCAGTAATTGTATCATTACAATTCTTAAGGAGAATATTCCTATACCCAGCCAATACTTTTTCACGTAAAAAGGTGTTAACCAAATCATGCTCGTTTAACCAATTCTTTTCAAACGTGTCCGATGTTTCTTTTAGAGATTGGGCAAGTTGTTCCGCTTTGACACACTTTTCTTTTTCATATTTGTACTTAGCTTATAAGTCAAGTAGTTTTGTATGCAATTTACATTCCTTTTGTACAGATATAGTATTTACAGACTTATGAACGTAAAAGGAATGTACCTCATTTGTCTCTGAATCTAATGTAGAGCATTCAGAATCCCAGGACTTAGGTATCAGACAGGCTGTAGGATCTTCCATGTTCTCCCCCTCTACAGTTGTGTCTGATTCGGAGTTGGAAGTACTGGCATACTCAGGATGTCCAACTCTGTCGGCCATATTACAGTTTCTGCTCTTGTCGTCTTCATCATCAGATTCATCATCAACCTAGTAGTCTTCTTGTGCTACCAAGGCCATTGCATCAACTCTTTTCTTTAGGGCCTCGACCTTTCTCTCATAATATCCCAGATCACACTCGAATTGAGTCCTGCATTACATGCCATACCTAGAAAACGAATACGGAAAAATAAAAATAAAAACAGTGCATCATTGGCGTTATCAATGACTGATTCATGTATTTTGCCTAGGCCCACTAACAAAAGCAAATACGAATCTAATTTTAAAAGCTCCCAATCCAAAGGCAACTTCATCACCTAAGGTTTCAAAGCCAGTTGTATCCTGTTAGGCAAAAATAGGCGTCAGTTAAACCTGTTATACATCTTAGGGAAAGATTATTAATTAAACCTATTTGATGCACTTGAAGGTACAATTTAAGGACTCTTAATGCCTTATTGAAACCTGAAAAGTGATTTGCAATATAAGTCAAAGCTGCTTAGCCTGTTGCATGTGTTGCAACGAAGGCAGATTGTCCAAGTTGTTCTATTCTATTGAACATACTGGACATAAACTGTCCGTGCTACTCAAGTCTGTTGAGCAGCTTGGACCAAAATAAAGTGTTCTGTTCTTTGTGAACAGGTTATACACTTTATGGAATATGATTCCATGTCATTATGTATTGTCTTGGACGAAAATATCAGTTTGCAAGTCGAATACAAAGTGGAAAATCAGAAGCTGCTTACACTGCCCAAGCTGTTCTGATACATTAAGACAAAGCAGATATCTAAAATGGATGACAGACCAATTTTTATATCAAAATGGCTCTACAAGAAGAGGAAAGGATCAAAGTTGACATTCCTCTTTAAGGTAAAGCATTCTGTAACAGAGACAAAAAGGAAAAGACAAAGATTCTGCAATATAGGGACAAATGTTGTTTTGTTAGAATGTGCAGAAAAGTAGTTTTATCTTTTTGGAAAGGCGCTCCACTATCTCTGCATCGAATGAGAAAGGTTCACCACTATTCTCCATGAGAGAGTATAAAAGGAAGCTTCTAAGGAATGTGAGATAACCAATAGTGAGATATTTAGAATGTGCAAAGAAGTGTGTTTTCATGCATGCAAAGTCTGCTTAGAATAAAATAGTTGAGTGTGTCCAAGCTGTTCTTTTTCAAGCTGTCTATCTGTCTTGTAAAATCAGTGAGTCCATCTTAGTGAGTGAATTCATTGTATCTAGTCTGAGTGTGTCTTAGATTAGTAGTCCATCTATTGTATCTGTCATCTCAGCTTGAACCATTCCGCAGTTCAAGCTTGTTTGTAATTAACATTTGTTTATATATACATACAAACATTGGGAAAGTGTGTTGAAATTTTAAATAACTGTATTCACCCCGCCCCCTCTACAGCTCACAGCAACGTACTAGGGAAACCTTTTGGGATCTATAACCAGAGCAGTTTAGAGTGTGTGTTAACTCTAGATCTCTCATTACTCCCTATTTCCCACCATGGACAACAGTGCTGCTAGCTCTTCTTCCTACTATGACAATGGGTCAATGGCAAAACCTCCTAAGTTCAATCATCAGAACTTCTCTGGCTGGAAGTGGAGAACGATACTCTATTTAGAGAATCTGGATGTTCAACTACCAGAGATAGTGATGGAAGGTCCGTATGTGCCAACTTCTCTCACTACTATAACTCCTGCTGCTGAAGGAGTTGTTCCTGAAGTCAGGACTATTGAGAAGTAAAAAGCTCAACAATCTTGTTAGACAGTATGAACTGTTCTTTGCAAAGGCAAAGGAGACTCTCACTGAAACCTATACCAGCTTCACTGCCTTGAATAATGATCTCAAAGCTGTTGGAATCACCAAAGACAGTTTATCTCTGGTGAACAAATTTTTGGACACTTTTCCTGAGGTCCTCAGAAACTCAGGCCTCATCAGATGCATGGATCTTGTAAATCTTTATGGATCCTTGCTAAATGATGAATAATCAAGGCAACAGAAAAGAAATGCCTTAGAGATGTCCAAAAGAGGTGCTGCCTTAGTTGCCAGCGTGAGACAACCTGTTGGTCAGGTGTGTGATGTGTTCACACAAGCTGATCAACAGGCTGATGATGAAATGGAGAAAATGTCTGAGGAAGAAGACTGTGAAGACCTTACTGAGTTTGATGATGAGCAAATGATTGCTATGCTTGTCAAAAAATTCAATAAGAAGAGGTTTGGTGGTAAGATGCTGCAAAACAAATAAGGTGCCATCAAGAATAAGGCATTTGACAAAACTAAGGCTGAGTGATTTAAATGTGGCAAAACAGGCCATATAGCTGCTGACTGTGTGTCTAAAGCTGTTGGCTGTTCCTCCAAACTATACAAGACAAATAAAGACGATGGCTACAGGGTTAACTACCTAATGGTCATGGCTATGCTGAAAAAGTTGGAAAACTCAGTGGCTTCCAACAAGCAAAAGGGACTTATGGCTGAAACTTGTGACTGGGAGGAGTCAGATTCATCATCTGATGAAGACGACAACAACTGTCTGATGGCCAACATGATGTCCCCTCAACAAGCTACTTCAAACAAGACCTGGCTGAAGCTGAAGCTCTCTGCACCTTGGAGAACTTGAATCCAACTATGATGTATATAAGGTACAAAACTTTAAGGATTACAGTATTGAAGAAAAAGTCAAAATGTTTGATTATTTACTTGTTGATTTAAAAGCTGCTGTTGAGAAGCATGATGCTTTGAAGTCTAAGATCTCTAAGTTAAAAACTGATCTTGAAACAAAAACTAATGAACTGACCAGCTTTCATAAGTTGAAAGCTGAGCTTGATGAAATAAAAGACATCAACACCATTTTATTAGAAGAAAAGAGAGAGACAGACTCAAAGCATGCTAAGCTTCAAAAGATTGTTGACTCTTAGTGCTAGTCAGCCTAGAAAGTCAACCACTGTATTAGTCAGCAAATTCCCGCTCAAATCCAAGCCTATCTTGGAGGAGATCTTGATACAGCAGCTTCAATCGGTGAGATTAATAATCTGGAAAAGGACTTATCCACTCTTGGTGAGCTTCCAAGTACTTTTATCCAAAGAGTAAATGGAAAGATAGTCTCAAGAAACAGGTTTGTCAGGCCTCAACACACTGATAGTTTATGTTAAAAGACGACAAAGGCTGAGGATGATGGAATGTGTTCTCCATCAAATCAGCCTGCTAAGTGTCTAGCTAGTTCACATAGAAAAAAGAAGGGAAAACAAGTTAAAACTACAGCTTTGGGCACTAAACCTGTTAACCAGACAGGTTCTGGTTCTAAAGCTGATGGGAAGAAACCTGTTAACCCTTTTGATGCTGAACACTTTGAGAAAAAGTTTTCAAAAGGAAAGCAACCTGCCTTCAACAGGGGTAAGTCTCATGTTGGGAGCAAATCTGTTGTGATTTCAAATAAGTTTTTAAATCATAGTGGAAAACTGGTTATAAATGAAGGTAAATCTTTTATTAAAACCAGAAGTAATGATTATGTTGATAGGCTATGGAGCAGACTTCACTCCATAAAGAGTCCACCCAGAGTCAGCCTGAGCCCTCTGGTTCCTCCCAACAGGAACCAGTTGTACAAAAGGAGACCACCACATCATCTATCCAAGCCTCTCAACAGGCTGAAGACATTGAAAGACAGGAGCACTCTCCACACCGCACTGAGTCCACACAGTTATCCCCTCATACTTCTCATACACAATCTGAGTCTGCACAATGTGCCAAAAATGCTGATATAAACCAATCAGCAGATCAGCCTTTCACTTCTGATGAACCTTAGACTGGAACATCCCTCTGGTGAGGCTGCTCCCCATGTGCACATTCCATCATCAGCTTTCACCACTGATGATGTTGAAATGCACATCCCATCTCCCCATGAAGAGGTGCCTACAAACCAAGGTACCACTGAGGGAACAACCCAAGGACTTGATGAAGGTGATACAATACCAGTAACATTTGAAAGGCCACTGTCCCCCACAACCTGACCTCATGATGCAGCTACAGACACTGCTGAAGGTCGCCTTGACCCCTCCAAGCTGGGCCACTTAACTAATGCCCAAGCTATTGAACTTCTGTCCAAAATCTCCCTACCATCACCTACTGACCCGCAAACTCCACAATCCTTCCCATCACACTCATCACCTTCAACTCAATCTAAACAATCTACCCATACACCTCCATACCCCAAAGAACTCTCTTTGAAGGATCAGCTCTCTGTGCTGAACAAAAAGTTAGCTCTTTGGAAAATTCTATGACTTCTCTTCTTTCTACAGTAGCAGACTCTATGTCTACTCAGCTTCAGGGGTTTCTTGATTCGTTCAGGACCTCTTTTCCAGCCCCTGCTCCCCAAACTGACCACTCCTCTCAGCTGCTTGCATTCACTACAGAGCTGCAACAACTCTCATCCTCCCTCTCATCAATTCTCGCTCACCAACAGGACTCCATGTCCACACTATCAGCTGTTTCCCAACAGCTGTCAGCCCTTGCTGAAACCTGCTCAACCACTCTACCATCCACTTTGGTCAGCCTAAATACCTTAGTGGTATCTCTGTCCAATTCTGTGTCCTCAAACTTTGATGATATGCAAGACTCCCTTGAATTGACTCTTGCACAGCTTCAAAGTTCGATGTTCACAGAATCTGACAGGGTTGCTATTTGCCCAGCTGTCCTTCCTTGCAACCTCTCATTCTTCTTCTCTTCACACCTGTGTTACCCAGTTAGCAGAGGTTAATGACAACTTGGCTTTCTTAGTACAAAGCCTTGTTGGTTCCAAACCTGTTCCCAAAACTGCTGTTGTCCAGCCTGTTGGATCCGTTCTTTAGGTAGAACTACTGTTGAAGGCTCTGTGCCATCTCCTTCAAAGGGGGAGAAGATATCTTCCTCGAAGACAAATTCTAAGGGGGAGAAATCTTGATCTCCCTCCAAGGAGAAATCAGCTTCAGTAGGGCAAGCAACAGGTCTTTCACAAACAGGTTCTGTTGCAGGTTCTAATGTCTCTGAAACTGCTCAGCCTACTCAGGTTGGAACTCCAAACCCTGCATCATCTAAGGGGGAGGAATCCATTCCTGAGGACAGGCCAAGCAGAAGGAGACATCTGATTTTGGAACAAACTGAGGAAGAAGAAGAGGAGGAAATGGAAGCTGCTCAGACTAAAGCAGCAAAGGGTTAAAAAAAGGCCTCTGTGGACACTGACTATCTCAAAGCTGCCTAGCTCAAATTTGACAAGTCTCAAGCCAAAGAAATGGGCATTTCACTGGAGACTTATTATACATTCAAAGAAGAGCAGCTTGAGATTCTTGAAAGACAGAAGAAGGAAGCAGCCTCTGCCAAAGCTGCTAAAGCCTTAGCATACAAGGAGGCAAGAAAATTCAAAATGCCCTCCTTGGATGTCCAAAGGAAATTGTTAGAGGCTGCAAAAGAGTCAGTAACTGAGAAAGAAGGTGAAAAGGAACAGAGTGCACAGGTCTTAGTGACCAAGTCAAAGCATGTATCCTCCTTAGCAAAAGCCCAAGTACACTTTGATAATGTGGCAAGTAAGAAGTTCTTTGATGTTGCCAACAGAAGACTTTCCAAGGAGACTATTATCAACGCTGTCCCAATCTCAAGGAAAGGCAAATAGTGGAAGCTTCAGATCACTGTGAATATGATATATGCTTCTAACACCTAACAAAAATGGACCCATCCTAAAATGGGTACCCAACGTTGTGTGATTTAATGCAGATGGTTCTTACTTACTTCGGATCAAGACCCACAATTCAAAGATACGACTTCTATTCAATTCAAACTAGCACCCGTTCTTTCGTCAATCAGTTTATGTGCTATCTTGTACAATAAACTGATGTGTATGGCTTCTGTGCACACAGCTCAGGATCCGTTCTTAATCCAACATGTTTTCTAAAGAATTCGGTTCAGAATACGGTTTGCATGCCGCTTTTAAAGTCATGGATTTATTTCAAATGCCTAAAGATCATCATCGTAACCGATTTTCTTTACAGGCAAAATCCATTTGGCATATGGATTCGGGCTGCTCCAAGCACATGACTGGGAGAAAATAGTTGCTACCAAACATCGTAGAACAGTACTGTGGAACAGTTAAATTAAGGAATGACAACCACGCTCAGATCAAGGGATACATTGACTTGGTTCTGAACAATCTAGTCATCAAGGATGGTGACTATGTCGAAGGATTATCTCATTATCTATTTAGCATAGGACAACTTTGTGATAAAGGGCTAGAAGTAACGTTTAGGGCTAATAATTGTAGTGTCAAGAGCAGTGACAATATTGAAATATTAACTCCTTCCCGCAACTCGAACCTCTACACCATAGATGTTGCCAAGCTTATGGTCAAGGATAGTATATGTCTATTATCCAAAGCCTCGTAAAAGGACACATGGCTATGGCATCAAAGGCTATCCCACTTGAATTTTGAGAATCTGAACAAGCTGGCTTCAAAACAATTGGTTAATGGTCTCCCATAGCTTCGATACGAAAAGGATCACGTATGTGGAGAATGTGAAATAGGAAAGATGAAGAGATCATCTCATAATCCAAAGCCCGAACCATCGTCAAAAAGAGTTCTGGAGTTACTGCTTATGGACTTATGCAGTCCTATGCGAACGTAAAGCATAAACGGGTAGCGGTATGTGTTGGTTATCGTTGACGTCTAATCACGATATACCTGGGTTAAGTTCTCGCGATCCAAGGATGAGACAACTCAACAAATCATTGATTTCATCAAGAGTCTTGAGACCCAACAGCAGTTGTCAGTGTAATCAATTCAATCAGACAATGGCACAGAATTCAAGAACTCGTTTGTAGAAAGTTTCTTGCGATGCAAGGGTATTCCCCATCAGTTCCTAGCCGCACGAACTCGTCAAAAACGTACCCTTGTGGAAGCTGCTCGCATCATGTTAAACTACTCGAAGCTACCACCATTCTTGTGGGCTGAAGTCGTGTCCACAGCTTGCTATACACAAAATCGCTCCATTATCCAAAAGAGTTTTAACAAAACTCCTTTTCAACTCTATCTGTATAAAGTTCCTTATATCAAATACTTACGAGTTTTTGGTTGCAGGTGCTATGTGCTGAATGACAAGGACAACCTCAGAAAATTCAACGATAAAGTAGACGAAGCGATCTTTATTGGATACTCATCCAATTAAAAGGCATATCGCGAGTCTAACACTCGCACTAGAACAGTCATCAAGAGTGTACACATCACATTCAATGAAATGGCTAAACTGGCTTCAGAAGTTGACCAATCAGGACCTCGCATTACTCAAATGCCTGGAGACTCTTCTAATATACTTCTTTCTCTTCTTCTGATTTCATCAATTTATTTGATCCTTTTTATACTAAATTTTTTGGTCCCGTTGTTAAATCTTCTTATGTTTCATCCTCTGCAGTTAACACATCTTCATCATATTCAACTGTTCATCCTCCGCCTTTGGATCCAAAAATTTCTTCACCTATTCATACACCAACTCCTACACCTCTATCATCTCCACTACCCTCCACATCAACCTCAGACATTCTACCAGTTGAATCTACTTTGCTAATACCCTCCCACATTGTATCAAACATTATCCCTTTAGAAGACCCACCAGAAACTAAACCAGAACCCGTCATACCATCACTCGAATCCAATAATTAGAACACATCATCCATCCCTGCACTCACCACTAAGCTTCCATCACGTTCACCCCTGCCACACGAGACGAAATGGACCCGTAATCACCCACCTGAACAAATCATTGGTGATATTTCCACGAGAGTACAAACTCGAAGGGCATCTGCTAACGAACATCTCTTCGCGTCATTCCTTAGGATGATTGAGCCTGCTCGTGTGGATGAAACATTGAAAGACCCAGACTGGATAGTAGTAATGCAAGAAGAGCTCAATCAGTTCGAACAACTAATTAAGAGTATGGCTGTTAGTTCTCAAACCAAAAGGCCGAGCCATAATCGGGACTAAATGGATCTTCAAGAACAAACGAGACAAAAACGGAATTGTTATAGGGAACAAGGCGAGACTAGTTGCCAAAGGCTACCGACAGCAATAATACATTAATTATGACAAAACATTCGCTCCAGTTGCATGGATTCAAGCTATCAGAATCTTTTTTGGCGTATGCGACATACAAAGACTTCAGAGTGTACTAAATGGACGTCAAAACCGCGTTCTTAAACGGTGAACTGAACAAGGAGGTGTATTTTAAACAACCACAAGGCTTAATTGATGCACATAAACCAAACCATGTTTATGTGTTCATAAAGCGCTCCATGGTTTGAAAGAAGCACCTCCAGCTTGGTATGACAGTCTTTCTAATTTTCTTAGTTCTGCCGGATTTAGTAAGGGTGTGGTGAACACAACACTGTGCACGAAAAAGGAAGGCTCACCACATATAATGATAGTCCAATTTATGTAGATGATATTATATTTGGATCTACTGACTCTAAGTTTTGTAATGAATTTTAATCCCTAATGGAGTCCAGGTTTGAGATGAGTATGATGGGGGAAATGAACTTTTTCCTCGGATTACAAGTCAAACAACTTGTAGATGGGATATTTGTGAACCAGTTGAAATATACTCTTGACATTCTCAAGAAGTAAAAGTTAGACTCCTATCGCAAGTCCCATGGCTCAAACTATAAGTTGCATATTGACCCTGCCGGGAAAAGTGTCAAACAACTTACAAAGGGATGATAGGTTCCTTACTCTACCTTACGGCCAGTAGACCGGATATAATGTTCTCCAAATGTCTTTGTGATCACTTTCAGGCCGACCCAAAAGAATCACGCCTTAAGGGTACACCCGATCTTGGTCCATGGTATCTAAAGGGAACCCATTTTGATCTTTACGTCTTTTCGATGCTGATTTCGCATATTGCAGAGTAGACAAGAAAAGCATATCAAATGGGATTCAGCTTTTGGGTGACAGACCGGCGACTTGGTCTTCCAAAAAGAAAAACTGTGTCTCCACATCCACAGCCAAAGTTGAGTATGTAGCAGCTGCAAGATGTTGGTCTCAGGTGATATGGATGAGAACACAGTTACGTGATTATGGATTCTCTCTCACTAACATCCCGATATATTATGAGTCCCGAAGTGCAATTGCTACATCTTGGAATCCCGTGCAGCACTCTAGAACAAAACACATAGACATCAGGTATCATTTCATTAGAGACCACAGAGAAAAAACGACAATATAACTGTATTTTGGAGGCACAGAATTTCAACTTGCTGATATATTTACTAAGGCTTTAGAAGAACCTCGTTTTCAGTTCTTAGTATCTCAAATTGGCATGTTGAATCCTCCTTCTAGTTAACTACCAGATATTTTGTTAAATTGTACCTTTCAATAACCATAGCACTCACAGTAATAACCAATCACAATAATAATCAAACTTGAGAATGAACACTCAATCAATCGTTGAATATGTCAGAGAGAAAAAGATGAAAAGTGGCAGCCGTATATTTCAAATGAGAATGAGACAAAAGTTGTGGGAAACCCTAGGAGGGTTTCCCTTAAATATTAAAAGCAAGGTTTGAGGAGTTTACAAACTACACCCCTCAACTTCTAAATACAATAATTAAATTACATGGAAATAAATCAAACTAACTAATACAAAATAAACTCCACATGATTAAAATTTAAATTGTAACAATCTCCCCTTTTTCGATCATAGTGGAGGATGAAAAGCTTGCTATGTAGATTCGCGTAAGCCAATAACAACATCAAATCTTCTAATCACTTGTCGAGCGTGCAACCTGTCATTAATAAGTTCTACTGTGTTGAGGAGACCCTGTATCTCTTTTGGCCTCCTTTTGAGTTCGGAAACTGTCTGGGCATCATCCTCCTTGAGTCTCTTGTTCAGCTCTGCTCTTACCAATCAGAGAGTGCCATCGGAGTAACAAGGCAACTCTTCAGAACGCATGAAGTTCTTCTTCCCATTATGATTCAGAAATATGACTCCTTGTTGAGCTCCCATAAAAACTCGATACATCGGTTGATGATCGATGACACAAAATTCTTGATCGGGAGCCCTGAGTCCAACTTTGATGAAGCAGCTCTCAATAGCCAGTTGAAAATCCTTTAAGCACATAAATGTGGATTGACATCTCATGTTCCTTGTAAGTGCTGCCAGAGCCGTGACATGACTAAATCGCCCATTGACTTCATTTTTCAGTTTGTTATGCATAGTCTCGATATTGTCAGGGTTCATGAAATGCAAATCATTCTCGTGGATCAGCTGTTTTGACCTATCAGCTCGAATGATATCAAATGAAGGTGTATACAGATGGGCCCTTTTATACATCGAGATGGAGATAGTAAACACTTTTAACTTTGACCAATATTCAGATTTTGGTATTTTTTCCCGCAGCATCATCTAGTTGTAATCGGCCTGCTCAACTTTAGATACATCACTGAGCTCCATGAGTAGCTGTCTACTATATTTTCCCGAATTTTTCATGAATATAACCTTGAATTTATCTTCCAGATAGGGCTCAAGAAAATCTTCTGCTTTCATTTTCTTTAAGTACTCTTTGAGCCCTTGGACAGGTGGTGCTTCAAACTCCGCTGCGGGAATTTCCATCATTTTGTAGAATCGACCCCCGTGGTCGAGCCTCAGCTTTTCTCTCTCTTCTATCGGTAGAGTATGCACTTTTCCTTTTGAGAACCATTTGACCCAGTCCATGTCCACTATGTAATATTTGAGGTTGACCTAGGGTCCTTTTCAAAGCAGTCTAGATGTCTCAGTGGATTGGACGGACGGTATTTAGACTATTGGGATGGTGATTGGTTCCGGAAATTGTTGTTGTGTAAGGGTAGGGGCAGGAGTTTTCAGAGATGACATGATTTCTTCTTGTGGTACATGAGTTGGGGTATATAAGAAATCAAATGAAGAGGATAATTTTTATGGGGACTCTGGCTCAGGTTTGGGTGATTTTAAAGGTTCATCTAGATCAATCTCAGAATCTGAATCAGACAACAGGATGATTTCAACTTTATCTAAAGGTGGCTGGTACACTACCATCGCAATTGCCAAGTCTTCTTCTGTTTGACCCCCTGATACGTTCTCCTTACTTTGCTCAGTCTCTGCTCCCCCTACACTTCGCAATTCTCCCTTAGGTTGCACTCTAGGGCATTTCTCCCCCTCAGGATGACCAGGGTCCTTCTGGTCATCATGTTTTCGCTTTAAGGACTCAGCCTGAGGTCTGCACATGGTATACAGATGAATGAACGATGATTCTAGCCATTCCATCCTTTTATTCATCTGATCTTCGACTCGCAGAATCAGCCTTTTGAGGCTTTCAATTTGGACTGTGCATAGAGTTGCGGTCGTATCAGTCTGTTCTTGAATGAATGCTGATGATTGGACTGTTTAGGTTCCTGGTGGCAACTCCTGAGTTGCAACACCCTTACCCTTCAAGAAAGAGAGAATGGAGAAATGTTGTTCCTCGAAAGCTGCCTTGAGGGCGTCCAGGTCAGCCCATGTAACCAGACCGACCTCACGTAGAGCGGCCGTTATCATCGCATGAGTTATCCCTTGATAACTTGAAGCGGATGGAATTTGTGTGGCTACTTCAGGACTTCCTACCGTCCTTTCTGCCTCCCTAGTTAGGAGAGCAGATTTGGAAGTTACTGGAGACGTCACGGAGGCCTCTCTGAATTGCGGGGACGCCACAGAGGTGTCGTGCAGAGTGAAATGGGGTGGGGAGTCAACTTTGGTCAAGTCAACTGCGGTCACTGGGGGCGGCATGTGACCTATTTCAACATCTCCTCTCTCCGAATGAGAGGGAGATGGAATATATGCAAATTCCCGTGTTGTGAAACAGGTTCCCTTTGAGGGGAACGTGTGTGGCTGGTGTGGGTGAGTTCAACCACTGGAGTAGTGGTCTTATGCGGGCTTATCCGACTTTGTGGTGTTTGGACTCCCTCAATTGTTATTCACTCAGCCCTCAAAGGGTCAGAGACGGTGCGTACAGAATCACCAGTCTCTGGCCTTTCGCCTTCTACTCCCTCCCTCACTATTGACATCTCCCACTCCCCTGAACTCAGAATTTTTTTAATAGTCGCCTGAACTCCCTCATCCTCACTCATCATTTGCTCACCTTCGGATGAGGCTGGATCTGTCGGTTCTAACGGAGCCTCATTCGGATACACTCCCATGTAGTATACCCGCACCCTTTCCTGACTTTGATCGGCCATTCGTAGAAGTGACAACAGGATGTTCATCACATGGACTCTAGGGATTTCCTTGGGATCTTTACTCTTTGAACGGAAACTGTCTTATAAACGTCCGCTTCAGGCTTTCATGAATATCATCATCCTTGTCCATGACGAATTGAATGAACAACTGGAGGAATCTCAGATATGGTATGAACTTCCTCTCTCTCTCTCTCTCCCTCTCTCTCTCTCTCTCTCTCTCTCTCTTTGTCCCTCTATCTTGGACTGCCCGCTTTAGCTCCTCGAAGATGAACGCCGCATAGTTAAAGTGTCGATCAAAGGCGAAGGCGGCGAACATGGCTAGCACATGTATTGAAACAGATTCATGTCCTGAATGCTTTCCAGTGAAGGATTTTTTGATTACATCAAAGAAAACTCTCTAGTAAGACTGGAATTGCTTCGTTTTGAAGTCTGATGGTTTGGAAAGGTTACCATCATAGCCTATGGATTGGATTTCTTGGAGGGTCTGGGCTGAGGTTGGAATGGGTGCATATAAGTATTTAGTGACTGAGAAGTTTTCTGTGGGTAGGAAGAGAATGTCGCGGATGGCTGGAAGTGTTAGGCGAATAAGTACGGAGTCTATTGTAGTGATGAAATGAGGGACTGCCTCATTGATGAATGTCAGGTGGTGCCAGAATTGTTGAAGGTAGATTATGGGTAACGAGATGGCGGTGGTTAGGGAATAGAAGACGGGATGGCCTATGAGGATATCAAAAGTGATATCCTCGGCTTCAGAATGGAGAATTGAGAGGTCTAATTGCCAGTTGTGAGGAGCAAACTCGGTGAATTGGTCAGTGGAAAGTAGGGTCTCCTCTGGCAATTGTTGGTTATTATTGGGGATCGGAGGATGAGGTAGAAGGTGAAGATGATGAGATAGACGGTGTATGGATTGATGAAAGAATTGGTAGATCTGATGTTGATGGTTGAGCGGTTGAATCAGATGAGGATGTGTTAACTGCAGAAGAAGAAACAGAAGAAGAATTAACACTAGGACGAAAACATTCTACATAAAAAGGATAAAATAAATTAACTAATTCAAAAGAAGAAAAATAAGTTGATTGAGATGAGTCTCCAGGCATTGTTGTAATGTGTGGTCCTGATTCGTCAACTTCCAGAGCCAATTCAGCCATTTCATCGAATGTGATATTCACACTCTCGTTGAGTGTCCTGGTGCGAGTGTTGAATGCACGATATGCCTTTGAATTGGAGTATCCAATAAAGATCGCTTCATCCGCTTTCTCGTTGAACTTTCTAAGGTTGTCCTTGTCGTTCAGCACATAGCACCTGCAACCAAATACTCGTAAGTACTTGATGTAAGAAATTTTATATAAAAAGAGTTGATATGGAGTTTTATTGAAACACTTATTAATTATAGAGTGCTTTTGTGTGTAGCGGGCTGTTGACACGGCTTCGACCCATAAGAACGGAGATAGCTTTGAATAATTAAGCATCGTGTGAGAGGCTTTCCACAAGGGTACGCCTCTCAACAATTCCATTCTGTTGAGGTGTTCGTGCAGCTAAATCTGATGGTTAATACCCTTGGATCGCAAAAAATTCTCTACTACCGAGTTCTTGAATTCCGTGTCGTTGTAAGATCGGATTGACTGTACTGACAGCTGATGTTGGGTTTCGACACTTAGGATGAAGTCTATGATTTCTTGAGCTGTCTCATCCTTGGATCGCAAGAATTTTACCTAGGTATATCGTGAGTAGTCATCCACAATAACCAACACATATGTTTTGCGTTCTCATAAGACCACATAAATCCATATGTAGTAACTCCAACACTCTTTTTGATGATGGTTCGGCCTTTGGATTGTGAGATGATCTCTTCATCTTTCCTTTCTCACATGCTACACAAAAATGGTCTTTTCGTAACGAAACTCTTGGTGACCCTTAACCAGTTCTTTCAATGCCAGCTTGTTCAGATTTTCGAAATTCAGATGGGATTGTCTCCGATGCCAGTCATATGCTTTGAGCAACCCAAATTCATGTACCAAATGGATTTTTCCTGTAAAGAAAATTTGATACAATGAATATTCTCAGCATTATACGTAGCTTCTAGCTCAAGTATTTGTTTGTGTAATTTACATTCATTTTGTACAGATATAGCATTTACAGACTTATAAACGTAAAATGAATGTACCTCATTTGTCTCTGAATATGATGTCAAGCATTCCGAATCCCCCTCTATAGTCGTGTCTGATTTGGAGTCGGAAGTAGTGCAATACTCAGCAAGTCCAATTCTGTCAGCCATATAACAGTTTCTGCCCCTGTCGTCTTCATCATCAGATTCCTCATCAACACAGTAGTATTCTTGTGCTACCAGGGCCATTGCATCAGCTCTCTTCTTTAGGATCTCGACCTTTCTCTCATAATATCCCAAATCATGCTCGAATTGGTTCTTGCATTTGCTAGCAAAATGACCCAGTTTCCCACACTTATAGCATCCTCGTTCGTCAGGTGCCTTGGGCTCATCATTTCAAGGTCTGTCCTCTCTACGTTCAACATGCCTTTTCTCAGTGTGGCGGGTTTCCCGGCTTTCATCAAGGCGATTATACTCCCGCCTATCATCATTCCTCCTATGGTCACGCCTTTCATAATGGCGATCATCTCGATTATCCCTCCGATCATCTCGTCTCTCTCACCTATCATCAAAGCGCCTATCATCACGATCATTTCTCCTCCAGTCATCACAGGCCCTATCATCCCTATCATCTCTCTGATCATCTCTCCTCTCATATTTTCTATCATCATAATACCTTCAAGGGCCTGTGTCATAACGAAATTGATTGTTCATCTTGTTTTAATAGAATCGTCTCCGTTGAAGACGATTCAACCACAATGCGATTTGTTCTTGAATGGTTTCCTCTTCATGATCGAAAGGCTCAGTCATTGGTGGCGGTGCATATTTGTGTTGAGAGGAGGAGGCACCTTGGCTATATTAGGGGGTGGGATATGGGTTTTGGCTGTGGTTAGCAGTGTGTGTCTTATTTGAGAGTAAGCCTAAGGAATCTGTGGGTTTGGTGTTTGGGTTCATAGTCAACAACAGAGATGTCAGAGTGTTTGCCATCTGTTTGTGACCGTCCACATCGCGCTAATATTTCTTTAGTTCCTTAAACACCACATTGATGGAGACATCAGTGATGTCCAGAGCTTGTTTAGTTGGTCTCCTTGCATGAGCCCATTCTGGAGCTAGGGAAGACAGGAACTGGATATTGATGTCATCTCTTTCTTTTTTGATGTGCAACTTATTGAGCTCATTCAGAATAACAAAAAATTTTGTAAAAGTACTCTGAATGGATTCTCCGTCCTTGGCTCTGAACTCGAAGAATTTGGCTTTGGCTTTTTCAATTTTAGCCCTGTCATTCAGATCTTCACCTAGCATCTGCATTCCAGTTCGTCCCACATCTCTTTCGTTGACAGTTTGCTGTCAACACCCACTAGAATGTCAGTAGGAATGGCTTCATAGGTAAGATATTCTGCTCTTTTATCTACCATTTGTCTCTCTCTCTCTCTCTCTCTATCTCTCTCTCTCTCTCTCTCTGCCTCATTCTCAGGCTCTCGGACTTCCTTGACTGGTGGAATTGTAGGATTCGCAGTTGATATTTCGGGACGGTCAACATAGAAGATAGATGGGCCTTCATTGATTGGATTGGATCATGAGATGACCCATTGGCTGCATGGCGATGAACTTTAGGAATATCTTCTTCCATTGCTCATACTCATTTGGATAGAGAACTGGTGGTCTGTTATTTGATCTAAGGACAAGAGCTTCGCGAGACATGATGTTTTGTTAAGTGATGATTACGAAATTAGGATCTCAGGAAGTGGAAACTGATATTTCGGTTGAAGGAACCGAAATTCGGATGGTCTGAACTCGGATGAGTCCAAAATACGGATGATGCGAAATTCGGATGAATGACTGAAACTCGGATGAAAAGAAATTAGGGTGAAGAAACTAAACTCGGGTGAGTTAAATTTCTAATGTGGAACCGAAACTCGGAAGAACTAAAATTCAGACGATGAAACAGAAAACTCGGATGATATGAAATTAGGTTGAGGAACCGAAATTCGTGTGATCTGTATTTCTGGTGAAAAGTGCAACTCGGATGAGACAACTTCGATTGAAGGAACGAAATTCGGTGATGGTCCGAGTTGATTTTGGAAAAAAATTTAAAATGAAGAACAAGTGTTTTTATAGGTCCAACAAATGTTTTAACCGAAATTCGGATGACCAGAATTTCGGATGGGATCCGAGATTTTGTCCGAAATAGGTTAAAAATGGATCCGAGAATTGATCCGAGTTGGTCCGAGATTGGATCCGAGATTGTCCGAGTTTGATATTGTTACTGAATTTCCAGAATTACAAAATGAAGTAAAATGTGTTTTAAGCACCAGAAATAATTTCTAAAGATTTGTTGGAATTTAGAAACAAGTTTTATGAAAAACAAGTATCCAAAAACACTTAAAAATATAAATTTTTAGCAAAAACGTGATGAACAATTATTACATTCGGTTAACAATTTTTCAACTGTTAAACAATAAAAACTTGTAATGATTGAACAAGAAATGCTCGAAATCAGTACTATATTTATTGCTTATGATTATCGAATGTAAAAAAAAGCAA
This sequence comes from Centrapalus pauciflorus, assembly GCA_020465985.1. NCBI lineage: Eukaryota > Viridiplantae > Streptophyta > Magnoliopsida > Asterales > Asteraceae > Centrapalus > Centrapalus pauciflorus. The sequence goes on along the minus strand of JAANYP010003633.1, from coordinate 152,453 downwards.
AAACATAATATTAAAATAGAATTAAGAAGTAAACCATGAGGTTTTGTGAATAACACGAAGAACACTGAATCAAATCAGTTTAAATCCTCTTCCGTGGCTCTGATACCAATTGTTAAATCGTCCCCAATGATAGTCGTAGCACTCACAACAATATTCAATCAACGAAAACGGCATCGTGGTAAGAAACAAAACAATACTAGTCGCCAAAGGCTTCAAGGTGTACCAAATGGACGTCAAGACAGCTTTCCTAAACGTTGAACTCAACGAAGAGGTCTACGTTGAATAACCACAAGGATTTATTGATGCACATATCCATACCATGTTTATGTGCTAGATAAAGCCCTCTATGGTTTGAAACAAACACCTCACGCATGGTATGATAGTCTTTCACAATTTCTTATCCTTGCTGGTTTTAGTAAAGGTGTGGTGGACACAACACTGTTCACGAAAAAGGACGGCCCACATATATTGCTAGTCCAAATATTTGTCGATGATATTATATTTGGATCTACTAACCTTAAGTTTTGTAAGGACTTCTCATCCCTGATGGAGTGTTTGAGATGAGTATGATGGGGGGAAATGAATTTTTTTCTCGGATTACAAGTTAAAGAATTTGAAGATGGGATATTTTTGAACCAGTCTAAATATACTCTTGAAATTCTCAAGAAGTATAAGTTAGACTCTTGTATGGGTATCGCAACTCCCATGACTTCAAACTGTAAGTTAGACACTGATCCTGCCGGGAAAAGTGACGAAAACACAACTTACAGAGGGATGATTGGTTCTTTACTCTATCTTACGACTAGTAGACATGATATAATGTTCTCAACATGTCTTTGTGCTCATTTTCAGGATGACCTAAAAGGAATCACACCTAACTGCGGTAGAACGCATAGTTTGTTATCTTAAGGGTACACCGGATCAAGGTCTATGGTATCCAAAGGGAACCAATTTTGATCTTACCGCCATTTCAGATGTTTGTTTTGCAGGTTGCAGAGTCGATAGGAAAAGCACTTCAGGCGGAATTCAGTTTTTGGATGGCAGACCGGTGAGTTGGTCTTCCATAAAGCAGAACTGTGTCTCAACATGCACAGCCGAGGCTGAGTTTGTAGCAGCTGCAAGTTGTTGCTCTCAAGTGTTGTGGATGAGAATACAGTTACGTGATTATGGTTTTTCTCTCACCAACATCCCAATATACTGTGATTCCAGAAGCACAATTGTCATCACTTGCAATCCCGTGTCGTGCAGCACTCACGAACAAAACACATTGACATCAGGTATCATTTCATTAAAGATCATGTAGAAAAAGGAACAGTTGAATGATATTTTGTAGGAACAGAATTTCAACTTGATGATATTTTTACTAAGGCTTTAGACGAACCTCGTTTTCAGTTCTTAGTATCTCAAATCGGCATGTTGAATCCACCTTCTTGTTAATTTCCAGATATTTTCTAAATAATTCTATTTCAAAAAAGTCATTGTTTGAAATTCCTTTATTTATAAAGTATCTGTTATTTAAATTTAAAGGTAATGCCACAAAATTATGGTCAATATTTCTTTATCTATCTATATCTTTAATGTTGATGATCCTGAATATTGCTATGTGAATTGTTCGAACTTGACTGAGACCCTAAATAAATCCAGGTTTTTCTTAATTTCAAAGGGTAAAAAGGGTTTAAGGGTCGATCTAATTGGATAATTGTTTAATTGAGGGAGAGTAAAATAAGTTGTGTGGTGTACTTCAGTTTACTTCATTTTATTTTTTATTTTATTTTACTTTGTTCATAAAGTTATTTTTTGTAACGTACTCTAAAAAACACAAAAAGATTTTATGTTCCATCCTTTATTTTTATTTTTTATTATTTCCCAAATATTTTGAAAAACTCAAAAAGATTTTATGGTTTATTATTTATTGTTTATTTAAAAAATATATTGAAAAATCCAAAAAGATTTTTTGTTTTATGCCTTTGTTAGATAATTGTGTTCTAGGAATTTTCTAAAAAGAAAACTCAAAAAGATTTTACTTGGGCCAAAATTATTTTTTTGTTGTTCACTTTAGTTAAGAACAAAATTTATTTGTTTTATTATGTGGGTTGTGTTTGTTTGGCCCAAATACTGCAAAGGAACGCGCAGATTTTTGCTTACCCGACCCGACCCGCCTATATTAATCGGTGGAATTTGCTTTCTTTATCCCTGCGCCTTCTATTTTCTCTCCAAACAATCCGATGAACGAAACCCACCGCCATAGCCGCCGTCTACCAAGCTTTCAAGCTCGTTTTTCCACCGTTGCTCCTCTTTTTTCTTGCATTTTCCTTCTAATCCATTGTTAGGTGACATATTTCTAACTTTATTTCACATTTTTACTTCATATTACAATGTGTTAGATTATAAATTTCAATCATGTGGAGTTTTATTTTGTAATAGTTTGTTTGTTTTATTTCCATGTAATTTATTTCCAAGTGTTTTATTTCTATTGTAATTTACTTATTGCATTTAGAAGTAGAGGGGGGTTAAGTGTCAATCCCTCAAAGTTGCTTTTAATATTTAAGGAAGCCCTCCTAGGGTTTCCCACAAGTTTGTCTTACGCACTTTTGAGAATATACGGCCGCCGCTCGTTATTCCATCCTCTCTCGATATTCATAAACTTCAATTGAGTATTATATTCTTGTTGTTTTGATTATTGTGATTGATAATTATTTTGAGTGTTGATATTATCAATTGGGACGATTCAACAATTGGTATGAGAGCCTAGGAAGCGGATTTAAATGGATTCGAGTTTGGTGTTCTTCGTGTTCTTCGCCAAAACCCATGGTTTTGTTCCTAATCCTCTTTAAATATTCTATTTATGTGTGGTTTTCTATTCTATAATCATAAGCAATTATTGTACTGATTTCGAGCTCTTCTTGTTCAATCATTACGAGTTTTATTGTTTATTTGGTGAAATTGTTAATCGACTTTTTAAGTTTTAATCTCGGTTTTCACTTAAAAATTCCAAATTCTTAAGTGTTTTTGTTACTGGTTTTCAACAAAATTCATTTCAAAATTCAAACCAAACAATTAGAAATTATTTCCAGTGTTTAAACTGTATTTTTATTAATTCTGAAAAACTGGAATTTAATCAACAAGTTCGAATTCGGATCAACTCGGATTCCATCACGGATCAAAACTCGGACCAACTCGGATCAAATTTTAACCTATTTCGGACCAAATCTCAGATCCCATCCGAAATTCTGATCATCCGAAAACTCGTTAAAACATTTTTCGGGTCTCTAGAATTACTTGTTCTTCATTTCAAAATTTTCCCAAATTCAACTCGGGTCACCCGAAATTCGGATCATCATCCAAATTTGGGTCACTAGAGTTGCTTTGATCTCTTTGAATTGAACTACTCGAACTCGGACTGTTCTTCATCCAAGATACTGTTCATCCGAGTTACTTCACATCCGAGTTACCGTCCTTAAATCCAAATTCGACCCACCCAAATTTCATCCCATCCGAGTTACTTTCCATCCGAAATACAAACCATCCGAGTTTCAGTTCATCATCCGAGATTCTTATCACCCGAGTTATTGACCATCAACCGAATTCGGATCATCCGAATTTTGTTTCCAATCCATCCGAATTTTGGTTCCTTCAACTGAAAAATCAGTCTCCACTTCCAAAGATCCTAAGTTCATAATCAGCACTCAACACATCATGTTTCGTGAAGCTCTTGTTCTTGGATCAGTGAATAGACCACTCGTTTCTATCCAAATGAGTATGAACAATGGAAGAAACGGTTTCTCAAGTTCATTGGCATGCAGCCCATGGGGAATCTGTTGATCAAATCTATAAGTGAAGGACCAGTTGTCTTTTACCGGGCTTGTCCTGCAATGCCAGATGCTAATCCTCCAGTTCCAGCATTCCGGACAGTTCGTGAACCTTCAACTGAAATAGAAAAGGATAGACAAACAACATATAATAGTGCAGAGTATCTCATTTATAAAGCCCTTCCTACTGATATCCTAGTTGGGGTTGACAGCAAACTGTCGGCTAAAGAAATGTGGGATGAACTAGAAAAGCAAATGCTTGGGGCAGACTTAGACGATAGGGCCAAAATTGAGGAAGCAAAGGCTAAATTCACAGAGTTCCGAGCCAAAGGTTGAAAATCTTTACAAAGTACCTTCACAAGGTTCTGTGAAGTTGTTAATGAGCTAAATAAAATGCACATTAAAAAGGACAAAGATGACATCAGCATCCAGTTCTTATCTTCTTTAGCTCCAGAATGGCAAATAGCAAGTAGAGCCACCAAAAGAGTTCTAGACATCCCAAATGTTTCCATTAATGTGGTGTTCAAAGAACTAAAGAAATATGAAGGTGATGTAGCTTATCAGAATCAGATGGCTAACACTCTAGCATCTTTGTTATTGACTGTAAACCTAGGCACCAAACCCACAGACTCTTTAGCCCTACTCTCAAATAAGACATACTCCACTGAACCACCACCAAATCCATCTCCAGTGCCCTACTACAGTCAAGGTGCCTCATCCTCTAAATACAAATATGCATCGCCACCGATGAATGAGCCATTTGACAAAGAAGAAGAGACCATCAAAGAATAAATCACCTTATGGTCGAATCGTCTTCAACAAAGACGTTTCTAACAAAACAAGACGAACAACCAACTTCGTTATGACACTGGCCCTCAGAGGTATCCAGAAGACAGAAGAGAAGAGAGGAGAGATGATCGAAGAGATGATAGGTATGACCGCTTCCGTGATGAATGGAGGAGAAATGATCGAGATGACAGGCGATATGATGACAGGAGAGACAGACGAGATGATAGGAGAGATAGACATGATGATCGAAGGGATTATCGAGATGATCACCGCTATGAAAGGCGTGACGATACAAGAGACGATAGGAGGGAGTAAAATCGTCGGGATGATAGCCGGGAACCTCGCAGAGCTGACAAAAGGCCAGTTGAAAGAAGAGATGACAAGCCTAGAGCTGATGAGCCTAAGGCAGCTGATGAATGACTCTGCTATAAATGTGGGAAACCGGGCCACTTTGCTCAGGAATGCAAGAACCAATTCGATCGAGATATCGAATACTATGAGAGGAAGCTTGAGGCTCTAAAGAACAGATCTGATGCAATGGCCCATGTAGCACAAGAAGACTACTGGTTTGATGATGAATCAGATGAAGTAGATGATAGAGGCAAAAACTGTCACATGGCTGACAGAGTTGGATTGGCTGAATATGCAACTACTTCTGAATCCGAATCAGACACGACTATCGAGGGGAGAACATGAAAGATCCTACAACCTGTCTGATGACCAAGTCCCGGGACTCGGAGTGCTCCATGTCAGATTCAGAGAAAACTGAGGTACGTTCCTTTTACGTTCATAAGTCTGTAAATAATATATCTGTACAAAATGAATGTAACTTGCACTCACAAATACTCGAACTTAAAACCATGTATAATGCTGAAAAGGAAAAGTGTGTCAAGGCTGAACATCTAGCCCAATCCTTAAAAGAAACATTTGCCAAGTATGAAAAGAAGTGGCGAAACAAGCATGAGTTGTTAAAGAAAATGTTAATTGAAAAGGTAGATGTTGAGGATAGGAATATTTACCTTAAAAGTTGTATGGATACATTCACTAAGGAAAAGAATTCCTTGAAGTCTGAAATGTCTGTTCTTTCAAAACGCTTAGAGTCTGTAAGCATGAAAAACTTAGACAATCTGGGTAAATAGAAAATGATTGAAAAAGATAGAATAGATTTGTACTCACGGATAAAAACCCTGGATGATGTGTTTTTAAAACAGGGTCAAACTGATCAAACCATTCATCTAAATCAACCCAAAGAGATTAGGTTTTATCATTCCAAACAAGGAATTGGTTTTAAAAATCCTAAGTATTTGGAAAAGGTTCGATTAGTTTTACCTATTTTTTATGATATGAGGTATATGGGTGATGGGTTTAAGTCTTTCGTTTACCATATCGGAAGAAGTTTTGACCCAAGAGGATGAGAAATGAAGTGAAAATAAAGAAAAGGAAATGTCTTTTAAATATGATGAACTAATTGAGAGTTATCCTAACAGAGTACCTACTCTAAAGGAGGACTTCTTGTCTAGCTATTCATCAGCTGAAATGAACGCCGAACCTATCAAACCAATCCCAAATCTTTACATTCCTACAAAAGTTCTTCAACACAAATAAAGGTTTTAGAGAAGGAATTAAAGACAACTCGAAAGAAAGCTCTTGGTTATCAAGAAGCTCTTCTCAAAAGCGAGAAAAATTTGGTAAGACAGAGTTTTGAACAAAATGTAGAATTAACCATCTACAAGAAAAGTTTGACACTATTTCAGAAAGATTTATTTCTCACTTAAAAGATTCAAAAGTTTCTCACCTTACCAAAGTCCCACCTGTATCATCCAACAAAGGCAAAGCTAATATTGAAGTTCCTTCTGTCATTTTTGAAGGCGAGTGTTCAAAATCTTCAAAAGCTGAGGTTTCCAAGAAGACTCAGAGTCAATTTAAGTCTTCCAAGAAACCCACTCACCAATGTAATTTCTCTAAGTCTAAGTTTTCCAAAAGTATGGACTATCATCGTTTTGTTCAAACAAATCATGTGAGAAGAGTTTCAAAAACATCCATGCAAGAGTTTTCAAGTTTCTTTGTGAAGAAGGTTAAATGCCAATTGATTTTGTTTCTAGAGATAGGATGCATGTAATATCTGAAAACAATGTTTATGATGCTGTAACGGACTCTGTTTTGTGTTTGAAGTATTCTTTTGCGGATTTGTTTAATTTATGTCCAACTAGTTTTAGACGTAAAGTTCTTGAGATGAACAAATTTGTACCTTATCTTGCAAAAAGAACTCGTAAAAAGAAAATAAAAAATAGTGCATCATTGGCCACAACAAAACTTGATTCTTGTATTTTGCCAAGGCCCAAACCAAAAGCAAATGTAAAACAGGTCACAAGACGTCCAAAACCTAAGGCAAATTCATCCCCTATGGTTTCAAAGCCGGTTGGGTCCAAATACAAATGGATTCCAAAAAGCTCTTCATATAGTCCACATAAAACTGCAATGTGGGTTCCTAATACTGCAAATGTGCCATATACATCTGGAACTCCTATTCCAAAACGACCCATCCTAAGATGGGTACCCAATGTTGTGTGATTTTAATGTAGATGGTTCTTGGTTACTTCAGATCAAGACCCGCACTTCAACGAACTGGCTTCTAGTTACCTTAGACTAGGACCCGTTTTTCTGCTTGTCGGTTGTGCTTAACCGACATGTTTGGCTTTTGTGCACTCAGCTCAGGACCCAGTCTAAACAGTTCATGTTTTTTGAACAACTCGGTTCAGAATACGGTTTGCATGTTAATTTCCAATGGATTTATTTCATGCCTATAGATATTCATTGTATCAAATTTTTCTTTTTAGGGAAAATCCATCTGGTACATGGATTCGGGTTGCTCAAAACACATGACTGGGAGGAGAGAGTTGCTGTCTAACATTGTAGAACAGTATTGTGGGATAGTCAAGTTCGGGAATAACAATCATGCATTCATGCTAAAATCAAAGGATACGGGGATTTAGTCTTAATTAATCTAGTCATCAAGGATGTTGACTATGTTGAGAGGCTATCTCATAACTTATTTAGTATAGGATAACTCTATGATAAAGGACTAGAGGTTACATTTAGGAATAAGAATTGTAGTGTTAAGAGCATTGATGGAAAAGAGATTTTAACCGATTCCCGAAACTCTAACTTGTACACCATAAACGTAGCTAAGCTTAAGGTTAAGGATAGCATATGCCTATTATCAAAAGCCTCCTCAAAAGACTCTTGGTTATGGCACCGTAGGCTACCCCATCTGAACTTCGAGAATATAAACAAGCTAGCTTCGAAACAACTGGTTAAGGGACTCCCAGAACTTCGCTATGAAAAGGACCATCTGTGTTGAGCATGTTAGAAAGGGAAGATGAAAAGATCATCTCACAAGCCAAAACCCGAACCATCTTTAAAAAGAGTGTTCGAGTTACTTCATATGGATCTATGTGGTCCCATGCGAACGCAAAGCATAAATGGGAAGCGTTATATGTTGGTTATGGTTGACGACTTTTCACGATATACCTAGGTTGAATTATTATGATACAAGGGTGAGACACGTCAAGAAATCATTGATTTCATTTAGAGTGTCGAAACCTAACAGCAGCTGTCTGTACTATCAATCCGATCTGACAAAGACTCAGAATTCAAGAACTCGGTAGTTTCAAGCTTCCTTGGATCCAAAGGTATTCACCATCAGTATTCAGTTGCTAAAACACCTCAACAGAACAGAATTGTTGAGAGGCGTAACTGTACCCTCGTGGAAGCTGCACGCCCAATACTGACCTACTCAAAGCTACTTCCATTCTTGTGGGCCGAAGCCTTATCAACAGCATGCTACATGCAAAATCGCTTCATTGTCCGTAAGCATTTCAATAAAGCTCCATATCATCTCTTTTTGAATAAAGTTTCTTTAAATCAAGTACTTACGAGTGTTTGGTTGCAGGTGCTACGTGCTAAACGACAAGGACAACCTCGGGAAGTTCAACGAGAAGGCGGATGAAGCGATATTTATTGGATACTCATCCAATTCAAATGCATATCACGCATTCAATACTCGCACCAGGATAGTCAATGAGAGTGTGATCGTTACATTCAATGAAATGGCTGAACTGGCTCAAGAAGTTGACCAATCAGGACCACGCATTACACCAATGCCTGGAGACACATTCCAACCTTCTTCTTTTTCTACTTTTGACTTAGTTAACTTATTTAATCCGTTTTATGTAGAATTTTTGGTTCTACTACTAACCCTTCTCTTGTTTCTTCTTTTGTAGTTAAGACATCCTCCAACTATTCAACTGCTCAACCAACACCATCAGATCCACCAATCCTTACATCAATCCATACACATTCCACTTTATCAATTTCTCCTTCCACTTCATCCACAGCAAACACCACTAGTTGAATCCACTCCGTAAATTCCCTCACATATAGTTCCAAACATTATCCCTCAAGAAGATCAAGCCGAACCTGAACCGGAACAGTGGTACCTTCACTCGAAACCATCGACCATAACTCTTCATCCATTCCCACACTCACCCTTGAAATTCCATCACGCTCACCCCTTCCACACGAGACGAAATGGACCCGGAGTCACCCAACCGAACAAATTTTTGGTGAGATCTCTACCTGGGTCCAAACTCGAAGGGCATTTACTAATGAATGTGTATTTGCGTCATTTCTTAACATGATATAGCCTGCTTGTGTGGATGAAGCCTTGAAAGACCCAGATTGGATTGTGGCAATGCAAGAAGAACTCAACCAGTTCGAACAACTCAAAGTATAGCGGTTAGTTCCCGAACAAAAGGACCGAACCATAATCGGAACAGAGTGGATCTTTAAGACTAAACGAGACGAAAATGGCATCGTGGTAAGAAATAAAGCAAGAATAGTCGCCAAAGGCTACCGACAGCAAGAAGTCATAGATTATGACGAGACCTTCGCTCCAGTTGCATGGATTGAAGTAATCAGAATCTTCTTGGCGTACGCGGCACACAAAGACTTCAAGGTGTACCAAAAGGACGTCAAGATAGACTTCCTGAACGGTGAACTCAACAAAGAGGTGAACGTTAAACAACGACAAGGATTTATTGATGCACATAAAGTAGACCATCTTTATGTGCTAGATAAAGCCCTCTATGGTTTGAAACAAGTACCTAGAGCATGGTATATAATCTTTTGAATTTTCTTATCTCTGCTGGTTTCAGCATATGTGTGGTAAACACAACATCGTTCACTAAAAGGGAAGGCCAACACATAATGCTAGTCTAAATATATGTTGATAATATTATATTTGGATGTACTGTAATTTTTGTATGGACTTCTCATCCCTAATGGAGTCCAGGTTTGAGATTAGTATGATGAGAAATTGAACTTTTTCCTTGGATTACAAGCCAAACTACTTGAAGACGGGATATTTGTGAACCAGTCGAAATATACTCTTGACATTCTCAAGAAGTATAAGTTCGACTCTTGCACGGGCATCGAAACTCCCATGGCTTCAAACTGTAAGTTAGACACTGATTCTGCTGCGAAAAGTGTCGACAACACAACTTACAGAGGGATGATTGGATCTTTACTATATCTTACAGCTAGTAAAGCAGATATAATTTTTTCAACATGTCTTTGTGCTTTCTTTCAGGCCGACCCAAAAGAATCACACCTAACTGCAGTAAAACACATTTTTTGTTATCTTAACAGTACACCCGATCTTGGTCTATGGTATCCGAGGGGAACCCCATTTTCAGTTCTTAGTATCTCAAATCGGCATGTTGAATCCAGCTTCTAGTTAAATTCTAGATATTGTCCAAATAATTCTATTTCAAACAAGTTATTGTTTGAAATTCCTTTATTTAGAAAATATCTGTTGTTTAAATTTCAAGGTCGCATCACAAAATTTTATTCAATATTTCTTTATCTATGTATAGTTTTAATGACTAATGATCCTGAAAGTTTCTATGTGATTTTATCAAAATTAAGTGGGATGCTAGTTCAATCCAGGTTTGTTTGTATTTCAAAGGGTAAAAAGGTTCTACGGTTCGATCTAATAGGATACATGTTTAATTGAGGGGAAGTAAAATCAGGATGTATAGTGTACATTAATTTAGTTTTTAATTCCTCGTATTTTTTTATTAGGTTAATTTTTTTTTCCTTTGAAATCTCTCAGAAAAATACAAAAAGATTTTATGTTTTATCTAGTATTTTTACTTGTCTTCAATTATCAAAAACACAAAAATATTTTATTGTATGTCTTAGTTATGTTTTTTGTACCTTCGGATAGTTTAAAAGAAAAACTCAAAAATATTTTTGGTTCTTATTTCATTTTTTTCGTTAAGTCTTAGTTAACAACTTAATTAAAATAATGTTGAGTTTAGTTAACTTTAATAAGCCTTAGTAATTCTTTTTCTGAAAAGAAAATCCAAAAATATTTTTTATAGGGCTCCTTTTGATCTTTACTTTATTTTGTTTAGTTCAAATTAATCTAGCACAAATTGTTGTTAAAATCGGTTTGTGAGTGGCCCACAATTGAGAACTCACGTGTGGATCCCAATCCACCCGACCTGACCCACCTATATAAGTAGGCAGGATCTCTTTCTTCCTTCCTACTCTTTCTCATTCTCTCCGTCTTCTTCAAACGACACCTCTCCACCGCCATTGCCACTAGTTTTTCTACCTCTAAAGCTCAAATCTCAGTCGTTTTTCATCGTTTTTCTTGCATTTTCTGGCTAATCTACTACACGGTAACATTTAACTTGCTTTATTTTACATTTTAACTTCACTTTATGGTTTTTAGATTTTCAAATTTTTAAAGGGTCTTGCTCACTGATTTTTGCATTTTTAGGTTAGTAAATCCGTTCGTTTTATGTTAGTGTAGTTCAATAAAAAAATGTCATTATCACTTTTAGGTTTAGGATCTGCATTTTCATGCATTTTTATGACATTTTTTTATTGTTCGCGTTTGCATGTGCATGAACACCTGAACTGAAAATATATCTAAGTATAAAACTCTGATCATCCCGCAATTCGGATCCAACCGAACTTCGGGTGAAATACACTTGGTTTTACACTTAGAATAAATTTTCAATTACACTTTTTTAATACTTCATGGGCCCCATCCGAATTTCGTTTCATCCGAAATTCGGATCACATGATATTATACATACAAATTTATGAATGTTGTCTGTGGTTCATCTGAATTTCGGTTCATCCGAAATTCGGTTGGTTCCATCGTATAACATTTATATTTTGATTTAAAACTAAGTGTATATCTCGAACCACCCGAAATTCGGGTCCATACGAACTTCAGGCCCACTCTGAAAGTTGTAAAATCATTTATTTAAGACTAAGTGTTCACATAGTACCCATAAACCGAAATTCGGATCCATCCGAATTTTGGTTCCCAACCCCCACCCTTTTTCATTTCATACTTAGTTTTCTCTTTAACATTAATTCATGCATCATTCCATCCGAATTTCTATCACACCAGATATTCGGATCAACACATCCAGATTTTCCTTGCACCCGAAATTCGGTTCATAGTCATCCGAAATTCGGTTCATCCGAATTTAAACACTTAGGATTTTTTTTAATTTTCAATTTTTGCATTTCACAAAAATAAAAAACCAAATAAATATTTCATGTCCTTTGCACCATTGGTTCTAGTTAAAATAAGTTTTTGAGTGAACACGTCTATTCTAACATTGGTCTCTCAACGATGGACTTTGGATTGTATTTAGTAGAAGTTACATTCTACAAATAAAAATCCCGATGATTTAAACAGAATAGACGAGTTCAAATTCAAATTTATTTCAGACTTAAGATCAATGTCTCATTTCAATACAAGCCTGACAAACTAACTATGTTGCATTTGTTTTCAGGTCATATGGATCATCAGATAACCCTCACCATACGTCATCGTCCTATCCCGAATAACAACACCTAACTGCCAGAAGAAACCCTACTTCCTTCAGCTCAATTCTTTGAATTTCCCCGCACAAATGGAAACTTGATCTTTCCATTCTCCGCCATGAAGCCGAGGATATCACTTTCGATATCCTGAAAGGCCACCCTATCTTCTACGCCTTAACCTCCGCAATCTCTGTTCCAATAATCTACCTTCAACAATATTGGCACCACCTAATCATTGTGAATGTGGCAGTACCTCATTTCACAACAAAGATAGACTCTGTACCCATCAAAGTCACCCTTCAAGCCATCTGCCATATTCTCCGCCTACCCACCGAGAACTACTCAGTCACCAAATACGCCTTTGCCCCCATTCCATCACCAACTGAAACCTTTCAAAAAATATCAACCATCGACTATGATGTCAACCTTTCCAAGCCATCAGAATTCAGGACCCAAGCAACTCCAGTCTCATTGGAGGGTCTTCTTCGATGTTATCAACAAGTGTTTTACCAAAAGCACTCAGGCCATTATTCAGCCTCAATTCAAGTGCTGGCTATGTTTGCCGCATTGGCTCATGAGCGACACTTCGACTACATGACATTCATATTCGATGAGCTGAAAAGAGCGGTCTAGGACAGAGGGACCAAACGAGATAGGATGTACATCCAATTTCAACGATTCCTTAAGCTATTTATACAATTTGCCATGGACAACGATGTCGATATCCATGAGCGTCCAGAAGCTGATGTGTACAAGACTTTTGCACTTCAACGAGTCAAGATTACGATTGATATTGTCAATGTCCCGGTCATGGACATTCCACTTTAATTGCTATATTTGGCAGACCAATCCGAACAAGGGGTAAGGGATTATCTAAGCGTCGTGTATCCGAATGAGGCTTTGTCAGAACCGACAGAGCCTACCCAATCCGAAGGTGAGGCTCATATGAGTGAGGATGAGGGAGTTGAGGCCGCAATACAAAACATTATGGGTTCTGGGGAGTGGGAGGTCACTATAGAGTGGGAGGGAGTTGAAGGTGAGAGGGCATAGACCGGGGATTTTCAAAGAACCGTCTCTGACGCATTGAGAGAAGAGTGTATAATTCTTGAGGGAGCCCAAAGCCCTATCAGCCGAACAAACCAGTAAAAGGCCACTAGTCCAGTGGTCAACCAAACCCCCACCATCCACTCAGGGTCCCCTTAAAGGGATCCTGTTTCATTCCACGGGGACATTGCATATACTCCATCACCCTCTCATTTGGAGAGCGGTGGTGTTGAAACAGGTCACTCGCCGCCCCCAGTGACCGACCCTCCATTAACCACAACTTACATCATACCCCAAATCACAAAGCACGTCGCCTTCGTGGCGTCCACCCATGTCAGAGACGCCTCGGTGGCGTCTCCAACAACTTCCAGATCTGCACTGCTAACGGGGGAGGTAGAGAGGATGGAAGGAAGACCTGAAGCTGCCACACGAACGCCGTCAGCTTCAGGCCATCCTGAGATTTCTCTCGAGATTTTAACAGTAGCTCTTCATGCTGCCGGATTTGTTTCCCGGGTTGACCTGGACGCCCTCAAGGCGGCTTCAGAGGAACAACATACCGCCCTTTTTCTCATTCTTGAAGGGTAAGGGTGTTGCAACTCAAGAGTTGCCACCAGGTACCTCATCAGTCCAAAATCAAATTGCGGTATTTTCAAATCAAGCAGAGAGCCTAAAAAGGCTAGTGTTTCATGTCCAAGAACAGTTGAACAACAGACTAGATCGACTGAAATCGGCGATTTGCAATGCAGACCTCAGGCTGAATCCCAAAAATGAAAACATAATAATCAAGAGGACCCTTATCATCCTGAGGGGGAGAAACACCCCAGGATTCAGTCTGAGGGTGAAATGTAGGTTGAAGAGGGAGTAGAAGCTGAAAAAAGAGGAGAAGGGGGTTCAGGGGCTCCAGGTGGCCAAACAAAAGAAGTCACAACTTTGACCATGGTAGTATTCGAGCCACCATCAGATAAGGTTGAGATCATATTAGTGTCTGAATCAGACTCTGATATCGATCAAGACTATCCCTTAATAACACCCAAACCAGAGCCAGAGTCACCACAAAAATCTTCATCATCATTTGACCTTCTGAATTCTCCTACCCATGTGCCTCAAGAAGAAATTTTTTCAACTATAAAAGCTCCCACCCGTACTCCAATAAATATCCCACAAGTCCAAACCATCCCACAAGTCCAAGAATCCCACCTGTTCAAACCCAAATTGCCGAGTCATCAGGAGCAAGAACCGTAGATTGCTTTGAAATAAGGCCTAATGTGACTTCCATACATGACATAAATAAGATGGAGTTGGTGGATTGGTTTTCAAAGGGAAAAGTTCATACAATGACAGCCGAAGAAAAAGAAGCCCTAAAACATGACCATTGGGGTCGAGTGTACAAGTTGCTTGAAGTACCTCCTGCTGAGATAGACGAACCTCCGGTACAGGGGTTAAAGGATTTTTTTGATGAACTTTCCGGCTGAAGAATTTCAACGACCATATCTTGAAGAAGGGTTCAAAATGGTCTCCAGGAAGAAACCCAGAATGTACAACAGACGCCTTTTAATGCAACTCCGTGACGCATCAAGAGCAGAACAAGCCGAATACAATCAAATAATGCTAAGAGAATCAAGAACAAAGTCTTCATATTGGTCCAAGTCCAAGATCGTTAAAGTATCCTCCATCAATCTATACAAGCGGGCCCGTCTGTTCACTCCTGCATTCTACGTCGTTAGAGTAGACGGATCTACACAGCAGATATATGAGAATGATCTAGATTTTGTGTACATTGATGACATTGAGACGATTTACAATAAGCTGGAAAACAGAATCTAAGGGCGACTAAGTCATGTCATTGCTGTTGTAGCCTTAACCAGAAGCATGAATCGTCGATCTATCATCATGTGCTTTAGGGACATCTAAATAGCCATCGAGAGCTTTATGGTCAAAGTGGGTCTTAAAGCTCCAGAACAAGATATTTTTACCCTGGACCACCATGCAATGTATAAAGTTCTCATGGGAGGCCTGCAGTGATGAGAACCCATCCAATGATCAATATGATGAAGATCCATTAAGGTTGAAGATCGGGCTTATCACAAGGTCTAAATCCAAGATGTTCAGAGGTGCTACCAATGGACTGATTAAATGTTGCCGGAATAATGCTCCCGTGTCTTCGCAAAATAACCAAGCAAGCTTCCTAATTTTGCTACAAGTTGAAGTCCAAGATTAGCCTTGTTTTTCATAGCCCAAGTTATGTTTATTTACCCAAACATAACCCATGAATAAAGAATTCGGCTAGCCCCACACTTAGCTCATGTTTTATCCATAACTCACTCATTTCAAGCCCGATTTGAGTCAAATAAAATCCCAATGAAAGCTAATCATTTTCCCTATGTTTTCAAGAAAAATAAATCCCAATATAGGCTCATTTGCCACATCCAAAATTCTGCCCAAAAGAGTGTCCATGTTCAATGTACTTCTCAAGATTAATTACAAGGCAATTTGAAAGCCTTCTCTTTAATTCAAGGCAATTTGAAGGTCATGGGCATTTACTTGGAGGATACTAAGGGTTTTGCAAGATAAAATGAACCAAGACACATTCTAGAAGATTCAAGAGGTGAAATGTCAAGAAGACACTTGTGATAAGTAGTTTTGCTTATTTGATTGCTTATCGTGATAGTTTTTGTTACTTATCTAGATGGTTGGTTTTCCTTATATTTTCGTCTATAAATAGTGGCCAAAATTCTCATTTGTAATCATCCGTCATTTGAGTAATATTGTGAGTTTTAACTCTTATTGTTCCATACGAAGTTTTAGAACATATCAAGTGTTCTAGCTTGTGGCGTTCAAAACTTATCAATCAACTTGGTGGGGTTGGTTGTGGTGTTTTCTTATACCAATGTTCTTTCCTCTTTCTAGGCAACGGGTCGCAGTTTCACTATATATACCAAGGTTATTGCCTCGTTTATAGGCAACGGGTCGCAGTTCTATCCATATATCATAATAACATCCAATAGAACGATCGGGCAACTCGTGATCAATCTCATATTCATCGGGTGAGATCATATCATTTGGTATCAGAGACACATTCTATTGGTTTGTTTTCGATCATACTTTTTTTTTCGGTATCGTTTTTTTTGTTTCTTTTTGTTTTTATCTTGGATTTCAAGTAGTAGTAGTGGATCTCGTCACAAGTTGACTTCATTACTATTATCAAGAAATAAAGAAGTTGGGATATTAGTAAGTTATATATTTGGGTTCTTACTATTAAGTCGTGTAGTTTTGTTCCTAAAAAAAAGAAGAAAAAAAGAAAAAAAAGTGAAAAGAAAAGAAAAGTATAAAAAAAAAGCTATCAAAGTAAAAAAAAAAAAAAAAAGAAGTGGAAAAAAAAGTAGAGAAAAAAAAGATGTGAAAATTTTTTTTGGAGGAACGTTAATAATTTTGTTTAGTATTATATTTCTTTTTGGGTTTGTTACACTTTATTATTGAAGTTGGATGGTACTTTTTGAATTCCTCAAGGCCACAAGCCTAACTTGATTTTGCTTTCTTTTAGTTTGTTTTGAACTTTAAGAATTAAAAAAGAGGTAAAAGGCAGTGTGGTAAGATCAATCGAGGGATAAAGC
The DNA here is from genome assembly GCA_020465985.1 of Centrapalus pauciflorus. Classification (NCBI taxonomy): domain Eukaryota; kingdom Viridiplantae; phylum Streptophyta; class Magnoliopsida; order Asterales; family Asteraceae; genus Centrapalus; species Centrapalus pauciflorus. Next base: position 135,283 of record JAANYP010003633.1, on the reverse strand, counting down.
CTTTGTTGCATACACGAGTGTTGAGAGCTTAATCAGCTTGAGAGAAACACGTAAGGGAGAGCAGAGAGGTCATACTCTTTTTATTATTTTATTATTTTTTTTGTAGATATATAAGATGGCAGATGACCAACCCCTTCCAAATCTTCAAGTTCAAGATCTCATGGATGAAATGCGACGATTAATGAGAGACGAGTTCACGCAAGTTCATGAAAGAATGGACCAATTGGAGGCACAAATACCACGTGAACGAACACCATTAGAAGTGTCTTATGAAAATCATGATTATGGTTCTAGAGGTGATGAATGGGATGAGGAATTTCAAAGAAGACCACCTAGACGAAGGCAACATAGAGACAACAACTTGAGTTCAATAAAGATGAAAATTCTATCTTTTCAAGGAAAGTCGGATCCGGAAGCTTACATCGATTGGGAGACTAAGATGGAATTCATCTTTGATTTCCATGAATACTCCAACCGGAAGAAGGTAAAACTCGCCGTTGTTGAATTTGCTGATTATGCACTAACATGGTGGGATCAACTTGTGATTAGTAGACGAAAAAATGAAGAGAGACCCATCGATACTTGGGAGGAGATGAAGATGGTCATGAGGCGACGTTTTGTACCAAGTCAGTACTACCATGACCTTCACAACAAACTTCAAAGTCTAAAGCAAGGAAGTAAGTCTGTTGATGATTACTTCAAAGAAAAGGAAGTTATTATGATCCGAGAGAATATTCAAGAGGATTGAGAAGCTACCATGGCGAGGTTCTTAAATGATCTCAATTATGAAATTCGAGATCGTGTTGAGATGCACCATTATGTTGAGATCGAGGACATGGTTCATATGACAGTCAAGATTGAAAAGCAACTGAAGAGAAGGGGTGGGTCAAAACGAATGCTTGGAAAGCAAGTAACTCCAAAATGCCTGAAAATTCAAACTCTTCTAATCCCAAATCTAGAACAAAAAATGCTTCAAAGGAGAAAACTAGTTCTGAAGTTCCTAAGACTCGTGAAATAAATGTTTTAAGTGCCTTGGCAGGGTCATATTGCAAGTCAATGTCCAAACAAGCTTGCAATGGTGATTAGAGAAGATGGAGAAATCGAAACAGATGCTTCTGAATCCTCACACGAAGACACGGATTGGGAAGAGGAGCTAGCAGTTGAAGGATAATTGTTGGTGGCAAGACGAGCCTTAAGCACCCATTTTAAGAAAGAAGATGATGCACAAAGGGAGAACATCTTTCACACCCGGTGTTATGTTCAAGGCAAGGTATGTAGTGTTATAATTGATGGTGGGAGTTGTACTAATGTGGCTAGTGTTTCCATGGTTGAAAAGCTAGGGTTACCGACAATGAAGCATCAAAAGCAATATAAACTCCAATGGCTTAATGATAGTGGTGAGGTGCGAGTTACAAAGCAGGTTTTGGTGTCGTTTCGTATCGGTAAGTATGAAGATGAAGTCCTTTGTGATGTTGTACCTATGCAAGCAAGCCATTTGTTACATGGTAGGCCATGGCAATATGATCGGCACGTAAAACACGATGGCTTCACCAACAAGTATACCCTTGTTCACAAAACCAAGTCCATAACTCTTGTGCCAATGTCACCCAGTCAAGTTTATGAGGATCAAGTCCGACTTCAAAAGGATGCGAAGAACAAAGACGGTGAGTCCAATGAAAGCAATGAACACAAGAAGGGTTCAAACGAAAAACAAAAAGATAAGAAAACTTTGGTGGGTGAAAAGGAGAGTCAATATTGTGCACTTGCAAAAAGGAGTGAAATAAAACAAGCCTTGAATTCGGAGATGTCTTTTGTGCTTCTTTTAATTAAAGAGGTCCAATTAAGCACTAATGCTTTGGCTGATACTCTTCCGAGCAATATTAGATCTCTTTTGCAGGAATTTGAAGACTTGTTTCCCGATGAGGTTCCCATTGGATTGCCACCAATTCGCGGGATTGAACACCAAATTTGACTTTGTTCCCGGGCTTCCATTCCAAACAAGCCGGGGTATAGAACAAATCCAGAGGAAACCAAGCAGTTGGAAAGGCAAGTTGAGGAATTACTTGAGAAAGGATGGATACGAGAAAGCATAAGCCCTTGTGATATTCCAGTTTTTCTTGTACCGAAAGGGAAGGGTCATGGAGGATGTGTATAGACTGTCATGCCATCATTAATATCACGGTAAAGTATCGCCATCCAATCCCTCGACTAGATGATATGCTTGATGAATTGCATGGTTCAAAGTTGTTTTCAAAGATTGATTTAAAGAGCGAATATCACCAAATTCGCATGAAAAATGGTGATGAATGGAAAATAGCTTTCAAAACAAAACATGGTTTATATGAATGGTTAGTTATGCCTTTTGGCTTAACTAATGCTCCTAGTAGATTCATGAGATTAATGAATCATGTTTTGCGTGATTTCATTGGCAAGTTTGTGGTTGTTTACTTTGGTGATATTTTGATTTATTCCAAGAGTTTGAATGATCATCTTGAGCATCTAACGTGTTTGAGTGTGCTTAGGAAAGAAAAGCTTTATGCAAACTTGAACAAGTGTACTTTTCGTACCGACCACATTGTTTTTCTTGGATATGTGGTGAGTTCCCAAGGATTTTCAGTTGATGAAGAGAAGGTGAAGGCCATTCAAGATTGGCCAACTCCAAAGAGTGTTGGTGATGTGCGAAGTTTCCATGGTCTTGCAAGTTTTTATCGTCGATTTGTGAAGAATTTTAGCACCTTGGCATCACCACTCACAGAAGTCATTAAAAAGAAAGTTGGTTTTCAATGGGGCGAAGATCAAGAGAAAGCTTTTGAAAAACTCAAGTTTAAACTAACTCATGCTCCCTTTCTTTCTTTGCCAAATTTTGATAAAACATTTGAAATTGAGTGTGATGCGTCGGGTGTTGTAATTGGTGCGGTTTTAATGCATGCAGGGAAACCATTGACATATTTTAATGAAAATTTAAGCGGCGCAACTTTGAATTACCCTACTTATGACAAAGAGATGTATGCTTTGGTTCGTGCACTGAAAACTTGGCAACATTACTTGTGGACCAAAGAGTTTGTAATTCATTCTGATCATGAGTCCTTGAAGATTCTGAAGGGGCAACAAAAGTTGAATAAGAGACATGCTAGATGGATGGAGTTTCTTGATACATTTCCTTATGTCATCCGATTCAAGAAAGGTAAGGAAAATATTGTAGCTGATGCACTTTCATGGAGGTACTCTCTACTCTCTTCTCTAGACTCTAAAATTCTTGGTTTCGACCAAATCAAAGAGTTATATCATAAGGATGTGGATTTTGGTATGATTTTTCAAACATGTGAAAGAAGCTCTTTTGACAAGTTTTTTATACATGATGGGTTTTTGTTCAAAGAATCAAAGCTTTGCATTCCAAACATGTCTTTACGTGAGCTTTTGGTTCGGGAGGCACATAGTGGACGCCTTATGGATCATTTTGGTGTGTCAAAAACTTTGAAAATTTTGCAAGAGCATGTCTTTTGGCCAAAAATGAAAGTTGATGTTGGAAAAGTTTGTGAAAAGTGCATTGTTTGTAAACAAGCCAAATCAAAGGTTCAACCTCATGGTTTGTACTCTCCTCTTCCTATGCCAAGTGAACAATGTGTTGATCTTTTTATGGATTTTGTGTTGGGTTTGCCAAGAATAACAAGTGGCGAAGATTCAATTTTTGTGATTGTTGATAGATTTTCTAAGATGGCTCATTTCATTGCATGCAATCGAACCAATGATGCTTCACATATTTCTAATTTGTTTTTCAAAGAAGTGGTTAGATTGCATGGCATGCCAAGAACTATTGTGTCTGATCGGGACACCAAATTTTTAAGTTATTTTTGGAAAACTTTGTGGGGGAAATTGGGAACAAAGCTTTTGTTTTCTACGACTTGTCATCCCCAAACGGATGGACAAACTAAAGTTGTGAATCGTACACTTGGTACTTTGTTGCGATCAATAGTTGGGAGAAATGTGAAAACTTGGGTGCAATGCTTACCCCATGTTGAGTTTGCATATAATCGAAATGTGCATTCCGCTACTAAAATTTCACCTTTCGAGATTGTGTATGGATTTAAGCCATTAACTCCTATGGATTTAACTCATTTGCCTATGAATGAGCATTTGAATTTAGATGGCAAGAAGAAGGCAGAATTTGTCAAGCAAATCCATGAGAAGGTGAAACTCAACATTGAAGAGCGCACCAAGAAGTATGAACAACAAGCGAACAAGGGAAAAAGAAAGGTCAGTTTTGAACCAGGAGATTGGGTGTGGCTGCATATGAGGAAAGAACGACTTCCAACAAAGAGGAAGTCAAAGTTGATGCCTAGAAGAGATGGACCATTTCAAGTGTTGCAGAAAATCAATGACAATGCATACAAACTTGATCTTCCTAATGAGTATAATGTTCATGATGTATTTAATGTGGTTGATTTAAGTCCTTTTGATGCAGGTGACGATTTGAGGACAAATCACTCTCAAGATGGGGGGAATGATGAGAACCCATCCAATGATCAAGATGATGAAGATCCATTAAGGTGGAAGATTGGGCCTATCACAAGGTCTAAATCCAAAATGTTCCGAGATGCTACCAATGGACTGATTAAATCTTGCCGGATTAATGCTCCCGTGTCTTCGCAAAATAACCAAGCAAGCTTCCTAATTTTGCTACAAGTTGAAGCCCAAGATTAGCCTGGTTTTTCATAACCCAAGTTATGTTTATTTACCCAAACATAACCCACGAATAAAGAATTTCGGCTAGCCCCACACTTAGCCCATGTTTTATCCATAACTCACTCATTTCAAGCCCCATTTGAGTCAAATAAAAGCCCAATGAAAGCTAAGAATTTTTCCTATCTTTCCAAGAAAAATAAATCCCAATATAGGCTCATTTGCATTGTCCAAAATTCTGCCCAAAAGAGTGTCCATGTTCAATGTACTTCTCAAGTTTAGTTACAAGGCAATTTGAAAGCCTTCTCCTTAATTCAAGGCAATTTGAAGGTCATGCGCATTTACTTGGAGGATACTAAGGGTTTTGCAAGATACAATGAACCAAGACACATTCTAGAAGATTCAAGAGGTGAAATGTCAAGAAGACCCTTGTGATAAGTAGTTTTGCTTATTTGATCGCTTATCGTGATAGTTTTTGTTACTTATCTAGATGGTTGGTTTTCCTTATATTTTCGTCTATAAATAGTGGCCAAAGTTCGCATTTGTCATCATCCTTCATTTGAGTAATATTGTGAATTTTAACTCTTATTGTTCCTTACGAACTTTTAGAACTTATCAAGTGTTCTAGCTTGTGGCATTCAAAACTTATCAATCAACTTGGTGGGGTTGGTTGTGGTGTTTTCTTATACCAAGGTTCTTGCCTCTTTCTAGGCAACGGGTCGCGGTTTCACTATATATACCAAGGTTCTTGCCTTGTTTATAGGCAACGGGTCGCGGTTCTATCCATATATCATAATAACATCCAATAGAACGATCGGACAACTCGTGATCAATCTCATACTCATCGGGTGGGATCACATCATGCAGGGAGTTATATTTTTTAATAAGAATGGACACAAGTGGTTCATGCGCTTTGAGGATTTTCCATGTTACTTTTACAGCACACTTCAATTGGTGAGAGTCGAGCTCAATAAGAGACTACAAGAAGATGATGCTCAACCACTCTCAGAGCTTAAAAGGAGGCCTAAAGAAGTTCAAGACATCCTTTGCACCGTAGAACTGATCAATGACAGGCTGCACATCAGGCAAGTGACTAGAAGAATCGACGTCATTCTTAGCCTTCGCGAAAGTGCAAAGCATGCCTGTTATCCTCCACAATGATCGAAAAGAGGGAGATTGTTAGATTATAAATTTCGATCATGTGGAGTTTTATTTTGTAATAGTTAGTTTGTTTTACTTCCATGTAATTTATTTCCAAGTGTTTTATTTTTATTGTAATTTACTTATTGCATTTAGAAGTAGAGGGGGGTTAAGTGTCAATCCCTTAAAGTTGCTTTTAATATTTAAGAGAAACCTTCCTAGGGTTTCCCACAAGTTTGTCTTATGCACTTTTGAGAATATACGGCCGCCGCTCTTTATTCCATTCTCTCTCGATATTCATAAACTTCAATTGAGTATTATATTCTTGTTGTTTTGATTATTGTGATTGATAATTATTTTAAGTGCTGATATTATCAACTGGGACGATTCAACACAGTGTTTTAATTTTCTGAATTTTTAAGGGTTTTTAAACACGATTTTTTTGTATTTTTAGGCTATTAAATCTGGTTTTTATAAGTTAGTGTAGTTAAATAAAATTTTCTTTATCACTTTTAGCTTTAGGATCTGCATTTTCTTGCACTTGTGTGAATATTTTGAACAGTATACGTATGCATACATGAACTCATTAAATGCAACTTTTTCCTAAGTGTCAGCTCGGGTACATCCGAATTTCGGACGTCTTGTCCATTCTGGGATCCATCCGAAATTCGGATGTCGCACACTTAGAATAAATTTATACTTTAATGTTACACAAAATCAACGGACCCGGTCTGAATTTCGGTCACCCGAAATTCGGATCCCATGACAATACACTTATAAAGTATATAATTTCCCTGTTCCACCCGGATTTCGGATCACCCGAAATTTGGTCGGTCCCTAGTGATGAAATTTTTATAATCTATAAATCCTAAGTGTAAGTCTCGGACCACCCGAAATTCAGGTGCATGCGAATTTCAGGACCGCTCTGAAATTTGAAACTTCATTTTTAGACTAAGTGTTTAGTATAGTCTTTTCTCACCCGAATTTCGGATCCATCCGAGATTCGGTTCACCACCACATGTTTTTCCATACATAGTTTTTCTTCAATTTTTAACTTGTTTCATTAATCTTTTAACTGAGTTTCTATCCCACCAGAAATTCGGATCACCTCACCCAAATTTCTATCCTACCCGAAATTCGGTTTCAAGGCATCCGAAATTCGGCTAATCCGAATTTAAACGCTTAGCATTTTTTTAAACTTTTTATCATTTGCATTTCATTTTTCACTATAAATAAAAAAAAGAAAAATAAAAAGAAAAATTCAATGTCCTTTGCACCATCGGTTCTAGTTAAAATACGTGTTTGAGTTAACACGTCTAATCTAACATTGGTCTCTCAATGATCGACTTTGTTTTTATTCAATAGAAGTTACATTCTATTGATAAAATCTCGATGCTATAAAGTGAATAGACGGGTTCAATTTCACACTTATTTCAGACTTAACATCAATGTATTATTTATGCACAAGTCTGTTAAACTAACTGTGTTGCATTTTTACAAGACTTATGGATTCTCAAATCACCCTGAGCATTCCCCATTCTCCCATCCCAAATAACAACGAACAATTGCCGGAGGAAACTCTGCTCTCTCTGATCAATTCACCGAGTTTTCCCCCCATAAATAGCAACTAGATCTATCAATTCTCTGCTCCGAAGCCGAGGATATCACCTTTGATATCCTCAAAGGCAATCCCATCTTCTATTCCTTAACCTCCGCCATCTTCGTACCCATTATCTACCTACAATAGTTCTAGCACCATCTTACCTTTGTCAATGAGGCAGTACCTCATTTCACCTCCAAGATAGACTCAGTACCCATCCGCCTATCCCTTCCAGCCATCCACCACATTCTCTGCCTTCCAACTGAAAACTTCTCTGTCACAAAATATTCATATGCCCCCATCCCCACCCCAACCCAAACCCTACAAGAAATCCTCTCCATCGGCTATGATGGTAATCTTTCCAAACAATCTGAGTTCAACACCAAGCAACTCCAGTCTCACTGGAGGGTCTTCTTTGACGTGATCAACAAGTGCTTCACGGGAAAGCACTCTGGCCATGATTTGACTTCCATTCACGCGCTCGTGATGTTTTCCGCCTTTACATATGATAGACTCTTTGACTATGCGGCATTCATTTTCGAGGAGCTTAAAAGAGCAGTCCAAGATAGAGGGGCGAAAAGAAAAAGAAAATTCATTCCGTTTTAAAGATTCCTACAATTATTCATCAAATATGCCATGGACAATGAGGACGACATCCACGAGAGGCGAGAAGCGGACGTCTATAAGACAATGGCACTATAACGAGTGAAGATTCCAACGGATATTCCAATAGTCTAAATTATGGACATTCCATTATCTCTTCTGCAAATGGCAGATCAAAGTAAGGAAAGGGTAAGGCTTTATTTTCGGGGAGTGTACCCGGATGAGGCTCAGTCAGAATCGACAAAGCCAACCACATCAGTAGGCGAGCAAATACTGAGTGAGGATAAGGGAGTTGAGGCAGCAATTCGAAATATCATGGGTACAAAGGAGTGGGAGATGTCAATAGTGAGGGAGGGAGATGAAGGAGAGAGGCCAGAGACTGGTGATTCCGAACGCACCGTCTCTGGCCCTTCGAGGGCTGAGGGCACAACAACTAAGGGAGTCCATACCCCCATAAGCTGGACAAACCCGCATGAGACCACTAGTCCAGTGGTCTAACAAACCCAAACCACCCACTCAAGTTCCCCTCAAAGGGAGCCTGTTTCATTGCACATGGATCTAGCACATACGTCGTCACCCTCTCATTCGGAGGGAGGTGATGTTGAAAAAGGTCACACGCCACCCTCAGTGACCGAATCTCATTTGATCACAGCTGACACCCCACCCCATATGACACAATACGACACCTCCGTGGCGTCCCCGTATTCCAGAGACGCCTCCGTGGCGTCTCCAGTAACTTTCGGATCTGCACTTCCTTCTAGGGAGGCAGAATGGATGGAAGGAAGACCTGAAACTGCAACTCAAATGCAATCAGCTTCTGGCCATCAAGGGATTACTCCTGAGATGCTAACGGCAGCTCTACGTGACGCCGTTTTTGTTTCCCGGGCTGACCTGGACGCCCTCAAGGCGGCTTTAGAGGAACAACATTCCTCACTTCTTTCATTTTTGAAGGGTAAGGGTGTTGCAACTCAGGAGTTGCCACCAGGTACCCTATCAGTCCAATCCAATGCAGCTATTCAAGAGCAGATCTGCACGATAGCAGCACTTTTCTCAGATCAAATTGAAAGCCTCAAAAGGCTGATTCTGCGCGTCGAGGATTAAATGAACAAGAGAATGATCGGCTTGAATCAGGCATCATACATCCGGAAAGTATGTGTAGATCTCAGGCTGAATCCCTAAAGCGTAAGCATGATGACCAGGAGGACCCTAGTCATCCGTAGGGGGAGAAATGCCCCAGGATATAGCCTGAGGGAGAATTACTAAGTATAGGGGGAGCGGAAGCAGAACAGAGTGGGGAAGAAATTTCAGGGGCTCCAGGTGGACAATCAGAAGAAAACTTATTGGCAATTGTCGTGTTCGAACCACCCTCTAACAAAGTTAAAATCATCTTATTGTCTGATTTAGACTCTGAGATTGTTCAAGACGATCCGTTAATCACACCCAAGCCTGAGCCAGAATCAACTTAAAAAACTTCATCTTCATTTGATTTCCTGAACTCCCCCACTCATGTGCCTCAAGAAGAAATCATGTTAGCTATAAAAGAACACATCCCTACTCCTATCAACATCCCTCAAGTCCAAAATATCCCACAAGTCCAAATTCCATCTGCCTAACCTGCTGAGACATCATGCCCCAGAATAGTTGATTGCTTTGAAGAGGGACCTGATGTAACTCCTGTACACGATAGAAATGATCTGGAATGGGTTACATGGTTTTCGAAGGGCAAGGTTCATTCTCTCTCAGCCGAAGAAAGAGATGCCCTGAGGCTCGACCATCGGGGTCGAGTCTATCAAATGCTTGAGGTTCCACCTGCTGAAGTTGAGGCTCCTGTTGAAGGGCTAAAACAATTCCTGATGAACTTAACTACTGAAGAATTTCAACAACCTTATCTCGAAGAAAGATTTAAAATGGTTTTCAGGAAGAAGCCAGGCATGTACAGCAGACGTTTATTAATGAAACTCATAAATTCATCCAGAGCTGAACAAGCTGAATATAATCAGATGATGCTGAGAGAAAAGAGACCAAAATTTGAGTATTTGTCTAAGTCAAAGATTACAAAGATAACATCCATCTCCCTGTACAAGCGGGCCCGTCTGTTCACTCCTTCCTTCAATATCATAAGAGAAGACCGGTCATCGCAGCTAATCCATGAGAGTGATCTTGACTTCATGAACCCTGATGACATAGAGACAATGCATAATAAATTGAAAAACAAAGTCAAAGGGAAATTAAGTCATGTCACTGCTCTTGCAGCATTGACCAGAAGAATGAGTCGCCTGTCAATCGTCATGTGTTTAAAAGACTTCCAGATGGCTATCGAGAGTTTTCTGGTAAAGGTTGGTCTCAAGCCTCCTGAGAAAGGTTTTTTTGGTATCGAGCATCAACCGATGTATCGAGTATTCATGAGAGCTCTTCAAGGAGTAATATTTTTCAATAAAAATGGACAGAAAAGGTTCATGCGTTTCATGGAGCTGGTAATTACTCTAATGGCACCCTTCGTCTAGTTAGAGCAGAGTTGAACAAGAGACTCCAAGAGGATGATGCTCGAACAACTTCTGAACTCAAAAAGAAGCCTAAAGAGATTCAGGATCTTCTCAGCGTAGTAGAACTTATCAATGACAGGCTGCACACTTTGCAAGTGATTAGAAGATTTGATGTCATCTTTGGCCTTCGAGATTTTGCAGAGCTAGCCTGTCATCCTCCTCAATGATCGAAAAGGGGGAGATTGTTACATTATAAATATCGATCATGTGGAGTTTTATTTTGTAATAGTTAGTTTAAATTATTTCAATGTGATTTTATTCCTTTCCGTTGTAATTTATTTATTGCGTTTAGAAGTTGAGGGGTGTAAGTTGTAAACTCCTCAAAGTCGCTTTTAATACTTAAAGGAAACCCACCTAGGGTTTCCCACAACTTTGTCTTATTACATTTGAAATATACGGTCACCTCTTTTTCTCCACATTCTCTCTCGATCGATTCAAAAGTGATAGAGTATTATATTCTCATTTGTTTGATTATTGTGATTGAATATTGTTGTGAGTGCTATGATTATCATTGGGGAAGATTTAACAATAAGTGTCACATCCGAAATCCGGGTCCATCCGAAATTCTGTCCACTTATAATTAGGGCCTTATAAAAACATATAAGTATCAACATTGGACCCATCCGAAACTCGGATACATCCGAAATTCGGACGGTCCACAAGCATGACACTTATATATTTTTTCTAAGTATATGGCATGGACCCACCCGAACTACGGGTCCATACAAAATTTAGACCCCTTCTGAATTTTGGTTGTTCATATTTTTCCTAAGTCTTTGCCAAGGATCCATCCGACCTTCGGTCTACCCCGAATCTCGAGTCGACCCGAATTTCTAGCCACCATCATACTTAGCTTTTAAGTTTCATTTTTCATGCATTATACCATCCGGAATTCGACCCCACAAGAATTTCAGACAGGTGTCATCCGAACTTTGGGTCGCAAACCTAAGTTCCACACTTCGAAAAATTTTTTTTGGTGTTTTTCATTGCATTTCAAAATATTCCAAAAACAAAAAAAATTTCCAGTCCTTTGCACCATTGGTTCTATTTAAAATAAGTGTTTGAGTGAAAACACTATTCTAACATTGGTCTCTGTGTTGGTACACCCGGTGTGACGATAGCAGTCTAGTTTTTGTAATATATAGGGCTCTATTAATACAAGTCATGATTGTTTGTTCACATTTATGTCTTAAGTTCATGATTGTGTATTGTGTCATATTTGCATGTTAAGTTCATGATTGTAAGATAAGTTCATGAGATAAGAAAGTTTATGAAGCTGAGAATAGGGCTTTATCGTCAATCAAAATGGCTTTACCGTTGGAAATGCTACATACATTTAAACATCACAGAAAATCTAAAGAACTCTTGGAGGCTTTAGAGAAGAGGTATGAGGGAAATCCAAGGGTGAGGAAGGGGAGAACGAAATTGTTGAAACAACAGTTTGCGATCTCTAAGGGCCTGAAGAATGAAAACTTGGATGAGATAGTCACAAGTATCTATCATCTTCTGACCGAGCTTGATAATCACAGAGTTGATTATCAAGAATCTGAAAAGATTGAGAAACTTTTAGATGCGGAACCGCCAAAGTGGGAAATGTACAGTGTTACAACTGTCAGGGTGAAGAGGTTCATGAAACGAATGGGATGAAACTTAGTGTGAACAATGTAGGTTTTGATAAGTCGAAAGAAAAGTGTTACAACTGTCAGGGGATGGGACACTTCGCGAAAGAATGTTAGAGGCCAAAGATGGAAAACTATCAGAACCCATGTCGTCAAAATTAAACCAATTCAGGGAATCAAGCTTCAGTGGTTGGGTTCCTAACAAATGTATCTTCTAACAAGCAGTTATATGGTACTTATGATTGGAATTCTCATCCGGAGACAAACACTAGAGCTTTTATGGCTGAAGTGACTAAAACTGATAGTGGAGCAGAAGGGGAAAAGAAGGAGGATACCCAACAGTCCGACACAAATCCATTGGTACTAGAAAAATCTGAGGAGTTGACTACTTTGAAGTTTGCAGCTCAGATGGCTAATGTCGAATCGGATCGGAAAAAGGTAACTCTCTACTTTTCTACGTTTCATGATTTATTTGTTTTATGTACTACTTTAAATGATAAATTGAATTTAGTGCTAGAATCACATTCATCTATGACAGCTCAAATTCAGTTTTTAAAATCTGATAATGCTAGTCTATTAGACGTTAAGGAAGATCTTAGGGCTAAAATGAAAGCTGATGCTCAAGATGTAATAGTTCTGAAAGACAAATTGAGCGAACAATGTATCAGGATGGAACTAATTTATGAGCATGTTCACTAAGGAGATAACTCTTAAAGATGTAGAATTAGTAGAAACTAGGGTTAAGGTTGCTGAGGCTAATAGTAAAATTGAGAAGTTTAGGAACTCATCCGTGAACTTAGGCAAAATCTTAAATTCGCAAAGACACTCTAAGAAACCAATTGGCCTAGGATATCAGGATGTGCCTCCATCTTTCAACATCAACTATGTGTCTTTCCCTCAGGATAAGACCAAGAAAACGGTTAAATCAGAGGAAGTAAAGGTAACTTAGTTGGATAAGGTGTCAACATCTAAAGTGTCAACAATTGCTTCTCAGGTTAAGAAAACGGTAAAGTTTATGCAGTCTAATAGTGTGTCAAAACTAGAAGAAGCTAAAACTGTTAGTGATAATAAACAAGAGGATTTGAACAAAGTTGTTGATACAGACCAACAGGACATTAGTGAGACTCCTAAGTCAAAGAGTGCTTATAAGAAATCTATTGACAAGATAAGATGTCTTGCTTTAAATGTCATGAAAAAGGTCATGTTGCATCAGGATGTCCCTATAAGAAACCAGAGTCCACGCCAATCATAGGGAAACAAGAACAACAAACCTTGAAAACAGTGCCTACTAATGCAAGCACGAGTAGTTCTCAAAATTCAGAGAAGAACTCGAATGTGACATCACGAGTAGGTAATAAACAAACACCAGTGTCAATCAGACAAAATGAAGGACTTAGGAATAATTCACCAAATAGACTCCTTAGTCATTCAAGGTATGGTGCCCAACCTTTCATTATGAATCATACACCTAAGAGGAGTTATACTCCAGTTAGGTCTCATACTCCTAATAGACATCAGACACCATGTGTTGTTTATTGAGAAGGAAGCACTAGTGCTAAAGCCTGAAATTGAGATTCCGGAAGAACGGATAATGATGAGGGCTCCAAGGAAGAATGATCTGTATATGATGGACATGATCATAGCATTATGTTCGATGGGGTCTACCTGTTTGTTGTCGAAAGCTTCAGAGTCAAAATCTTTGTTGTGGCACAGGCAAATGGCAGACTTGCACTTAAGGAAGATGAATTTCATCTCTAAAAATGACATTGTGCAAGGTGTTCCAACGAAGAGTTTCCAGTTTGAAGATAAGTGTGTGTCGTGCAAAAAGGGGAAACAACATAAGAAGGCACACAAATCGAAGACTCAGAACTCAATCTCCTCCACCTTTGACTTGTTGCATATGGATCTTTTCGGTCCAGTCAACAAAAGGAGTATAGGTGGGAGTTGATATTGTTTAGTTACTACTGATGATTACTCACGTTTCTCTTGGGTTTTCTTTGTTAGGTACAAAGGACGAGATAGCAGGCACGCTAATTGGGTTCTTAGACCAAGTTGAGAACTTATGTCGAAAAAGGGTCAAATGTATCAGAAGTGATAATGAAACAGAATTCAAGAATGTATTGGTGTATATTGCCTAACTAAAGGCATAGTGCATCAATTTAGTGCGCCATATGAGCCACAACAAAATGGGGTGGCAGAACGGAAAAACAGGACATTGATTGAGGCAACAAGGACTATGCTCTCGGATTCAAAGCTTCCGACCATGTTTTGGGGGGAGGCAGTGAATGCCGCATGTCATGTGCTAAACAGAGTCCATACTGTCAAATCTTTGAGCAAAAGCTGTTTATGAGATTCTTAATAAACGACCACCAAAGTTAACTGGCTTTGAACCATTTGGGGTGTCATGTACTTTGCTAAAATTGAGCATCAACCTAACTTTGGTGAAAAGGCAGACGAAGATACTTCCTAGGTTATGTCCCAAATTCACCAAACAAGAGGGGTTTTAATAAAACTACTGGTACTGTAGAAATTGTATTTAACATTAATGTAACCATTTATTCAGATGAACCCCAAATTGGTCCAGAATGGTTATTTGATTATGACTCTGTGTTTTAATCATTTAACACTCCTTTTAGTGGTGATGCAGGAACTGTGGAATGTGACTTCTCAACCTTAAATCTTAATGACGAGGGTAGAGTCCTTTCCAATTCGAGCATTCCCACGACATCTGAAGAAAATATATCGACAGAAGACAGGTCCCCAACAACCGAAGAACCATTGTCGTCTATTGATGTGAATCAGACAAATAGTCCAACCTCTAAAGACAGTGATCACGAAACATCAAGAGTAAATAAGGATCATCCTATTGAAGACATCATTGGGAATCCAAATGCTGGTGTGAGAACTCGGAGTAGTGTGAATAATAACACAGTGTTGCTATCGATGATCAATGACTCCGAGGCATTTCACACTTGTCTGTACTCTTGTTTCATATCACAAGTTGAGCCGAAGAATGTACAAATGGCTCTAAAGGATAATTCTTGGGTTGAAGCTGTAACACCCCGATCCCGAGTGGACCGGCGATGTTATATTATCAACCTCATCTAACCAAAAGCGACTTATATTCATTATTAAACTGCCAAGGCTTAACATAAATTCCAATTAATCTCAACTATCAAATTAAAAATAAAATTAAACATTAACTAATGTTCATGATCACTAATACTAACGATAATAAAATAGCTAACATAAAACTAGGTCCTAAATAGCGGTCAACTCTCTGCGCACTTCCCATCATCAACCCTGAGTACCGGCCGGAAGAAAAACACAACATGAGCCAAACGCCCAGTACGGAGATCGAATTCAAGTGCAACGTATAGGAATTCAAAGACTTAGGAATGTTTTGAAAATAGTTTTTCTTAAAAAAAAATAAACATTCACCTCCACACCAGATCAAGCAAAGAATATAATGACTGAAGCAACAAAGGGTTGGGTTATTTTTATCGAGCGTCCTAACATCATATATAATAAACAATCTCACAATCACTCTCATACAAAAGACTACACTGAGTGCCGCCACCTCAGTGCATCTAGTTGGAATATGGCATTACACCTCACTTCCGCACACTCATAACATAGCCTAGGATGCATCCATACGCTTCCTTGAAAGAATCAACAACTCATTTCCCGAGCTAATATAATCTCAATCACGAATCAAAATCACAAACAAAAGGGAGACATCGTAACCGATCACACTGTTACGGAAAGTGTCATGCCATTGGTGCCACAATGGCATGCCTATGGTACCTCCACAGGTAGTTCACTCGGTAATCCTATCTCCTGTCTACTGACTAGGGTTCAAGCATAACAAAAGGCCCGAATAAACATTTCAAAAATAAATAATCATTTCAATACAGAAAGGGACACATTTCACAAAGCAATATCAATAATCACAATACGTCATGAAAATAACTGTTTTCAAAATATGTTTTTCACAAATGTTTTACGAGCGTTTAAAAACGATATTTGCCTTCGATAAGGAAACTGACACGAGATATAAAAATTCGACTGCCAAATATTAGCATGCAATTCACACAACGAACAACTCAAGAGTAACGCTGAAAGAAGTACGGGATCCGTACCTTAATAGCAGCTCCGCAAAATCACGTTGACAGACTAATCCGCTACGAATCGATCTGATCTATAAAAACAAACTTAAATTAGGCATTCAATAAAACTTAACCAGGTTGGTCTTCTAGCTACCAAATCCACTATTTTAATATATAATTATTATTAAGTTCGGTTTACCATTATTGTTTGCTTAACTTAAAACGTTTCATTAGTCATTATTAATTGAATTGGTGTTCCAATAATTAATTCCGTAATTACTCTATACTTTGATCAGTATTCAACTGCATACAATTTTAGTGTATTTATTTTAATCTCATTGAACATTTAAATTAACTTATAAGTGAACCTTAATAAAATACTAAGTCGTTTAAACATATCTATTCCATTTTAGGGTATGGTATTTAATTAATCATTTAATAACTATTAATAACATTTAATTGATATTAACGGTAAATATAACTGTGAATAATTAATTGATTGTTACCCGTAATTATGTTATTTAGAATTGGTTCCAACTTATATATTAGGTTTATTAAATAGGTTTGAAACTAAATATTAATTAATAGAAATAACAATTTCTAAAGAATTAAAATATAAAACATAATTAGATTTAATTTTTATTATATATGTTTATTAATTATTTAAGTTATGGGTCGGGTCGGGTCATTTGACCCGGTTCCCTTCTTTTGTCCACCCTTTTCTCGGATAGAATCCCACGCACACACAATCACACACATGATCTCACTTCTCTCTCTCTCTTCTTTCTGTCTCTCTCTCATCGCCCTCTGCCTCTCTTGCTTCTCCGGCGACCGCCGTCGTCGCTCACCGGTGACTACCATGACAACCAGCACCATCGAATCCTCTCTGTCACCCTTCGCTCACTCTGTCTCTCCCTCGCCCTCGCAACAACAGCAACGACCCAACCCAATCGCCGCCGCCGCCACGCTCACAACCCATCACCGCCGCCGCCACGCTCACTTCATTCACGGTCGCCACTGTTCAGGACCATTGCGGTCGTCCCTGGTGCGGCGCCGCCGATCACGACCCACCACCATCATCGCCGCTCAAAACCCAAATATTCGGTTTGGTTTATTATCTTGTATTTATATTTAAATCTGGTTTCGAATATTAGCATGCAATTCACACAACGAACAACTGAAGAGTAACGCTAAAAGAAGTACGGGATCCGTACCTTAATAGCAGTTCCGCAAATCACGACGACAGACTAAATCCGCTGCGAATCAATCTGATCTATAAGAACGAACTTAAATTAGGCATTCAATTGAACTTAACCAGGTTGGTCTTCTAGCTACCCAATCCACTATTTTAATACATACTTTTAGATTTAATAATTATTATTAAGTTCGGTTTACCATTATTCTTTGCTTAACTTAAAACGTTTCATTAGTCATTATTAATCGAATTGGTGTTCCAATAATTAATTATGTAATTTCTCTATACTTTAATCGGTATTCAACTGCATACAATTTTAGTATATTTATTTTAATCTCGTTGAACATTTAAATTAACTTATAGCTGAACCTTAATTAAATACTAAGTCCTTTATACGTATTTATTCCATTTTAGGGTATGGTATTTAATAATCATTTAATAACTAGTAATAACATTTAATTGATATTAACCGTAAATATAACCGTGAATAATTAATTGATTTGTTACCCGTTAATTATGTTATTTAGAATTGGTTCCAACTTATGTATTAGGTTTATTAAATAGGTTTGAAACTAATTATTAATTAATACAGATAACAATTTCTAAAGAATTAAAATACAAAACATAATTAGATATTATTATTATTATATATGTTTATTAATTATTTAAGTTAAGGGTCGGGTCGGGTCATTTGACCTGGTTCCCTTCTTTTCTCCTCCATTTTCTCGGATACAATCCCACGCACACACAGTCACACACATGATCTCACTTCTCTATCTCTTCTTTCTCTCTCTCTCATCGCCCTCTGCCTCTCTTGCTTCTCCGGCGACCGCCGCCGTCGCTCACCGGTGACTACCACGACAACCAGCACCATCGAATCCTCTCCCTCACCCTTCGCTCACTCTGTCTCTCCCTCGCCCTCGCAACAACAGCAACGGCCCAACCCAATCGTCGCCGCAGCCACGCTCACAACCCCTCACCGCCGCCGCCACGCTCACTTTATTCATGGTCGATGCTGTCCAGGACCATTGCGGTCGTCCCTGGTGTGGCGCCGCCGGTCACGACCCACCACCATCATCGCCGCTGAAAACCCAAGTATTCGGTTTGGTTTATTATCTTGTATTTATATTTAAATTTGGTTTTGATTTCCCAAATAAAACCTTTTACGACACATAAGAAACAATACGTAATTTAGATAGTGAATATAGTATACCTTCCTTTGAAAGAATGTGAATCGCTGGTTGCTCCTCTACCGGTTTCTTGAACGGCCGGCTAGGGTTTCTTTGTGATTCCTTTATTTCTGAGTTTGCAATTTAATTAGGGTTTGGGATTAATGTTAATAAATACATATCTAACCCTAATTATCTGGGTTGGGCATAGTTAGTGGTTAATTATAATTAAAGCTCATCTTATTTGGTTCATTTATCAGAGTTATAAAGTTTATTACTTTAGTCCCCTTTTATTTATTTAATTTAAACAACCAACTTAATTAATGTTTCTTAAACGTTACTAAGTTAATATTATTATTTGCATTTTCTTTAATTTATTAAAGTTGTTATAAAAAAAATTCCAGGTTATTATAGAAGCAATGCAGGAAGAACTCTCACAGTTCAAAAAGCTGGAAGTCTGGGAATTAGTGCATTTGCCTCGTGGAGAAGTTGCAATAGGGACCAAATGGGTCTTTAAGTGCAAAAGAGATGATCGAGGCATCGTTACTCGTAACAAGGCAAAACTTGTAGTCAAGGGGTTCAACCAACAAGAAGGGATAGATTACAATGAGGTGTTTGCACCAGTAGCAAGGCTTGAAGCAATCCGACTGTTTCTCGCATTCGTATCCTTCAAAAGCTTCAAAGTTTATCAACTAGACGTCAAGAGTGTCTTCTTGTAAGGAAAACTGAAGGAATTGGTGTATGTCGAGCAACCGCAAGGGTTTACAGATCGTAAGTATCCAGACAGAGTATATAAATTGGATAAGGCACTGTATGGATTACATCAGGCACCTAGGGCGTGCTACGAGACACCGTCTACTCATCTTTTGGAAAATGGGTTCGAGGGTGGGAGAATAAATAGTACACTGTTCATTAAAAAGAATGGTGATGATTTCTTACTGGTACAAGTTTATGTGGATGACATCATCTTTGGGTCGTCAAATGAACAAATGTGCAAGGATTTTGAGAATGTTATGAAGTCCAAGTTTGAGATGAGTGCGATGGGAGAACTGAACTTATTTCTGGGTTTACAAGTTGAAAAAGGAAAGGAGGGGATGTTTATTCATCAGACGAAGTATGTTTATGAAATATTAGAGCGCTTCGGGATGGAAGGAACAAAACTCACAGCACATTTCAGTACTCCAATTCAAGCCAATCACAATCTCGGACCGGGTACCGATAGTGATGCTGATTTGGATCCGACATTTTATCGGGCCATGACCGTGTCACTTATGTATTTAACTGCTTCTCGACCTGACATAATGTTTGTTGTTCGTATTTGTGCTAGGTTTCAAGTTAACCCCAAGGAATTGCACATGAAGGCTGTGGAGCGGATTTTACGATACCTGAAGTCAAAACCGAAGCTGGGACTTTGGTATCATGCTGATGGAGATCTGTAATTGGAAGCTTACACAGACTAAGATAATGTAGGGTGCAGCTTGAATAGAAAGTCAACAACGGGTGGTTGTCAGTTCCTAGGAGGGAGACTGGTGTCTTATTAATGCAAGAAACAGACTTCGGTAGCCGTATTTACATGTGAGGCCGTATATGTAGCTGTGGGGAGTTGCTGTTCACAGGTTCTGTGGATTCAACAACAATTGCGGGATTACGGTTTGACTTATACTCATACTCCCATTAGGATATACAATCACTCCATGATCGTCATAACCAATAATCCGGTAAAGCACAATAAGACTAAGCATATAGCCATTTGTCATCACTTTGTTCGTGACTGTGCTGAGAAAATCCTGATAAAATTGGTAAAAGTTCCAACAAAAGACAACTATGCGGATCTTTTCACAAAAGCATTTAATAGATCACGCTTTGAGTTGTTAGTCCAACTAAATGGATGCAAAATCCAGAGTAACCTGACCTCAGTAGATAATCTTTCTTTTAATTCCTTTTTAGTTTTAGTTTGTCTTATTAGTTAATTTACTTTTAAAAAAATGAGTGAAAAGTATGAAAACTTCAATAAAAGAGAAAAATGAAAACAAAGAGAGAAGTCTTAGAGTCCAAGGTTCAACATGACGAGATCTAGTAAAGTCTAACAAACTCTAAGCATTAAACTTTCACACATAATGCACTATAAAATCTCAGGGATGTACATGTTCATGTTCTGATGTGCTGGTAGACACAAAGCATAAAGGTTTTCCTAAAAGCTAAAAACAATCAAGAAATTGTCATATGTGTAACTAACTTAGACGTATGACCAATAGGTCTTAATTTCTGTGTTAGAGGCTCGCATACAATAATTGTGAATGAGGTATGTAAATAAGTCTGGAGGATGTATGGCTTCATCTTAATTTCTTTGTTGTACGTAAGTACAGACATGTCACCGCTGTTTTGACTTAATATAGCAAGATATGTCACTTTGTTGTACGTAAGTACAGACCTGTCACCGCTGTCTTTGCTAAATAAAAGAAGTATGGTCTACCCTAAGACAAACTAAGACACTCTGTGGTATGTAAATACAGAAATGTGTCTGATGTTTGCCTTTTAAGGATGACTTGCAAATTCCAAAAAAGTTATAATGATTGTATGTCTGTCCTGATCACTGAAGTATGTCTAAGTGTGGGACACGTAAGGTGATTTCTTGATAAATAAAAAGGCCAAAGGAAAATTCTAAGTGTTGAGTGTTTAAGTGGACAAGCATACTGACAATTGACATGGTATATATGTTACAACAAACAATAAAGGGATGTTAAAATTCCAAAGTGTGAAAATGCAACACCTAAAAGTGCGTTGGCAAAGCTATCTGATTGAATCTATGACTCTCTCGCAAAAATAGTTAGTGTGTTTACTTTATTCTTGCAATTAATTTTTAATTTAAATTTTTATTTTTTTACTTTATTTTATTTTATTTCTATCTTATTTAATTTTATTTAATTTTATTTCATTTTTAGTTTACTAGGTAAAGTTTCAATAAATAGGATCGATGTCAGATAATAGGATGCATTTTAGTTGGAGAAACAAAAGATGTGTGATAAATTGTTTGCTTAAAGTGAAGTGTTCCGTAATAAGTTAAAAATAGTTGAAAATGTTGAAAATGTTGTAAATTTTTCGAAGTTTCTCAAAATTTCGTGTTAAGTTCGTGAAACACCTACGTCCGTACGAGCTTAAGTTCGTACGAACTTAAGTCAAGTAAGTTCGTAGAACAGTGGGGCCTATAAATAGAGCAAAGTCATTAAATTTGTTCACCTACTCACAAATTTGCTTACTCACGAACTTAAAAGGGCGATCACGAACTTAACCATGCGATTACAAACTTATCGTATACTTTGGGATTTTGTTCCTGTTTAACGAAGATCTTACTGTTCCAACACGAACTTATCAACTATTCTCTTTAGGTTTAATTATAAATAAGAAAGTAAGTGATATTTGGGAGTTTGAACGGTTTTTATCGTGATTTTAAGGTTTAGATATCTGAAAAACTTAGGGTTATAAACTATAAGTTTAAGGCTTTAAAACTTAAAATGGAACATCAATAAACTCGATTAAAACATTTTAGGCCGGACTAGATTAATGGATCAATTAAGTCTGAAAAGTGTTAAATCATGAGGTTTTGAGATAAAGTCACCGACGACGAACTTGTTTATCAAGAACAAGTTCGTATGAACTTAAGGGATATACGAACTTAATTCAAATATCCATAAGTTCGTATGAACTTAAACACAATAAGTTCGTACAAACTTAACTAAGTTCGTACCAACTTATTTGTTTTTCAAAAATTCAGTTTTTTAAATATTTAAGTGTTTATTGCATGTGCAGGAATGGCGGTTAGTATTGACCTCCAAGCACCAGAGGCAGAGCAATACAGAGAAATTCTGGAGTTTTTTACAAGATTAAGGGTAGTTTAGGCTTTAACTCACATTCCGACATTGATGATTCAATATATCCTACAGTTCTGGAGTACTCTTCACTTGGATACTTCAGTGATGCCCCAGGTTCTCCGAGCTACAGTGAATGGCCAGACAATTGCGTTCTCTGCTGATAATGTGAGAGTGATTTTGAATTTGGGAACTGAGGCAATGGAAAATGGTCTGATTGATTTCCCTGCATTTATAAGGCAAGCAACATTTCAAAGGATGGGATACTTGATGCATGTACTGCTGGTGTGTCTAGCTCCAAAGAAGGCTAGTTTTGATGTGATGACATCCAAGCTCCAATCTGGGATGATCTCACTTGTCTATAATAAGCCTTATAGTTTTTCAAGCTTCTTTTTTCCCGAATTTATTCATCAGATTACGACGCCCGGTCGCGAAAGGTTTTTGCTATATTCGCGCTTTGTAATGATGATAATCTGTCACTACTTGCCGAACTTGCCACCTTCACCTGAAGTGGTTGTTGTAGCTTGGATTGACAAGAGGATCTTCGCTGACTGTCAAAGTCATAGTCAGAGAAAGGCGGAGAATGTGCGGCCGCAGATCACTCTACTGTTTGGAGCTCTGCTTGATCCTGATTTTATTGCTGCAGCTGGAGACGAATGGATAGAGAACGAGCCACAATGTCAGGCAGTGGCTCAAGAAGCAGTAGTTCCCGCGCAACCTCCACCTAGGTCAGCACCGGCAGCTGTGGCTACTACACCAATAGCCCAAGCTGATCTGAGACTAGAGGCTTTAGAAGATATTTTTGCTCAAGGGGGAGCAGCTCAGGAAGCTATCGCCGAAGAATTGATTCAAGATATCCTTCACCCTCGTGAAGTCCCGGGCAACATCTTTGAAAACATTGAAAATTACCAGCTAGAACAGTCTAGTGTGGCTGTTGAGACAGATTCGGAGACGGATTCCGATAACACAAGCGATGTCAGGGAGGCGGCAAATCCTACGACAAATCTGGGTCGTTATAAATCTAGACTTGTTGTGCCGCCATAGACTGAACACCAACAGTCGTGGCGTCTCCAAGATGAGGAAGAGGATGATGCAGCGTACGAGCCTAGTGAAGACGCTTTTGTTGCAAGGCATCAGCGTGCAAAGCGACAACGTCTAGATCAATCTATGCCTTCCACCTCAGCATCTACCATTCCATCAGAAACCACCACAACCACTCCATCCACATCCGCCGACAATCAAACGCTTCTTCAACTAAAAGCTCAAGTTGACGTCCAGACAGTCCAAATACTTCAACTTACAAGGGAAGTCCAAGAGCTACAACAGCATAATACAAATTTAGATCATGTAGTGGCTGCCCAACAACAATAAATTGCAACTCTTGAGGCCCTTTTGGAGAAGCTGCTGAAAGATCGTGCAGCTCAGGGGGAGAGTTGTAGAGAAGGCAAGTTGAGGATGAGTCAGAGGGACGATGAAGGAGATGACCCTAGTGCGAGAAAAGACAGTGAGCTAGCTGATCTTTCTCAACAACAGACTGCTTAGCTTGCTGATCCGTAGGGGGAGCCTGAATCATCAGGAATTGACAAGGGTAAATAAAGGCAAGGCTCCTGAAGCTAGAGAGTTTATTGATGAAGAAATGATTGGAGCCTTGGCCGGGTTGGAAGAGAATGAGATAATATTCGAGTTTGAAGACTAATTAGATCAGGAAGATCTTAAGGAAGGTGAGTTTATTACTGAGTATGTAGATGATTGGAAGTCTTATGATAAGATTGTTATAGACGAAGATGATGAAGCTGATGAGGTGGTTATCCAGAAGCAACCTGTCACAGAGCTATATGTGAATGAAGATCAGAGCGTGATAGACATGGAAATGCTTAAATCTGCTTTAGATGTCGAATCAGAATCTGAAATGTCTGATAGGGAAGCTTACCAAAGCAGAGAAGAGAAGATGGTGGTTCAGAGAACAGAGAAGAAGAAGATGAAAATGCCAACTCCAGGAAGATGATCAGGTGGAATACTAAGCAGGTTCTATGATAGAGAACAACATTTTCATCTTGAAGAGAAGAAATGGACTCCAGTACTTAACAAGAAGGCTTAGAGTCTTCAATTCACTGCCCAAGTGTGAGGTCAAAGAGTTGGCCTAGAAACAATTCATCAACCTTGGAGATGACCCGTATGCTGAAGTTATTGCCAAAATTATCAGAAAATAGGGTAGATTTGGAAGGTTTGAAATATTGACACCAAGGGTACGCAAAAGGGTCATGTACGAAACCAAAATAGATCATTTGAGTGGCAGGCCATGGATCAAAATGTAATACAAACCTGTTAAGTGTCTGCAGAAGGTCCCATTAAAGAGTATGCCACAATATATTTTGAATAACTTGAAGTGGTGGTACGTTGATAATCAGACAGCTGAGGAAGTAATGGAGGATAATGATGAGAATGTCATTTTAAAAGTATATGATCCCATGCATCTAGTAAACCTCTCTCAGGGCGATCTGCAGAAATATCTTGAGCAGCCAATTTTCTTTCAGGAAGGCTAGAGTTCAGAAGGCAGAAAATATGAGAGGGTGGATAAAGTTTGTGTAGAGCAGGGTTTAAATGCATGTAGTAATTTAAATAAGCCTAGATCTTTAGTTTAATGATATCAACTAGAAGCTACCATCAAGGGGGAGTCTGTTGATACACCCGGTGTGATGATAGCAGTCTAGTTTTTGTAAGAGATAAGGCTCTATTAATACAAGTCATGATTATTTGTTCATATTTATGTCTTAAGCTCATGATTGTGTATTGTGTTCATATTTTCATGTTAAGTTCATGATTGTAAGATAAGTTCATGAGGCTATGAACTTATGAGAATAAGTTCATGAGGCATGAACTTATGAGAATAAGTTCATGAGACATAGGCTACGAACTTAGGGCTCATAAGTTTGTACGAACTTAGCCCTGATAATTTCATACGAACTTATCTGCATGGGCTTGAACTTATAAGTTCGTGGGCTTGGGCCATGCATGAACTTAAGGGTTATATCATGAACATATCTTTGCAAATTCATCAACAATTCTGAGAATTACTTTCAGAATTCGTAGAGAGCAAGAGCAGAAGAATTTAGAGAGTTTTATAACATTCAAACGGAGTGATACATCTTGTGGGGTCGATACTTGTTCGGCTAGCGACGTGTTAGGCTCCATGTTCCCGTGATCGATCCGTAATCGTTAAATGAGGATTCACTCATTTGACGCCGTCACGCCTTGATAGATCTGTAGAGGGTGGACCTTACACTCTGAACGATTGAATTTGGATTTTCTTCAGTAGAATTCTCTTTCTACTAATGAAAATCCAAATGCTTTGAATAGAATAGATGAGTTCTATTTCACATTTATTTCAGACTACTTCACAATGTATTATTTTTATCCAAATCTACTTAACTAGCCATTTTGCATTTGTACAGGTATCATGGATACCCAGATCTCTCTTACCATTCCCCATCCTCCCATCCCTCTAATTAACCAACAGCTGCCAGAAAACACCCTACTTCTCCCCGCCCATCATACAGAATTCGCCCCGCATAACTGACAGCTAGACCTGTCGCTTCTCCGCATAGAAGCTAAGTATATCACTTTCGATATTCTCAAAGGCCACCCCATATTCTATTCCCTCACCACCACCATTGCTGTCCCAAGCATCTACCTACAACAATTCTGGTTCCATCTTAAATTCATCAATGAGGCAATCCCTCACTTCATTACCAGAATTCATTATGTTCCTATCCGCCTAACCCTCGAGGACATCCGCCACATTCTCCGCCTTCCATCCGAACATTTTTTCGTATCCAAATACACCTTCGCTCCCATACCCAACCCAGTCCAGACACTCCAAGAAGTCCGATCCTTGGACTATGATGGTGTTCTATCAAAGCAATCTGATTTCAAAAGAAAGCAGCTACAATCCCATTGACGGGTTTTTTTTGACATAATCAACAAGTGTTTCACCGGAAAAAACTCATGCCATGACTCCGCATCAATCCATGTCCTAACAATGTCGTTGTGCTTGATTATGATCATCACTTCGACTACGCGCAGTTTGTTTTTGATGAACTGAAGAGAGCGGTGCAAGATAAAGGCACAAAGAGGGAGAGAAAGTTCATTCCCTTCCAAAGGTTTTTACAATTGTTCATCCAATATGCCATGGAAAATGACGATGTCATACAAGAGAGACCCGAAGCCGACATCTATAAAACAATTGCACTTCAAAGGTTTAAGCTCCCGAGGGAACTTCCTCGGATGCCGGTAATGAATATTCCCCAGTCACCCCTAAGACTGGCCGACTGGAGTTTAGAGCGGTTTCGGGTATACTATCAGGGTGTGTATCCAGATGACGCTCTGTCATAACCTACAGAGTCATCCTCTTCTGATAGTGAGGACAGTGTGAGTGAGGAGGGGGGGAGAAAATGATGAAAATGAAAATATCATAGGGTCAGGTGAGTGGGAGTTGAGTATTGATCGGGAGGAAGAAGGCGGTGAGAGGCCAGAGGCAGGTGATCCGAACGCATCATCTCTGACCCGTTGAGGGCTGGAAAAATGAGAGCTGAGGGAGTACCATCAACCCAAAGTTGGACTAGTCAGGATAAGGCTACAAGTCCAGTAGCTGCCAATAACCCCCCAGCCACTCAGGTTCCCCTCAAAGGGAACCTGTTTCATTCCACGAGGATGAAGCTCACTTGTCATCTCCCCCTCGCTCGGAGAGGGGAGACGTTGAAACAAATCACCTGCTGGCCCCGGTGACCAACGCTTAATTGATCACAGCTCACACCACACCCCATAACACTCCTCCGCATATTAAAGACATCTCCGTGACGTCTTCTCCAACTTCCCGATCTGCACCCCCAGCTGGTGATGCAGAAATGAGGGAAGTAAGTCCTGCCATGGCCACACCAATGTCATCCGCGTCAGGCATCAAGGAATAACTCCCGAGATGCTAATGACTTTTTTGTGTGTAGTCGGTGTCATTACTCGGGCTGACCTGCAGCCCTCAAGGACGATTCTGAGGAAGAACATTCTTCCCTTCTATCCTTCTTGAAGGGAAAGGGTCAGGAGTTGCCACCAGGAACCTTAACAGTCCAAACCACAACCGTCATACAGAATTTAAAAGACCAGATAGCCACAACAGATGCCCTATTCACTGACTCGTTTGAAAATATGCAGATGTTAATTCTGAGGGTCGAAGCTGAGTTGAAAAAAAGAATGGATTGGTTAGAATCGACAGTTATCGACTTACAAAGTCTCTGTCGCCCTCAGCCTGAGTCTCTCAAACGAAAACATGATGATCAGGAGAACCCTGGTCATC
Organism: Centrapalus pauciflorus; assembly: GCA_020465985.1. Lineage (NCBI taxonomy): Eukaryota > Viridiplantae > Streptophyta > Magnoliopsida > Asterales > Asteraceae > Centrapalus > Centrapalus pauciflorus. The sequence goes on along the minus strand of JAANYP010003633.1, from coordinate 107,412 downwards.
CTAAGGGGGAGAAGCGCCCTAGAGTTTAGCCTGAGGGGATGTAAAAGGTTTAGGGGGAGCCGGAGGAGATGATGTGAGTGGGGATAAAATGACTCCTGCCCCTGAAGGTCAACAAGAGGAAGATTTGACAAAGGCTATGGTAGTATATGAGCCTCCAGCGGAAAAAATCTAAGTCATATTGCGATTTGATTTAGATTCAAAGATTGACATAGATCAGCCTATCAGAATACCTAAGCCAGAACCTGAGTCACCCCAAAATACTCCTCCTCGTTTGACTTTCTTAACTCACCCACTCACGTGCCTCAACAATAAATTAACTCAGCTATAAAGGCCCCTACCCCTCCTCCTTACCTAAAGCTAAACTCAAACCTTGCCATATCCACCTTCTTTCAAAAACTACCCACAAAAACAACAGAATCCTCGGGTCCCCGCACTATGGACTGTTTTCATGAAATCCCTGAACATTCACTGATATATGATAAGGGGAATCTAGACTGGGTGGAATGGTTTTCGAAAGGTAAAGTGCACTCTCAGCCTACTGAGGAGAGAGATAATCTGAGGCTCGACCATCAGGGTCGAGTCTATCAAATGTTGGAAATTCCAGCAGCAGAGGTTGAGGCTCCACCAGTTCAAGGGCTCAAGCAGTATTTAATGAAACTGAAAGCTGAAGACTTACTTGAGCCCTATCTGGAAGAAAAATTCAAGGTTGTATTTATTAAGAAGCCAGGAATGTATAGTAGACGGGTGCTCATGGAATTAAGTGATGTATCCAAAGCTGAGCAGGCCGAGTACAACTAGATGATGCTTTAGGAAACGAGACCTAAGTCAGAGGTTTGTTCAAGGTCTAAAGTGGTGAAGGTCATCTCAATATTCATGTACAAAAGGGCCCGTTTGTTTACACCTTCAATTGATATCAAACGAGAAGACGAGTCTTCACGACTGGTCCACGAGAGTGGTCTTGACTTCATGAACCCTGATGACATCGAAACAATGTATAACATATTGAAAAACAAAGTCAAGGGGCGATTGAGTCATGTCATGGCTCTGGCGACTCTGACCAAAAGTGTTTGACGACACTCCATTATAATGTGCTTAAGAGATTTCCAAATGGCTATCGAGAGCTATCTTGTTAAGGTGGGCCTCAAAGCTCCAGACAAGACATTTTTTGGAAACGATCTTCAAACTATGTATCGAGTCATCAAGAGACCAGAGCAGGGAGTTCTATTTTTTAAAAACAAGGTCGAAAGAGGTTCTCGCTTTTTAGGGAGTTGTCTTGTTATTCTGACGGCACACTATATTTAGAGCAGAACTGAACGGGAGACTCCTACAGGATGATGCCCAGAAGTTTAAAGAGCTCAAGAAGAAGCCCAAGGAGATACAAGACATCCTCGACGCAATAGAGCTAATCAATGACAGACTTCACGCTCGCCAAGTCACGCGAAGATTCGACATCATCCTCGGTTTATGAGAGTTTGATGAACAAGCTTGCCACCGGCCACAGTGATTGAAAAGGGGAAGATTGTTAAATATTAAATTTCAATCCTGTGGTTCCATTTTGTAATAGATAGTTTTTATTTCATGTGAATGTAATTTCATTTCCTTTATATGTAATCTTTTCTTTTATTTAGAAGTTGAGAGATGTAAGTTGTAAACCCTTCAAACTTTCCTTTGTATTTAATGGAAACCCATGCCTAGGGTTTCCAACTTTTGTCATTATTCTATTGTGAAAAGCGGCGGCTGCTTATTAATTCTCTTTGTTTTATCGATTGAATCATTGTTTATGTATGTGAGTGACTGAATATTAATTGGGACTACTACAACAAAAGTGTTCATGATTAAAATGATTGCGTAATTGGCTATGTCTATGTGACCATTGTACTATGTTCAAGTAGTAATAACTTGTGTCGTAGAGAATTCAGAAATGGTTATCTATCCAATTTGATATGTTAATTAGTTCTTATATGTTGCGCCTTTGTTTAGAGTTAGTTTAGTTGTAATTGCTTCACCAAACAATCAATCAAACAATTTTCTCACTTTGTTAGACATAAATCAACTAGCACATTAACCCTAATAAACCTACAAGCTCCCTGTGGATTCGACCCTTACTTCCCTACACTAGTAGGTAACTTAGGTTATTTCTACGGGCCACAACGACGGCTCGTCAGATTTTGGCACCGTTGCCGGGGAGCGGTAAGCGCTTTGTTAGGGTTAATAACCCTAGTTCTTGCCTTACTTTAGGTTCATGCTTTATTTTTAGTTATTTTAGTACCGTCATCTCTTATTATTAAAAAACCAACTAAAAATCATAGGCTCCGTAGAGGTTGCTACTTCTCCCAAAATAGGAGAAGGAAATGCAGCAGGGGTTACCTCTTTTTCAACTGACTCCTTTTGAGAGGGGTCAGAGGGGCTGTGTTGAGTGGGTATGCTGATGATTTTTTTCCTGGCTAGAGATTTCTTTCTAAGCCTGGAATAGGATATGGGGGATGAAGGAGAAGTGGGATGATGTTGTGTTTAGACTGGTGAGGAGACTGGGCTAGAAACAGGTGGTGTAACCTGTTCCATGGTCTCAGTGGGCACAGAGCCACTAGCCACAAAGGCTTCTGGTTCAATAGATGAACCTGGGTGACCAGCCTGCTCCCTCTCAGTCACTGAGGCTGAGGGTGCAGACTTTGCTATTTTGGCCTTTTTGGTGATAGGCCCAACTTCACTAGACTTTAAGGCATGTTTTGCCTTTTTAGTCTTGGATTTGAATTTTCCTATGGGAGCAGGAGTTGGATCCACCTTCTGAGTAGAAGGTCCATCTACTAAACCAAATAACCTTCTCATTAGTGTTGCAAGAGGAGGATCAACAGTAGAGACTGGGGTGTGAAATACCTTGTTTCCAATGACAGGAAACATCATAGTCTTGAGAAATGGTTAGGAGTTGTAGAGTTTCTCACATCAAACTTGTCTGAAGATGAGGCTCAAAATCCTGGGTTATCTAACAGCTGGGGGATGCTATTCTTGTTCCACAAAGGCCCTCAGATTGGAAAATATCCATTTGGCCTTGTTCAGAGTGGTCCCATCCACGAACTGCAATGCTACTTGGACTTCATCATAGCTAAGCTGATCAAATGAACTAACTATATAACATAGACTCATCACCACAGAGGCGAAGAGAAAACTGTAGGTTGGTGCAAGCTCCTTTCTAAATAACGTAGCACCCACCCTTGGTGCTGATACACCAAAGCAGCGTATCAAATTTGCTAGTTGTTCATTCTCAGGCTGTGGTTTATCATATGTTTCGGCAACAGGAAGATGAAGTACTTCCTGAAGAAGAGCAGCAGTTATCTCAACATTCTGAGTGTTATTGAGAATGGTTCCCCTGATGGTTTTGGTAGCAGTGTCATAAGAGCAGGTATACCAAAACTCATAGACCATTTCCTGGATCATGTCACCAGGGGTGGCTGTCATGGTATAGTTGAGAGGGTGAGTCTTCAGGAATTCAACCATCTGTTCATATCCTTTCCCAACATAGTTTTTGGGAATGGTCAGATTGGCACATAGTTTGTGGGTTTGATAATTAACATGGTGGTCACTGATGGGTGCTTGACAACATCATCACCAACGAATGCAGGAACAAAGCGGTTGTTGGAGGCCATTTTTGGTAGTAGATGAGGATGCATGATTTTTGGACACAAAGTCTTTTGTAGGTTTTTAGGGTTTTAGCAGAGGGTTTATATGCAGTAAGGAAGAAGAAGATGATGAAACATTGGTGATGGGTACTTATAGGATTTGAATGTGAGATAGTGGGAGGGAGAAAATTTTGGGCGGTTGATTTGAAATATGATGAATAACGGAAAACGGAACGGTTTACCACATTTGTCAGACCGACTTGACCTTTTTCTCCACTTAAACACGTAACACACATTATCCGCAGGTAATTAGGATAAATAAATTCATAATTTAAGTAATTAAATGTGAAGTAATGTTAACTTAAAAACTGATGTTCAAAGCTGTTATTCAAACCTGTGATGAAAATATTGCATCAAAAGCCGATCATTTTGTAATCTGTCTGTGAAACCTGTGCAGTTATATGAGAACATGTGTCAATGTGAAACCTGTTCAATAACTGAACAGATTACAGAATATAGAGTGAGCAGGTTTCAGGTTTAGACAACCAAATAGGTTTGAAAGAAAAACTTATTTTGTCAAACCTGTTCAAATCTTGACAAATTTGCTAAGTACCGAGCAGATGAAACATGTTCTGTCAGAGCTGTTTTGTAAAATTTATCAGATTTGATTGAATAGCTTTAGAACATCAATGACACTTAGTCACTTTTATTTAACATTCCTAGCTTGCACACAAGGGAATTAAACCTATTTTCATCAAGAGGCTTGGTGAAAATATCTGCAAGTTGTTCTTCTGTTGGAACAAAAGTTACCTCCACATTACCTTTTTGGATGTTATCACTTATGAACTGATGTCTGACCTCAATATGCTTTGTTCTAGAGTGGAAGACAGGATTGTTGGAGATGGCAATGGCACTTGTATTGTCACATAGAATAGGAATTTTCTATATACAAGACCATAATCTTCAAGCTGACGCTGCATCCATAAAATTTGCCCATAGCAGCTTCCAGCAACAATATATTCAGCTTTCAACGGTAGAAGTAGAAACTAAATTCTGCTTCTTGCTACACCAACTGATCAACTTTCCACCAATGAGTTGACATCCACCTGTTATGCTCTTTCTATCTAGCATATAACCTGCAAAATCAGAATCTGAATAGCCAATTAGATCACGGCTAGAGAGTCTTTGGGATACCAAAGACCCAAACCTAGTGTACCCTTTAGGTATCTGAAGATTCTTTTTATAGTAGTTAGATGTGATTCCTTTGGATCAGCTTGAAACCTAGCACATAGACAGGTAGCAAACATTATATCTGGTCTACTAGCAGTTAGGTATAGAAAGCTTCCAATCATACCTCTGTAAGCTGTTTCTGAAACAGCTTTGCCACATGTATTAGCATCCAATTTTACATTGGTTGCCATTGGGGGTTTTGATGGGAGAACATTGATCAAATTTAAACTTTTTCAAGAGATCTAATGTATACTTTCTTTGATTTATGAATTTCCACATGAGGTTTGTTTAACCTGTAATCCTAAAAAGAAAATTAGTTCACCCGTCATGCTCATTTCATACTTAGATTTCATGAGCAGTGAAAAATTCTTGCATAACTATCCATTAGTAGAACCCAATATAATATCATCCACATAAATTTGAACAAGCATTATATCATTTTTCACTTTCTTTATGAACAATGTAGTATCCACTTTAACTCTGAATATCCATTGCTCATAAGGAAATCAGTAAGAGTGTCATACCAGGCTCTTGGGCTTGTTTTTGTAACAACCTGTAATTTATAAAATATAAACTATAGCAACAAACTTTGGATATTTAATTAATTTTGCCTAATTGTGTTTAATAATGTGAAATATATGCCTTGTATGTAATTAATTATAATAAGTTATAATTAATTAAGGAAACTTGCTTAAATTAGTTAAGATAAATTTAAACAATTAAATTTAGCAAATTGAAAGATTAAAGACTTGAGAATAATAAAAATAGACTAATAAAATTAAATTAGTCTAAAAAGACAAGTACTAGCAAAAAGATATACCTCTTTGCTATTTCTTGCATTTAAAATGCAAAATAATGACAAACAAGGGTAAATATAGCATTTCATCAAGGGTAAATCAGTCTTTTGTTATTTGGGCCTGAAATTTCAGATTTAATAAGGGGGGTAATGGCTGAAAAATTTGCTCATTCATTGCATCCTAAAAAATTCAGATTTTTAGAACCTCTCTCTCTAGAAAACTCTCTCAATCCAAATCTTCTCTCTCTAAGTTTTCTCTCAAATTTCTTGGCCAAATCTCGAGTTCTATATATCACTGGAAAGATATCGAAGAGTACTACAAGATTCTGCAATTGCATGTAGGATTTGGTTCGGATATGAGGTAGGAATGCCCAAAAACTCTTCGTATTTTCGGTTTTTCTTATGCAAAAATTGGAAATTTTTCCGATTTTGATTCGTTTGAAGCTGTATTGCACGAGTTTAGGACTCGATTCTTGCTTGGAAATCATCTGTAATTAACCACCCAAGTGTTCTAATACCTGGACCAAGGTTAGTTGATGTTTTCCCTTCTTTTTCTTCGGTTTTATAAAAAATGCAGCCTTCAGCTGCTGCTGTTTTCGGACTTAAAACAAAAATATAAGGCCTGTTTTGGACGTTTAAATGAATTGAAAATTCATTAGATATAGATCTAATTTGATCTTAGACATGTCCCTTAACGTGCTTATGAGTTTTGACCTGGAAATGCTTGCTTGTAGGCCGAAATTATGAACAATATCGTGAATCCACGATTAAGTACGTGACCTACCTCTTACATTCGTGGCCTGTCACCTAAGTTCGTGAGTCACCTAAGTTCTTGGCCAACTAAATCCGTGACCCATCACATAAGTTCTTAGCCAACTAAGTTCGTGACCCATCACATAAGTTCTTGGCCAACTAAGTTCGTGAGGACCATCATAAGTTCGTGAGGCCATGAACTTATGAGAATAAGTTCAAAGTTCATGACGTCTGATTCAGACCTTGACCAAAACATGAATTCAATGTATTTTGACTTTATAAAATTGAATTTATGTATTTGACCTGCTGTTTCAACTGTTGGGCCTCATCGGGCCTAATGGGCCCGATTAATGCTCTTTAATGGCCTAAACATGCACCGCTTGATCCATTGACTTTATAAGTTAACTCAAAATAGGAGAAACACTTGTATTATTGTTGTGGACCATTAGAAACTGAAATGGCATGCATGGCCTTGCTGTAATTAAAAATGACCTTGAACGGACCATTAGAAACTAAATGCGCTTGACTAGCCTATAAAAGGACAACCATGACTTAACGACCTAGCTATGACTTGGAACTTGACATGTGCACTAGGGACACCAAATGGCCTATGTTTGCCCTGGGTTGTCCCCAAGTATTCTGCCTTGGTTAAGAGTTGTCCGAGAATGGCCTATTTGGCCTAGGTAATTGGCCAAGGTTTAGGCCATCGCCATAAAATCTTAACCTATTCGACATGAGACTTTGGCTACTGACTTGGGGGACTAAAATACGCCTTTGACCAGCTTATGACCTATTATGCTAGTGTTTGATGTGTTTATGCCTTGCTTAACCTATGTTTGGCCTTAAAACAAGGCCAAACCTAGGTAAAAACCTAGGAAACCATAGGAATCTGCTAGGAACTCAAGTCATACAAGTACTGACCTAAAGGAGTTCTTATGGATTTATTGGACAGATGATAAGGATAGGCTCACTCTGGGACATTAAGAGCTACCACAGACTCAGCAATAAAACATGACAATTAATCAAATTAATACAATTAGGATTATATAGATCATGTGTACGAAATTGTTATTGATATGCTAGAATCGGAACTGGTCTGCAGGAACTGACCAGTCTGACAGATTAACATGGACAGCTTAACTTGATTAAGCATTATATTGCCTAATTGCATTGCTCAGGACCACTGTGATTGACAGATTGCATTACTTACTTGCATATGTTTCGGTACTTATTGGTGATTGTTACTGACTTGTATGGAAACAACTGCTGCTGTTTTTTCCATGATTACTTAATTGTATGTTAGGAACGTATGTTAGACACTGCTGAAACTGGACAACTACTGTTGCATGTTCCTTGAGTACTTTATTGTATGTTAGGAACTTATGTTAGACATTGCGGATACTGGACAACTGATATGCCTTGACTTTCATGCTTAATTTTACATTCTATGTAATTACTTAGCATGTTTGCTGCTTACTTGTTGGTACATTTGCATCTGCATACTGCATTATCTGCTCTGCCCGAATGCGAGATCTCCATTCACAGGAGGGAATTCTACAAATTCCTTTCCTATCTGCCCCGTTTCCATACACTTCCCGTAGGGCTTCGGCCTTACACATGGGAATACCGGTTGAGCTGATCCCTTAATCTTTTGTCGTCTCTAATGTGTTTCCTTGCCGTGAGCTGATAGTATGTTATATATGTGTGGTAACTAATGGAACTCTGTTAACTCACTAAGCAGTGGTAGCTTACTCTGTCATGACAACTTTCTTTTCAAGAAAAGCTTATAAGGGCAAGAATAAAGCAGGTAGTTCTGTTGGGTTTACTACCCTTGCTAGGTTAATTTAAAACTTCGCGGAAAATTAAATAACCTAACCATGCAAGAATGTAAAACCTTAAAGGATCTAACCAAACAAGCTAAGCAACAAATTATAAAATAATAGATGAACAATAAAAACTAACCTTGAGAAAATTTGCAATTTTCTCCACTAAGAACGCTTCCACGAACAGCCTCTGAACCGGATGCCAAGCGTCTAAAGCAAGAACGCCTCTAGTTGTTCACAACCAATGAACAAAATAGAAAATAACTATAACTTTTCTAAGCTCAGATCTCAGAGTCCAAAACTGGTATCCCTTGTGATCGTCAGATAACTTAGAATTGAATGAGCGAGGAATGAAGCAGGTAGTGGCTCCCTATTTATAGGGTTTGAGAAACCCTAGAAATTCACCCCCAAACCCATGTGGGATGGGTTCAAGGGCCGGCCCCCTTAACTACCTTAACTAGGGTTAAGGGGTGCCCTGTTGACTATCAACTAATTGCAGTTTAGCCCCTGTACTTCCTCAATTAATTCTATTAGCTTCCGGTTATTTTATTAATCATTAATAAATTAACAAACTAACCCATTAATCAAATATAATCAATTATTTAGTTTCCAATTAATTTATTAAACATAATAAATTAACAACCTGATTAACATTATATCTTTAAACTAATTACCTTCTCTTTACTATTCATTGCATGCACCCAAAAATTGATCCAGCCTGATAACAATATATTTACAAATTAGTTGTGACTTGGACACTAATTCCAACAGTCTCCCACTTCGACAAGTTGGCAACTATTTGTCTAAACACATTCTATTACCAGCCTTCCTAACCACCCGTTACAGCTGTCGAACTCTGACTCACATCAGAGCCAATCCTTTAGATAAGGATCAACTGTTCCTTCGTTCTCAAATGTCTTATGAAACTAAGACATGGATTATAATAAATCTTTAGTTTTAAAATTAGGTTTCTGATCTCCGATTAATTTGACTATATGAGACTTACTAACTGAACACATCAATTTCGTCTCGGTCGGGCCCGACACTCTAGACTCAACGTTTAATCATCAGAGGGCCTATAGATATCGCTTTTCCACTAAGGCAAAAGGAACGAATAAACTTTGCATACATAGTACTACCTAACTAATAATATCATAACTAGATACACCCATTATAACTGACAGATACGCGTAGTGTTTGAATGCACTAAGGTACGACGGACTAGAAAACCGCAACTTCAATGTATCTCCGTTTAAAGAATAGAGGATATTATCATCTTGGAAATACTTATGATTTAATCCATGAAGTATCTTTCCAAGTGCGAGTGCCGTATATTTAAATCTCCATTAAGTACCCATGAATATTGCAGCAATCTCTATGCTATGTCAAACTCTTGACAATCTACTAACATTCCATGAAAGTCTTAATTCAATACTAACTCCCGGTAGTACGAACTACTGAGGAATTTGAATAATTTTAATCACTCTGAAAGTTGGTTCTAAACATGCAAAAGGAAACACAATGATAAACTGATCATAGATGGTAGCACTTTGCAAATAAATAAATCTCCATTATTTAATCAACAAATCTATTACAATTTCAAATCATTGTTACAATGTTTCAAATTCAAACTAACTACTAAACTTTACATTATCTCGTAATCCTATGCTAACAGCATGATTACAGTGTTTTGGTTGAGAAAGCGGCTTTGTGAACAGATCAGGTGGATTCTCCTCCGATCGCACTCTCTGCACAATCACATGTCCTTCTTCAACCTTGCTACGGACAAAATGGTATTTCCGATCAATGTGCTTGGACTTTCCATGATCCTTGGGTTCTTTAGTCAACGAAACAATGTTTTTGTTGTCGCATAATTTCGATGGGGTCTTGAACCATTGGGACAACTCCAAGATCTCCAATGAAATTCCTCAACCAGATGACTTCCTTTAAGGCTTCTGAGGCCGCAATATACTCTGACTCGCAAGTAGAGTCTACCACGGTTTCCTGCTTCAAACTCTTCTACGTCATGGCTCCCCCGTTCAATAAGAACACCCAACCAGACTGTGACCGACAGTCATCTCTACCTGTTTGGAAACTCGCATCAGAATAACCGGTTACTTTCAGTCCATCCTGTCCACCATAGACCAAGAACCTGTCCTTAGTATTTCTTAAATACTTTAAAATGTTCTTGACCGTCGTCCAATGACCTTCACCAGGGTCCCGCTGATGTCGACTCACCATACTCAGAGCAAATGAGACATCAGGCCTTGTACATGTCATGGCATACATTATAGATCCTATGGCCGAAGCATATGGAACTCGACTCATTCTGTCTCGTTCCTCCTGTGTCTTCGACTCATGTCTTTACTAATGTTTATGCCATGAGCAAAAGGAAGGTTCCCTTTCTTAGACTTCTCCATACTGAACCTTTTCAGTATTTTGTCTAAGTACGTATCCTGGCTCAATCCTATTAAACGTCTTGTTCTGTCTCTACAAATCTTTATACCCATAACAAAAGCTGCATCTCCTAGATCCTTCATAGCAAAACTTCTTCCCAACCAATCTTTTACACTTTGTAATGTTGGGATGTCGTTTCCTATGAGTAATATGTCATCGACATACTATACCAGGAAGACTACAGTGCTCACACTGACCTTGACATATATGCAGGACTCATCTTCGCTTCTAGAAAATCCAAACTCTGTGATTTTCTCATGAAAGCAAAGTTTCCAGCTTCGAGAAGCTTTCTTAAGTCCATGAATGGACTTCTGAAGCTTACACACTTTCTTAGGATACTTTGCGTCTAAAAAACCTTCGGGTTGTGTCATAAACACATCCTCTGTCAGTTTCCCGTTAAAGAAAGCGGTTTTGACATCCATCTGCCAAATTTCATAGTCATGAAATGCAGCTATGGCTAGCACTATCCTGATAGATTTAATCTTAGCTACTGGTGAGAAGGTTCCCTCATAGTCAATCTCATTGGTTTGAGTATAGCCCTTTGCCACCAGCCTGGCTTTGTAAGTGTGCACTTTCCTGTTCATATGTGTTTTCTTCTTGAATATCCACTTACAACCCACCGTCTTCAGACCGGGTGTGGGATCAACCAAGTTCCAGACTTGGTTTCCGTACATCGATTCAATCTCACTATCCATAGTGTTAGAATCAAATTTAGATTGATGAATTTAATATGTCTAGGGTTTATTTTGCAATTAATACATAGTTGAGTTTTGTATATAAATACTATATTTATAGTTTGTTAGTAGTAGGGTTCTGTAATTGTAATTGCACGGATTTTGTAATCGTCATTGCACGGAATTCTAAGAAGATTAGGACTACAACACGCAATTGTTCATCAGTCTGTAATCATCATTTTGGGTGCAATTAAATATTTGGTTAGTGTTTCTGGTCTTTGTAATTGTTTGATTGATTAATCTGGATTCACAATTGGTATCAGAGCACAGAAATGGAGTATTTGATTGTTTTTTGAAATTATTTTCACTGTTTCATCGGAAATTTTTAAAAATTTAAAAAACCCTTAGAGTTTTTGATTCTATGAGTGATTGATTCTATAAATTGGATCGAAAATAAAGGTTTTATAATTTGAACATATTGAATATAATTTCATTATGTAATTCAGAACACACAAAAAGTTTGATTGAATTTTTGGATTTTTTGAAAAATGAAAGTTCTTCATTGTTGTTGAGAAAAACTAAGCCTTTAATCTGAAAAAACACAAAGTGATTTTATAAAAAGTGTTTATTATTGAAAAACACATCTTTGATTTCAATTTGGGATCATTTTATGCATTTTAACTGAAATCAGTGAAATCTTTACTTAAAATTTTTCAAAATTCATAAAACTCGAATTTAAGTGAAATTCATGTATTAATCGAGTTGAATGCTTATTTAATCGAGTTGGAAAGTTAGTATAATTGAGTTTTAAGAAGTTTTAATCGAGTTGAATAGGAATTTTATTCGAGTTGAATTGAAGTTTCAATCGAGTTGGACATAACTCCATTTGAGTTGGAAGAAAGTTCTTATCGAGTTGATAATTACATTCATTCAAGTTGAATACATTATACATCGAGTTAAGTTAAACTTTAATTCAAGTTGTTCAATTGAGGTTTATATCATTTTTAATATAACTACTATGTCTTATTCATTAATAACAATGGTCTCTTAGATTTACTTTGGATTTCATATTTCAGTATTTATATTGATCTATAAAAATCCAATGATGTAAATGTCACTCACTAACATGCTATAGTTATTATTTTGATGATATGTATGTCAACATTGTTTCTATTCATGCACCATTGATCTTAGTAAGTTTTAGGAGTTTGAGTGAATCAGTCTATCCTAACATTGGTCTCTTAATGATCGACTTTGGATTTCTTTCAGTAGTCTTTTTATACTATTGTGTTAAAACCCAATGCTATAAATAGAATAGTTCCGCTCTATTTCAATCATGTTTTCAGACTAAGTGTCAGTGATTATTTACATATATGTTGGTCAGTTTTCTAACCTTATGTGTATTTACAGGCACAATGGAACAAGTCACTCTGACCTACCTCATTCTCCATTACCCAATAAAAGTGAACAAATCCTAGAAGATATCTGTCTTAATCCTTCCCTCTACACACCCTTTCAACCACATAACTGGCAGCTAAATATCAACTCACTTAAACAAGAAGCTGAGCATATCACGTCTGATATTTTCGAATGCCACGCCATTTACTATGCCCTTACCACTACCATTTCCGTTCCTTTAATTTATATACAACAATTAAGGTACTACATACAATATGTTGATGACGCAGAACTTCACTTCCTTACCAAAATTGACTCCATTCCAATTAAACTATCTAAAGAAGTGATGGAGGATCATCAAACCATTCTAAAGATGTCATGGAAATACGTGAAGGCCCGATGACAAGAGGACGAGCGAAGAAGATCAAAGAAGTTTTTACGAGCTTATTTACTAATATCCGATAGTCTGAATGCAAAGACGATGCTCAACCGCTAGTGATGAAACATGTTACTAGACATGAAGCATTGGATCCTAATATGGAAGCATAAAATCCCAAAAGTTGCATTTTCTTGAGTCTTTGAAATACTATGGGCTAGTACTAAGCCCAAGTGGTAGAATGGATGTATTTTGAAGTCCATTAGAAGTTTAATTGAGTCCTATAAAGGCCTAGAAATTCTTAATCCGTTTTTTTTACTTTAAAAATTCTAGAATTATCTACCAAGTGATGACAAAATGTCTAGATTTATAAATTAAAGTCCCTTCTTTAATCCATTGAATTTAATTAGTGTCTTTTGAGTTGGTTTTTGAGGCCTATAAATAGATGGCTTCCTATGTACTTTCAAATCAATTCACTTGAGAAATATATATCTTTCTTTTGAGTTTTACTCATCTTTGTGAGCTTTGTTCTTTGTTGGAGAGTTCATAGTTCAAGAACTTATCAAGATTGTGAGCACATTCTTGTGGCGTTCTCGTATTCCTTTGGTTCTTAGTTCTTATAACTAACGGGTCAAGGACTTGATCTAGGCGTGTTGGAGTCCCAATTATCGGATACTTTGACGCCTATTCTATCCTATACGAAGGTTCCAAGTTACATTTAAATTGCGGGTCAACGTTTGGCATCATTTGGTATCAGAGCTACAAAGGTTCGATTCTTAAGTTTTTTGCATTTTGTTCTTATCATTGTGTTTGTCTATCTTTCTCATCATCTTGTCTTTTACATTTTTCAATTTTTGTCATATTAAAAAAAAGTCACGTTGTTCAAAAAAAAAAAGAAGAGCAAAAAAAAGCATAAAAAAGTGCAGCAAAAAAAATTAAAAAAAAGGTGCAAAAAAAAATAAATAAATAAAAGAAAAGAAGTTTATATGAACACGTGAGCTTGAAAATCAATAATTTATCTTCTATATCATTTACTTTTTGTTCCAATTTCTTCTCATTGGTTAGTACTTTGTTTTCCTCACCTTACTACTTTTTTTTCTTGTTTATCCAATCTTCTTTAAAAGTTCTAAACTCGTTGGTATCCAATTAAGTTCTAAAGGATTTTCTTGAACACTTTCAGTTTGTGCTCTAATTTGATTTGCTCTTTTACCAATTGAGCTCCACAAGGAATACAGAGGTAAAAGGCATTGAGTTGTGAGAACACTTGAGGGCAAAAGCCAATTATTTTTCTGTGTGATACACGAGCGTTGAGTGACATCTCTTGAGTGAAACACGTAAGGGAGTGAGGAGAGGAAATATTTTTTTCCAATCACTCTTGTTTTTACAGATTAAAAGATGGAAGATAATCAACCCCTCCCTAACCTTCAAGTCCAAGCTCTCATGGCTGAAATGCGACGTTTAATGACGGACGAGTTTAATCAAATCCATGAAAGAATGGATAGATTGGAGGCACGTGGACCTCATGCTCCGCCACCATCACAAGTTTCTGATGAAAATCATGAAGATGACGCTCAAAGTGATGAATGGGATAGAGGATCTGAAAGAAGGAGGCATAGAAGAAACCATGGTGCTTATAGAGGACTCAACAACAATAAGATGAGAATTCCACAATTTCAAGGAAAGAGTGATCCAGAAGCGTATTTGGACTGGGAAAAAAAGGATGAACTGATTTTTGCATGTAATAATTATCGCGAGGATCAAAAGGTGAAAGTAGCAGCAATTGGATTCACAGATTACGCTATAGTATGGTGGGATCAATTAGTCACCAACCGAAAAAGTAATAGAGATAGACCTATTTCTACATGGGTTGAAATGAAGGCTGTTATGCATAAAAGGTTCGTTCCCTCTCATTATTTTCAAGACTTGTATTGCAAATTACAATCTTTGAATCAGGGAGCAAAGTATGTGGAGGATTATTACAAAGAGATGGAGATTGCCATGATTAGAGCAAATATTGAAGACGATAGGGAAGCAACAATGGCAAGATTCTTGATGGTTTCAATCAAGATATTTCTAATCTCGTGGAGTTGCAATATTGTCTAGACCTAGAAGAGATGGTTCATACGGCCATGAAAGTTGAAAGACAATTGAGGAGAATAAATAGTTTTTCTAAGGGAAGTATGTCCAACTCTCAATATTCTCATAGGCCATAAGGGGAGACATCTAAAAGTACCTTTTATGCAACTTTAAAGAACCAAGTTGATGCCACAAAAGGTCGGGAAATGGGCAAAGGCAAAGGTATCGTTTCTACCCCTACACGAACTCGTGAAAATAAATGTTTTCGTTGTCTAGGTGTGGGGCACATTGCTTCACAATGCCCAAACAAAAAAGTTATGATTCTTCATGAAAGTGGTGAAATAGAGTGTGAAAATGAAAAGGAGGATGTTTTGGATGATGAAGAGGACTTGGAGAAAACCGAGACACAAAGCGGGGAGCTCTTGGTGGTCAAGAAAGTTTTAAACATACAAGCCAAGGTGGAAGACACACAACAACGAGAAATATCTTCCATACGCGATGTTTGGTGCAAGATAAAGTCTGTAGCCTCATTATTGATGGTCGGAGTTGTACCAATGTTGTGAGTAATGAGGTAATTGAGAAGTTGAATTTGCGCACGTTGAAGCATCCACACCCATATAAGCTTTAATGGTTGAATGAATGTGGTGAAGTGAAGGTGACTAAACAGGCCTTGATTACATTTTCCATCGGTAAGTATATATGCTTAAAGATCATGAAAAGAAAGTAGTTCTTGTCTCGCTAACCCCACAACAAGTGCAGGAGGACTAAATGAAAATGATCACATCAAGGAGAGCTTGGGAGGATGAGAGGAAAAAAAATGAGTGCAAAGAAAAAAAAATGAGCGGTAAAATAAAGCAAAGAGTGTTGAGGGCGAGAAAAGTGAGACAAATGATGATGAAAAAAGAGAATGTGTCAAGAAGAATTTCTTTGCAAAAACGAGTGAAGTTAAGAGAGCGATTGACGAAAAAAAGAGAGTGATAGTGTTGGTATTCAAGGAAGCTTGTACATATGCTGAAAAACTAACCAACAATCCGCCAAGTTTTGTGGTGAATATTTTGCAGAAATACGAAGATGTGATCCCAAAGGAAGAACCAAGTGGTTTACCACCTTTACGAGGGATCGAGCATCGCATTGATTTCATTCCAGGGGCTGCTCTACCAAACCTTCCAGCCTATAGAGCTAATCCCGAGGAGACACGAGAAATCCAAAGACAAGTGGAGCATTTGCTTTCAAGAGGAAGAATTCGAGAATCCATGAGTCCATGTGCTGTACCGGTCATCGTGGTACCCAAGAAGTCAGGTGAATGGAGTATGTGTATGGACTGTAGAGCCATCATCAAAATAACGGTAAAGTATCGCTACCCTATTCCAAGGTTAGATGATATGTTGGATGAGTTGCATGGTGCTAAGATCTTCTCGAAAATTGATTTGAAAAGTGGCTATCATCAAATTCGAATTAATGAAGGTGGTGAATGAAAAACAGCTTTTAAAAGAAAGTTTGGTTTGTACGAGTGGTTAGTTATGCCCTTTGGACTAAATAATGCTCCGAGTACATTCATGAGGTTAATGAATCATGTTTTACGAGAGTACATTGGTAAGTTTGTCGTGGTCTATTTTGATGATATCTGATTTATAGCATTAATGCTGAAGTTCACTTGGAACATTTGCGTCTTGTTTTGGAAACTTTAAGAAAAGAGTCATTATTTGCTAACTTAAAGAAGTGCACATTTTGCATGTATAAGGTTGTATTTCTTGGTTTTGTTATAAGTGACCAGGGAATTAAGGTGGATGACGAGAAGGTCAAAGCAATTAAAGAATGGCCAACTCCAACAACAATGTCCCAGGTTAGAAGCTTCCATGGGCTTGCAAGTTTCTATCGAAAGTTTGTTCGTGACTTCAGTACCATAGCTGCCCTCCTTAATGAACTTGTGAAGAAGGAGGTTAGCTTTCATTGGGGAGAAAGGCAAGAAGCTGCATTCAATTTTGTGAAAGAAAGGTTGACATCGACTCCTAATTGCCTAATTTAAATAAAATGTTTGAACTTGAGTGTGATGCATCCGGGGTGGGTATTGGGGCAGTTTTGATTCAAGAAGGTAGACCAATTGCATATTTTAGTGAAAAACTAAAGGGGGCTCACTTGAATTATTCCACTTATGAAAAAGAGCTTTATGCACTGGTTAGCTCTCTGCAAACATGGCAACATTAAGTAAGGCCTAAGGAATTTGTGGTTCATACGGATCATGAATCTCTTGAGTACCTTAAGGGGCAAGATAATTTGAGTATGAGACATATCAAATGGGTTGAATTCATTGAATCATTTCCTTATGTGATCAAATACAAAAAGGGTAAAGAAAACATTGTGGCTGATGCAATGTCTAGACGTCATACTCTTATCACCACATTGAGTTCTAAGCTTCTTGGGTTTGGATCGCTTAAAGAAATGTACAAAGATGATTATGATTTTTCTTCGTTATACGGTGCTTGTCAACATGCTTCATTTGATAAGTTTTATAGGCATGATGGTTATTTGTTTAAAGAAAACAAGTTATGCATTCCAAAGTGTTCTATACGGGAGCTATTTGTACGTGAGGCTCATGGTGGAGGGTTGTTGGACCATTTTGGTGTCCAAAAGACACTGGATATTTTGAAGGAACATTTCTATTGGCCTAAGATGAGAGAAGATGTTATGAAGATTTGTGAAAGATGTGTGCCATGTAAACAGGCCAAATCAAAATCCAAGCCTCATGGGTTGTATATGCCACTACCAATTCCTCAGCAACCGTGGGTTGACATCTCCAAGGACTTTGTGATCGGGTTGCCTAGAACAAAGAATGGTCATGATTCTATTTGTGGTGGTTGATCGATTCTCTAAGATGGCACACTTCATTGCGTGTAAGAAGACTGTTGATGCTTCACATGTTGCAGACTTGTTTTTCAAAGAGATTGTTCGTTTGCATGGTGTGCCGTGAACCATAGTAAGTGATAGGGATGTCAAGTTTCTGAGTCATTTCTGGCGTGTTCTTTTGAGTAAGTTGGGTACCAAACACTTTTTTTCTACCACAAGTCACCCACAAACCGATGGGCAAATAGAAGTGGTTAATCGAACTTTATCCCAATTACTTCGAGTGATTATTCCGAAGAACTTGAGAACTTGGGAGAATTGTTTGCCTTTTGCAGAGTTCGCTTACAACAGGAGTGTTCATTCTGCCACTAACTTTTCTCCTTTTGAAGTTGTTTACGGATTCAATCCATTGAGTCCTCTTGACCTTGTTCCTCTTCCTATCGAAGGACGATCCACTTTAGATGGAAAGCGAAAGACAGAATTCGTGAAGCAATTACACGAAAAGGTAAGACTCAATATTGAGAAAAAGACAGAACAATACACAAAGCAAGCAAACAAAGGACGGAAAAAGATACTGTTTGAAGCTGGAGATTAGGTATGGCTGCACTTGAGATAAGATAGATTTCCTACCAAGCGAAGATCCAAAATTGCAACCTAGAGGAGATGGACCATTTCAAGTGCTCGAAAGGATCAACGACAATGCTTACAAGGTAGATCTTCCAGGTGAGTATCAAGTTAGTTGAACATTCAATGTTTCTGACTTGTTTCCTTTTGATGTAGGTGATGATTCGTGGACGAATCCTTTTCAAGGGGGATAGAATGATGGAGGATCATCAAACCATTCCAAAGATGTCATGGAAATATGTGAAGGCCCGATGACAAGAGGACAAGTGAAGAATATCAAAGAAGTTTTTATGAGCTTAGTTGTTGATATCTGAAAGTTTGAATGCAAAGATGATGCTCAACCGCAAGTGATGAAACATGTTACTAGACTTGAAGCAATGGATCCTAATATGGAAGCATAAAAACCCAAAAGTTGCATTTTCTTGAGTCTTTGAAATACTATGGGATAATACTAAGCCCAAGTGGTTGAATGGTTGTATTTTGAAGTCCATTAGAAGTTTATTTGAGTCCAATAAAGGCCTAGAAATGCCTAATCCGTTTTTTTAGCTTAAAAGTTCTAGAATTATCTACCAAGTGATGACAAAATGTCTAGATTCATGGATTAAAGACCCTTCTTTAATCCATTGAGCTTAATTAGTGTCTTTTGAGTTGGTTTTTGAGGCCTATAAATAGATGGCTTCCTATGTACTTTCAAATCAATTCAATTGAGAAATATATATCTTTCTTTTGAGTTTTACTCATCTTTGTGAGCTTTGTTCTTTGTTGGAGAGTTCATAGTTCAAGAACTTATCAAGATTGTGAGCACATTCTTGTGGCGTTCTCGTATTCCTTTGGTTCTTAGTTCTTATTGTAACAACCCAACTTTTAGCTCAACTAAATATCTGATTTTGAGATAATAATGTAATTTTATTACATTATTTATGATGTAAGTTATTTAAGTTTGAAAATATTTATTTAAAATTATATATATGATATTAATTATTAAAGATGAGTAAATTAAAAGATATGTAAAATACAAAAGTTTAATGGGTTAAATAGCAAATTTAACCAAAGTTTATATATAAACCTTGAAAATGATCATTTAAGATCATTAAAAACAATTATCTCTCTCTCTCTTCTTTCTCTCTCTACATTCGGTCCTTCAAGAATTCATCAAAATGGTTTATAAATTTGTAATTAATTGATACATTGAAGTCAAGAGAAGGTTACAAGAAGCAAACAACAAGCATTTACAAGATTTCAAGGTAATCTTTAGTGTAATTTCGAAATTTGGTTCGGTTTTATGTAAAAACCGAAGCCAAAGAAATTAAATTATGAAATTATTGTTGCATGTATAAGAATTTTGTAGTTTATGATAAATTTATGATAATAGATGAAACAGAAACAGAAATCTGAGGTTAGATCGTTCGAATAAGCAAGAAATTTGATTTTTATGAAAATATATGTTTTTGACAAAAACTTGCTTATTTTGGACGATCTTGACAAATTAATGATGTTATTAATAGGGAAATTAGTATAAAAACACTCAAAAAGTGATATTACATCAATATATTTCATTGCATGTTGATAAAGATGAAAGTTTGATAATTATTAATAAAATCCGTATGAAGAACACCAAGAACACCAAGAACAATTTCTGGAAAATTATGAAGACTCGGGATCCGAATTCGGATGAGACCGAATTCGGATGTAGCCCATTTCGGATCTGTACTTCGGACAAAAACTTAAATTCAGATATTTTGGCTATTTTGGATGAAGCACCATTTCGGACAGAAGGTGGTCCGAACTCGGATGACCCGAGTTCGGATGGCCCATTTCGGATGGTGCTAGTTCGAATGAATCATTTCGGACCAACTTCGGATGGCCTATTTCGGATGACCTAGAACCGAATCCGGATGATCCGAATTCGGATGGTCCGAATTCGGATGGTCCTAATCCGGATGTGGTTTTTATGATTCAAAATATAAACAACAGAATTCCTTATATAAATATGAATGATCAGATTTCAGAAATGTAACTTTATAAGACTTTGAGATTATTACTGACAAAGAATAGAAAGATTCTGATAAGATTTAAGAGATTGATGATAATATGATCAAAATATAAGATTTTGATATCAAAGACCAACGAATAAATCTTGAGCATAAATGATGAACATTGAATATATATTATTCAGATGATATAAGAGCTAATAAATATCAGAAATGATATTAATAACAGATTGAGCAACGAGCAAAATGTCGAGCATCTGAAAGTCTGATATAAATCAGATAGTGGTTCTATCCACTACAGATTGTGAGCAACAGAGCCAGAGCCAGAAACTAAAAGAGCACAAATAGCCAGTAACTGTGAGTTGTAGATTTCATTTTAACTGCATATTATGTGAATTGAGACTTTTGTTGCATGATTCTGATTTATTGATATTCTGATCTTGAGCTTATTGAAATATTGTCATAGTATATTTACTATGATTTGTTGAGCTGAGTATTTCTTCTTCTAGATTCGATTCTTTGACGAGTCACTTGATTGTTAAGCTTAACACCATCACTATTGCTCAGTGTTGGGTTAATGTTAGGCTTATGATGTGCTGATTTACGTGATGAAAGCACAGAGGGTAGCTAGAGCTGAGCATTCCGATGATATCCATATAGAGCTTTTACTGGTAGCTAGCCCAGTACGTGGCTGATCCCCACTAATGATGCGTGTGTATGGATTTATCATCATCCGAGCATTCCTTATGAATTTGTCTAAAAGTCTCAAGAGCAACAACAGTTTTATAACTGGGAGCTGAGCAAAGTCGCGCATCAAAAGAGCATTAATTGGCCAATGACCCTTCGAGATTGAGCTGTGCATGAGCCTAGTGCAGTGCATATAGAGCTGAGCCGTGCATGAGCCGAGTGCAGTGCATGTGCTTCCGCGTTCATAATTGCATGTTAAATGTGAAATTCTACATTCTCACTAAGCAATTAAGCTTACCCCGTTGTTGCATTATTTTTCAGGTAAAGGCAAAGGATTGGCTGGACCTAGTTCATAGGTCAGGACTTTGAAAGAGCCTGAAGTGCATTAGAACCTGTTTCGACATCTTGGTATTTGGATGATAATAGAGCTTTGGGTTTCGGGTTTAGTTTATATTATGTGAATTGGTGTAATAGTCTAGATGATTGTACTTTGCTACTTAAATTCTGTCTCTGTTTGTAATTAACTTTATTTCCGCAATTGTAATTTTATCTTAGTTTCCTGATTGATATTGCATTGCTACTGGGCCTAGACTTGAGACCTTTGAGAAATCAGAGGGCTTCACAGGATGGTATCAGAGCAATAGTTTGAGTGAATCATTGTATTACGTGTAATACATGATCTCAAACTTGTGCAATGCTATAGTATCAATCATGACAGGATGGCTTGAACTAAGATAGGTTTCAGAGACTAGTAGGACGGGGCATGAAAGGGTACAATGTGATAGACTAATGAGCTAAACATTTAGTGATTTGAATTTCAGAGCTATGTCAGGAGAAGGTGGACCATCAGGTGGCATGACCCCAGAGCAAGTCCTGGAAATGATGCAACAACTAATAACCCAGAATAATGAGCAACAAAACAAGTTTATGCTAGAGCAAATTGAATCAATAAAGAAAACTGAAAAGAGAAATAAACATAAAAAGAAGCAAACTGAACAGTCAAGCGAATCGGAATCCTATAATGAGCACGTCAATAAGCGAGTTGTGCAGCCAAAAGGCTGTAGATTCAAAGACTTCAAAGCGAGTGGTGCCTTAACGTTTGAAGGCACAGTAGATCCAATACAAGCGTTAGATTGGATAAGTCATACTGAAGAGATCTTCAGTATCTCAGAATGTCTGGACAGCAATAGAGTTAAGTTTGCTACAGCACTGTTCGTTGGAGCTGCTAGAGCCTGGTGGAAAACACAAAGAAGCATCTATGGTGAGGAAACAATTACGACATTGGATTGGGAGCAGTTCTTAGAGATGTTCAACGCCAAATACTGTCCAACGGATAAACAAGACGAACTCGAGATGCAGTTGATGCAATTGAAACAAGGAACTAAGACCGTTGATGAATATGAACATGAGTTCTCGAGACTTTGCGGCTACTCGTCATATCAAGTAGCAACGGAAGAGCGTAAGATAAACCGATTCAGACTGGGTCTGAATCCAACATATAGAAGACAAATGAGTAGCATAAAGTTCAAAACGTATCTCAGCATAGTGGAAGCAGCAAGGATGGTGGAGCGAGAATTCACAGATTCGAGTTGTGAACCCGTTATGATGGCTATAAGTCCTACATGTCCATCTCCACCTAAGAAACAGAAATCCAGTAGATTTTTCGGTTCATCAAAGACCAGTCAGCAGCAGTCACAAGCATCCTCTACACCTCAGAAGACTAGGGTCTATTCCCTACAGTCAGGAGCACGATCGTGTAAACGATGTAACAAATTTCATAGCGGACGCTGCAACCCTAGAGATGTGACGTGTTACACTTATAACCGGATTGGACATGGAAGCGATGAGTGCCCAGAAAGAAACGACGTATTCTACAATTGTGGTGAACGTGGACATTATGTCAAACATTGTCTAAATGCACACCGGCTTACTAATCCTGAACAACCAGTTGGCAGAGTGATCCAACAGAGTACTACAATGATACCTACAGCAAAGGCGCGAGCTTTCCATATAACTGCTGAAGATGTTGAGGAGACACCAGAGACGCCAAAAGACCCCAATGGTAACTAATACTAAGTTTCTTATATGCTAAAATGATTTAATTCTGTTACCATATGAATTTCAATTCCAACATAAGTAGTGAGTTAACTGTACAACCCTGTCATCGATAGTGAATAATGCGGATGACATATGGGTCGTATCAGTTGAAGTTACGATATAAATACATGTCCAATAAGAAATTATACCTATAGGCAATATAGGTATTGTAATCTGAAACATGTATGATTCAAAACCCGAGAGAAATCAAAATTTAATCCTAAACACCAGCTACTTCGTAAATCCTTGTGATCTAAATGATTACAGCGTGTCTTATAATAAGACAGAGGTAGAAGTTGCTGATCCAATGAATATTAATGAGAAGAGTATCTAAATCAAGTAATTAAGCACCTAATGACAACTTGAACGAGAATCAAAAAAGTCAGAGACACAAAGCGAGAGTGATAAAGAAATAGATTGAGAACTTTGTTAAGCCAAGCAATTAGCCATGAATGGCTAATGAAAAGCCGTCAAAAGCTAAAATAAATGTAAGAATGGATTCTCATTATGTCGACGCGAGACTAGTGAGATATCTAATATGGAATTCCTATTCCACCTAACTGCATATAAAATGAAAAGTTTCTACCAAAAAGAGTAAAGTAATTATGAATTCAGAAATTCACCAATGAAGATTCAAACCTAAGTATATGCACATAATTAAACAGAATCAAAGATTATTGTTTTGTCGAAACCTCTTGACCGAATGACACAGTGAACTAATACAGGAAGGCGAGGACGATAAAGTAGAAGATGATGTCAATGGTCATGGAGATGATTTTGGAACTCTAGTAATTCAAGACTTGACTTCAATAATAAGAATCTGCCGTTATATCTAATGAATCACACCGAGAAAGCCAAAGTAAATTATTGATTTCTATCAACTTGTTCCTTAGAATTCGATTCCGTATAATATTTGTTTTCTATGTTGTTAGTATTCCCTATTCGCTGAAAGATTTGAAGCGTATGATCTCTTCAAGTTCTTGATCATATTCGAATTGCCTGAAATATCTCTTAACTGCTAAAACCATTGCGAAGAAGATGTGGACGATCGTAACTCCAAACTTTGAATTCTCTGTTCGAACTCTTGTTTGGTTCGGCGAGTTTTAAAATGCAGCATTTCAATATTTCGCCTCAATCTCATTCTCGGCTTCTAAACACACAATCTTCTTGGAGGATTTTGCTTCTCGAGAGATTGCTTACTTAAAAGATTTAGCGGATATGGCAGCGCAATTTGAGACCAAGATTGGTGAGATGGATTCGTTACATGAAGACTTGGCTC
The DNA here is from genome assembly GCA_020465985.1 of Centrapalus pauciflorus. NCBI lineage: Eukaryota > Viridiplantae > Streptophyta > Magnoliopsida > Asterales > Asteraceae > Centrapalus > Centrapalus pauciflorus. The sequence goes on along the minus strand of JAANYP010003633.1, from coordinate 82,696 downwards.
CGGATATTGCGCCGGAAGATTGATTCCAATTATTGTCAGAGCAAAGAAAATCATAAGTCTGCATAGCAAGTCAGCACAAGTCAGAAAAATCAGCTAAGCGATTGATGAGTGAAACATCATCAATGAAAGAAGCATAAAGTACAAATATCAGACTCCCGAAAAGCTCTGTATCTATTTCAAGAGCAAATCAGAAGAGACATGAGTTAACTAAAATATAGAGATAATAGCTGAATTGAATAAAATCTCAGAAGCCATAAAAATCTCTTATGAAATTGCATAAAGTTAGCCCATGAAGGTTTAGCAATAGTATAGAGGAGAGATTTAAAAGCCATAACTGACTCAAGATCGAATGAAAGAGATATATGAGCTAACTCATGTATTGAGTTGCTATCTGGATTGATTATGGCGAAAAGCATGAAGCTCATATAATACGAGTATGAATAATAAGTCAGAATTTCTAAAATGATCAAACAGCGAAACATGGAATCAAATATGAACTCTGAAAAGAGAAATTTAAGTTTTGTACTTGAGAATCTCAAAGAAACATAAGATGTGAAATACAGATGGTGCTCATTCAGTGGAAACACCACAAAGGTTCGTATCAGTCTTGGGAATCAGGATATCATAAAAACTATCTGCCCAAGTCTGTTCGAACAAATCTAACTTCGGGGACGAAGTTTGTGCGTGGTGGAGCCCATTCTGTAACAACCCAACTTTTAGCTCAACTAAATATCTGATTTTGAGATAATAATGTAATTTTATTACATTATTTATGATGTAAGTTATTTAAGTTGGAAAATATTTATTTAAAATTATATATATGATATTAATTATTAAAGATGAGTAAATTAAAAGATATGTAAAATACAAAAGTTTAATGGGTTAAATAGCAAATTTAACCAAAGTTTATATATAAACCTTGAAAATGATCATTTAAGATCATTAAAAACAATTAACTCTCTCTCTCTTCTTTCTCTCTCAACATTCGGTCCTTCAAGAATTCATCAAAATGGTTTATAAATTTGTAATTAATTGATACATTGAAGTCAAGAGAAGGTTACAAGAAGCAAACAACAAGCATTTACAAGATTTCAAGGTAATCTTTAGTGTAATTTCGAAATTTGGTTCGGTTTTATGTAAAAACCGAAGCCAAAGAAATTAAATTATGAAATTATTGTTGCATGTATAAGAATTTTGTAGTTTATGATAAATTTATGATAATAGATGAAACAGAAACAGAAATCTGAGGTTAGATCGTTCGAATAAGCAAGAAATTTGATTTTTATGAAAATATATGTTTTTGACAAAAACTTGCTTATTTTGGACGATCTTGACAAATCGTCGATGTTATTAATAGGGAAATTAGTATAAAAACACTCAAAAAGTGATATTACATCAATATATTTCATTGAATGTTGATAAAGATGAAAGTTTGATAATTATTAATAAAATCCGTATGAAGAACACCAAGAACACCAAGAACAATTTCTGGAAAATTATGAAGACTCGGGATCCGAATTCGGATGAGACCGAATTCGGATGTAGCCCATTTCGGATCTGTACTTCGGACAAAAACTTAAATTCAGATATTTTGGCTATTTTGGATGAAGCACCATTTCGGACAGAAGGTGGTCCGAACTCGGATGACCCGAGTTCGGATGGCCCATTTCGGATGGTGCTAGTTCGAATGAATCATTTCGGACCAACTTCGGATGGCTTATTTCGGATGACCTAGAACCGAATCCGGATGATCCGAATTCGGATGGTCCGAATTCGGATGGTCCTAATCCGGATGTGGTTTTTATGATTCAAAATATAAACAACAGAATTCCTTATATAAATATGAATGATCAGATTTCAGAAACGTAACTTTATAAGACTTTGAGATTATTACTGACAAAGAATAGAAAGATTCTGATAAGATTTAAGAGATTGATGATAATATGATCAAAATATAAGATTTTGATATCAAAGACCAACGAATAAATCTTGAGCATAAATGATGAACATTGAATATATATTATTCAGATGATATAAGAGCCAATAAATATCAGAAATGATATTAATAACAGATTGAGCAACGAGCAAAATGTCGAGCATCTGAAAGTCTGATATAAATCAGATAGTGGTTCTATCCACTACAGATTGTGAGCAACAGAGCCAGAGCCAGAAACTAAAAGAGCACAAATAGCCAGTAACTGTGAGTTGTAGATTTCATTTTAACTGCATATTATGTGAATTGAGACTTTTGTTGCATGATTCTGATTTATTGATATTCTGATCTTGAGCTTATTGAAATATTGTCATAGTATATTTACTATGATTTGTTGAGCTGAGTATTTCTTCTTCTAGATTCGATTCTTTGACGAGTCACTTGATTGTTAAGCTTAACACCATCACTATTGCTCAGTGTTGGGTTAATGTTAGGCTTATGATGTGCTGATTTACGTGATGAAAGCACAGAGGGTAGCTAGAGCTGAGCATTCCGATGATATCCATATAGAGCTTTTACTGGTAGCTAGCCCAGTACGTGGCTGATCCCCACTAATGATGCGTGTGTATGGATTTATCATCATCCGAGCATTCCTTATGAATTTGTCTAAAAGTCTCAAGAGCAACAACAGTTTTATAACTGGGAGCTGAGCAAAGTCGCGCATCAAAAGAGCATTAATTGGCCAATGACCCTTCGAGATTGAGCTATGCATGAGCCTAGTGCAGTGCATATAGAGCTGAGCCATGCATGAGCCGAGTGCAGTGCATGTGCTTCCGCGTTCATAATTGCATGTTAAATGTGAAATTCTACATTCTCACTAAGCAATTAAGCTTACCCCGTTGTTGCATTATTTTTCAGGTAAAGGCAAAGGATTGGCTGGACCTAGTTCATAGGTCAGGACTTTGAAAGAGCCTGAAGTGCATTAGAACCTGTTTCGACATCTTGGTATTTGGATGATAATAGAGCTTTGGGTTTCGGGTTTAGTTTATATTATGTGAATTGGTGTAATAGTCTAGATGATTGTACTTTGCTACTTAAATTCTGTCTCTGTTTGTAATTAACTTTATTTCCGCAATTGTTAATTTTATCTTAGTTTCCTGATTGATATTGCATTGCTACTGGGCCTAGACTTGTGACCTTTGAGAAATCAGAGGGCTTCACACTTAGAACTAAAGGGTCAAGGACTTGCTCTAGGTGTGTTGGAGTCCCAATTATCGGGTACTTTGACGCCTATTCTATCCTATACGAAGGTTCCAAGTTACATTTAACTTGCGGGTCAACGTTTCGCATCATTTGGTATCAGAGCTACAAAGTTTTGATTCTTAAGTTTTTTGCATTTTTTTCTTATCATTGTGTTTGTCTATCTTTCTCATCATCTTATCTTTTACATTTTTCTAGTTTTGTCATATTAAAAAAAAAAGTCACGTTGTTCAACAATAAAGAAGAGAAAAAAGCCAATTATTTTTGTGTGTGATACACGAGCGTAGAGTGACATCTCTTGAGTGACACACGTAAGGGAGTGAGGAGGGGAAATATTTTTTTCCAATCACTCTTGTTTTTACAGATTAAAAGTTGGAAGATAACAACCCCTCCCTAACCTTCAAGTCCAAGCTCTCATGGCTGAAATGCGACGTTTAATGACGGACGAGTTTAATCAAATCCATGAAAAAATGGATAGATTGGAGGCACATGGACCTCATTCTCCGCCACCATCACAAGTTTCTGATGAAAATCATGAAGATGACGCTCGAAGTGATGAATGGGATAGAGGATCTGAAAGAAGGAGGCATAGAACAAACCATGGTGCTAATAGAGGACTCAACAACATTAAGATGAGAATTCCACAATTTCAAGGAAAGAGTGATCCGATAACGTATTTGGACTGGGAAAAAAAGGTTGAACTGATTTTTGCATGTAATAATTATCGCGAGGATCAAAAGGTGAAAGTAGCAGCAATTGGATTCACAGATTACGCTATAGTATGGTAGGATCAATTAGTCACCAACCGAAGAAAAATGGAGAAAGACCTATTTCTACATGGGTTGAAATGAAGGCTGTTATGCGTAAAAGGTTCGTTCCTTCTCATTATTTTCAAGACTTGTATCGCAAATTACAATCTTTGAATTAGGGAGCAAAGTATGTGGAGGATTATTACAAAGAGATGGAGATTGCCATGATTAGAGCAAATATTGAAGAAGATAGAGAAGCAACAATGGCAAGATTCTTGAGTGGCTTGAATCAAGATATTTCTAATGTCGTGGAGTTTCAATATTGTCTAGACCTAGAAGAGATGGTTCATACGGCCATGAAAGTTGAAAGACAATTGAGGAGAAGAAATAGTTTTTCTAAGGGAAGTATGTCCAACTCTCAATATTCTAATAGGCAAAAAGGGGAGACATCTAAAGGTACCTTTTATGCACCTTCAAAGAACCAAGATGATGCCACAAAAGGTCGGGAAATGGGCAAAGGCAAAGGTATCGTCTCTACTTCTACACGAACTCGTGAAATTAAATGTTTTCGTTGTCTAGGTGTGGGGCACATTGCTTCACAATGCCCAAACAAAAAGGTTATGATTCTTCATGAAAGTGGTGAAATAGAGTCTAAAAATGAAAAGGAGGATGTTTCGGATGATGAAGAGGACTTGGAGCAAACCGAGGCAGAAAGCGGAGAGCTCTTGGTGGTCAAGAGAGTTTTAAACATACAAGCCAAGGTGGAAGACACACAACAACGAGAAAATATCTTCCATACACGATGTTTGGTGCAAGATAAAGTGTGTAGCCTCATTATTGATGGTGGGAGTTGTACTAATGTTGTGAGTAATGTGGTAATTGAGAAGTTGAATTTGCGCACGTTGAAGCATCCACACCCATATAAGCTTCAATGGTTGAATGAATGTGGCGAAGTGAAGGTGACTTAACAGGCCTTGATCACATTTTCCATCGGTAAGTACAAAGACGAAGTGATGTGTGTCGTGGTTCCAATGCAAGAAGTCATATACCTCTTGGTAGACCTTGGCAATTTGATAGGAAAGTTATCTATGATGGCTTTCTTAATCAATATATGCTTAAAGATCATGAAAAGAAAGTAGTTCTTGTCTCGCTAACCCCACAACAAGTGCAGGAGGACTAAATTAAAATGATCACATCAAGGCAAGCTTGGGAGGATGAGAGGAAAAATAATGAGTGCAAAGAAAAAAAATTAGCGGTAAAAATAAAGCAAAGAGTGTTAGGGCGAGAAATGTGAGACAAATGATGATGAAAAAAGAGAATGTGTCAAGAAGAATTTCTTTGTAAAAACGATTGAAGTTAAGAGAGCGACTAACGAAAAAAAAAGAGAGTGATAGTGTTGGTATTCAAGGAAGCTTGTACATATGCTGAAAAACTAACCAACAATCCGCCAAGTTTTGTTGTGAATATTTTGCAGGAATACGAAGCTGTCTTCACAAAGGAAGAACCAAGTGGTTTACCACCTTTACGAGGGATCGAGCATCGCATTGATTTCATTCCAGTGGCTGCTCTACCAAACCGTCCAACCTATAGAGCTAATCCCGAGGAGACACAAGAATTCAAAAGACAAGTGGAGGATTTGCTTTCAAGAGGAAGAATTCGAGAATCCATGAGTCCATGTGCTGTACCGGTCATCGTGGTACCCAAGAAGTCAGGTGAATGGAGTATGTGTATGGACTGTAGAGCCATCAACAAAATAACGGTAAAGTATCGCTACCCTTTCCAAGGTTAGATGATATGTTGGATGACTTGCATGGTGCTAAGATCTTCTCAAAAAATTGATTTGAAAAGTGGCTATCGTCAAATTCGAATTAATGAAGGTGGTGAATAAAAAACAGCTTTTAAAACAAAGTTTAGTTTGTACGTGTGGTTAGTTATGCCCTTTGGACTAACTAATGCTCCGAGTACATTCATGAGGTTAATGAATCATGTTTTACGAGAGTACATTGTGTAAGGTCTTGCTCTCCGGATCTATCTCGACGCGACACCTTCCAATGAGTGTGGAATCCTCATTAGCGGCTTGACGGTAAGATCACACACACCGAAACATGGAGACTACCACTTTGATAGAGGAACAACTGAACGCACCTACACGATGATTCTCTCCGAAACAACTCTCTGATAACTTGCAAGTTCGAGATCGCCTTTGCTTAATCCTCTGACAAATTCTGCAAAAGTCTAATAATTAATTGAATTAACCCTTAATTATACTGACAAATTCGAGTTTGTCTAGGAAAAATTCGAATCTGGCCCAAGGCCCATTCGAATTTGTCCTCAATGACAATTTCGAATTTGGCCTAAATTCGAACCTCACATATCAAACTTATATTTGAACTTATGTTTTATGTTAAGTTTGAATTCATCTTTGAACTTTATGTTTGAACTTCTTGTAATACATTACACCAAGTTCAAATATACAATCAATCAACATCAAACACACATAATCAAACATATATCAAACACTTGTTAATATCTAATATCAAGTAGATAGACTTATACAAAATGCCATCTATACTTAGACTGCTATCGTCACACAGGATGTACTAACAAACTCCCCCTTGACGAAAGCTTCTAACTATTTACATTTTGACTAAGTACTAAGGTCTATTCAAGATGCTTCCTGCATAAAGACCCTGTTCTACACAAACCTTGACCACATTGTGATACTTTTTCGCTTCAGACTCCATATGCGCATCACACGAGATTTTATGAACAAGAAGTACGTGAAGATCATGTTTGGACAGGTTGACCAGGTGCAACAGATCATACACTCTTAGAATCACCTTTTCTTCGAGGTCTTCCATTACTGCTTCACCTGTCTCACTTTCAACATACCACCAGTTGAGATTTCCTAACACATTTTGTGGCATAGGCTTCAGAGGTACTTTCTTTAAGCATATAACTGGCTTGTAATGTATTTTCATCCAAGGCCTACCAGTTAGAGGATCAATTCTTGTATGGTCCATAACTCTTTTGCCTATTCGTGGATTTAGCCTTTCAAATTTCCTAGACCTCCCTTCTCTTCTGATAATCTTGGCAATTATTTCAGCATAGGGGTCGTCTCCGATATTAACTAGCTCTTTCCACGCTAACGCCTTTATCTCAACTTTTGGCAGTGAATTAAAGTCTTTCAATCTTCTCCATAGATACTGAAGGCCATCCTTTCTCTTAATGATAAACAGCTGCAGTTTTCGATCAAAGAACCATCTAAGTATACTCCCGGACAGCTTTCCAGCACTTGGCACAATCATCTTTTCCTTCAATTCCATAGCCTTCTTTTCTGCCCTAAACCATAACTTTCTCTATTCTTCAACAGTCAGCTCCCAGACAGGCTCTTCAACTTGTGATTCAACATTTAAAGCGGCTTTAACAACTTCTATGTCAATCATGTTTTGTTCCACAGTTACATACGTATCAGTGATGGGATGTTGCTGAATAACGATTTCATCAGCTTCATCTTCCTCATCACCCAATACCTCATCATCAGATTTCCATTCAGGAACGTCCTCCGGCACAAACTCTCCTTCCTCCAACTCTTCAATCTCATCCTCAAAATCAAACTCTATCTCTTCTTCCTCAATATCCATCAGAGCGTCTATCATCTCGCTCTCCATGGTCTTTGAGGAACTAGCCTCACCTCCTTCAGCTTCCGACTGACTCGGCTTCCCCTGAATTTCAGCATGCTGAGCAGAAGAAAAATTTACTGGCTCACTATCTTTATGTGCATCGGGATCATTGCCTTCGTCATCTTCTCTTCTCAACTCTTCAATATCTCTGCAACTAGTCTCCCCCTGAGCCTTTAGATTTTTCATTAGTTGCTCGATGAGGGACCTCATAGTTCTGAGTTTTGCAGCCTGATCAGCGATGAATGTCTTCAATTCAATATTTTCTTTATCAATTTTTGTGTTATGCTCTTGAAGCTCGCCGACTGCTTTAGTAAGTTGGAAGATTTGGACTTGCTGGAAATCCACTTTGCTTCGGAGCTCTGAAAACCGTTGGTTTTCTGTGAAAGTGGATGAAGTGGATGAAATTGATGTGATTAAAGACGGGATGATTGGTGGTTGAACAGGTGGTTGAACTGATGGCTGAGCGGATGGTTGGGCGGATGGTTGAGCGGATGGAATTTCAGGCTCTGAAACCGAAGCAGACGAAGCTCCCTGATAAACCGATGCCTTTTGGCCCTTTGCCTAGGCACTAACGGAGCAGTATCTTCAATCTCAAAATCAGAGTCATCTTCATCAGAATCTCTAGATGCTATCTTCTCTGCCTCTCGATCAATAACCACAATTCTGGATCCATATATGCCTATTCTGACAGCCGGATCTTCCGTCTCTTCTGCTGGTGCCTCAACCTCGATCTCCTCAACTTCCTCTGATGACGACTCTGAAGTGGTCATAGCTTGACCCTCTTCCTCATGTTGATATTCATCGATGTCCCGCATCAGATCATCCATAGTAGCTGGAGGCTCCAGAATGTTACCAATAAGCTCAGTAGTAATTTCTTTATGTGCATAAGAGCCTTGAGCTCAAATTTCTTCCAGAGTTTTTACTCGTGGATCTATTTCGGGGGCCACACTCAAAGGACCCGCAGCATCCGATGAAGGACCTGCTTCAACTGACTCTTGCACCCTGCTTGTTGAACGCCTTGAAGCCTGAGTCTGTTGTACTTGAGCTCTTTGCCTCCTTCTTGGTTGTTGTGGAGGCCTTTGCGGGTGTTGTTGCGGCTGCTGTGGCTGAACTTGTACTTGCGGTGGCTGCGGCCCTTCCCCATCCCAATTCGCACCTTCAGGGGCTTCAAAATCTGGATTTACCACAGCACCAAAAAGTGGTGCATCCACTGATCTAACCACTTCACCCCTACGGGCGTTGTGCGATTGACAATCCGCAAAAATTCGCTTATCGATCACAGCTACACTCTGAAAAACGTCCAGCTGCGGCAAGTTCGGCAAAAAATGTCTAATCAGCATCATCACGAATCTTGGATACATCAGAAATCTTTCCCTTTCTGGAGCAGTTATTTGGTGAACGAACTCCGCAAAGAACATTTTGGAGTAACTGAACTTCTTGTTGTAAACCAATGCTATCATTGCCGATTGCATCTTTGACATGATATAGTCAAATCCTGCCTTCTTTGGAGCAAAGCACACCATAAAAACATGTGCAAGATACCTCCATTACCCTATTAGACCACTCTTCATGTAAGATGCCTTAGCTATATCAAGGCCATACCCCATCCTCAATAATGTTGCTTGCCTTACTTCCAAAGGGAAGTCAATAGGCCTAGCTTCCTGCTCGACTGATCCCAGCTGTAAAACCCTATGCAACATATCGGCAGAGAATACAAGAGGATGTCCAGCTATTCTTGTCCTTAACACAGTCGGAGTCACTGTGCAATCAACTTGTAGGTGATCCCAAAATTGTCTGACATATGGCAGTACGATCTGCACGTTGTGAGAAAGGGCATACGACACCCTTGAATTAACCATAAAATCCACCATCTGGCGAAACGCCTGAGCTTCAGGAAGCTCACGATCCGGTGACACGACCATATTATGCTTTTGAATAAACTCTCTTTCCCCCATATCTGCACATTAAAGTATAAAATATATTAGAATGGACAAAATAAAAATGAAACTTGTTTAAATTCAAATTTGTTTTATTTTGAACTTATGTAAGTTCAAAATCCAACACATATGAATTTCTACCAGTTTGATGTAAAAATTATTCAAACATTTCGATTTTAATAGCAAACTCGAATGGCATGTTTGAATTTAACCTTATTTCGAGTTTAATGACATGTTCGAATTTAGGAACAAATTCGAAGCATATGAACAAACTCGAAAGTCGGCACTTTCGATACACATATCCAAGATTTAAACCATTTTAGACTTAGAAAATCACATTCACTAGTCCTAATAGGTTCTAATCGAAGATATTTGTCACTTTTTTGAAATTTCACCAGTTAAACTTTGTGATTCTGAATCACAAAGTTCAAAACCCTTAAAACTTCAAAATAGGTCGATTTTTGCTCAAATTGAGTCTAAAACTTCCTAAATCTTGTATAATAATGTTGTTTATACCTAGATTTGGCTATAGTATTGAACACAAAGGACAAAACTTCGATGAATAGGTGAAAAACTCGAATCGGTAAACTCGAATACACAAACTCGAAATCGCACAGGATAAACTCGAAGGGCTAAAATCGAATACAGGTGACAAAGAATAATCACTGTTGACCTATATATACTAACCACCTTCGAATTTGTTTCCAAATTCGACTTTACTGCCAAATTCGAATGTAACATTCGACTTTGTCTTAAATTCGAATTTATGAAAATTTTGAAAGTCTTTGAATAAAATTCAACTCTTTCAACTTTTCCAACTTTTTCATGTAACAGAACAAACGATGCAAAATTTATTTACATTAAGTACAAGATTTTCACGCAATGTTTATTTATTGAACTAAAAATGCATCCTCAGTAACTTTGACCTTTTTCCTAAATAAAATAAAATAAAGTATAATAAAATAAAATAAAGTAAAATAAAGTATAATAAAAATAAAATTTTGAACAAAATTTAACTTTAAACTAATCTACAATTTTTTTAAATTTACATCCTATAGTTAACACTAAAAAAATATTTTTGGCGAGAATAGTCAAAGAAAGGTTCAATCAGATGGCGGTGTCAAGTATGCACTTTCAGTATCTTACTTTCACACTTAGGAATTTTTGATTCCTTTTATTGTTTGTCGTGACACACATTTCTAGACGATTTTTGGTATTATTTTTCTTTTAAGCATGTTACACTTTGGAATATCCCTTGGCCTTTTTATTTATCAAGAAATTACCCTACATGATTCATACTTAGACATACTTTTATGATCAAGGCATACACACAATGATTATAAGTTTTCGGTATTGCAAACTTTCTTTAAAAGGCAAACGTCGGACACAGTTCTGTATTTACATATAACAGAGTGTCTTAGTTTGTCTTAAAGTTTATTTTAAAGCTAGCAAGACACCGGTGACAGGTCTGTACTGTCGTACAACAAAGCGACTTATCTTGCTAACTCGAGTCAAACCAGAGGCAACAGGTCTGTACTAACGTACAACAGAGTTACTTATTTTGACTCTCAACTCAGTATCATGATTTTTCTATTCTTTTCTTTTCTTTAACATGTATCTGATGTTGCTATACATCCCCCAGAAAGTTTGCATACCTCATTTAGAATCAACGTCTGTATGTCTCTAACATAAAAATTAAGACCATTTGGTCATACATAAAAATTAAGACCATTTGGTCATACATCTGACTTTTTCTTGAATATTTTATTAGCCTTGAGACTCCCTTTATGTATTATGCCTACCAACATATCAAACTAGATAATGTATAACAGTAAGAATTTTAGGTGCATTATGTGTGAAAGCTTAACACTTAGAGATTGTAATGAATGTGCTAATTTTCGTCACTTTGAACTTATGTATCTAAGACTTAACTCATTTTCTGATATTCTCTTTTTTTGAACTTTTTATGGTTTTTTTTTTCATAAATAAGAGTAAGAAAATAAAATAACCTACTAACTTACTATAAAAAGAAATTCTCCTAAGCTACTAAACTTACTATAAAAAGAAAGAAATTCTACTGTTATAAAAGGAAATAAACTCTACTAAGGTCAATTTACTCTGGATTACGCATTCCGTTTAGTTGAACTAAATACTCAAAACGTGACTTATCAAAAGTTTTGGTAAATAAATCAACATTATTATCATCCGTTTCAACCTTTACCAACTTAATTAAGTTCTTTTCAGCACAATCACGAATAAAGTGGTGTCTTATGTCTATGTGCTTGGTTTTATGGTGTTTAACTGGATTATTGGTTATTGCAACAGTTGACTGGTTATCTATCCTAATAGGTGTATGAGTATAAGTCAAACCGTAATCCTGCAATTGTTGTTGTATCCACAAAACCTGTGAACAGCAACTACCAGCAGCAACATATTCGGCCTCGCACGTTGACACGGCTACCGAAGTCTGTTTCTTGCATTGCCTGGAAACGAGTCTCCCTCCTAGGAACTGACAACCTCCAGTTGTTGACTTGCGAGTCAAGCTGCATCCTCCATAGTCTGAATTTGTGAACGCCTCCAATTCCAGATCGCCCTCCGCGTGATACCAAAGTCCCAGCTTCGGTTTCGACTTGAGGTATCTCAGAATCCGCTTCACAGCTTTCATGTGCATCTCTTTTGGATTAGCTTGAAACCTAGCACAATTACATACAGCAAACATTATGTCAGGTCTAGAAGCAGTTAAATACATGAGTGACCCAATCATGGCCCGATATAACGTCGGATCCACATCGGTATCACTTTCTGTACCCAGTCCGAGATTATGATTCACTTGAATCGGCATGCTGAAGTGAGCTGTCAGCTTGGTTCCTTCCATCCCGAAGCGCTCTAAGATGTCGTAGACATACTTCGTCTGATGGATAAACATGCCCTCCTTCCTCTGTTCGACTTGCAAACCCAGAAAGAAGTTTAACTCACCCATCACACTCATCTCAAACTTAGACTTCATCACCTTTTCAAAGTCTGTGCACATCTGCTCGTCTGATGACCCGAAAATGATATCATCGACGTACACTTGTACCAAGATGAAATGTTCACCTTTTCGTTTCATGAACAGCGTACTATCTTCTCCCTCTTTCAAACCCGTTGTCTAAAAGATGATTAGATAGAGTCTCGTACCACGCCCTCGGTGCTTGATGTATTCCATACAAAGCCTTATCTAACCGATACACTCTGTCTGGATATTTCTGATCTGTAAACCTGGGCGGGTGTTCCACATACACCAGTTCCTTCACTTTCCCATAAAGAAAAACACTCTTTACATCTAGCTGATAAACTTTAAAACCTTTGAAGGAAGCAAAAGCCAGAAACAAATGAATAGCTTCCAACCTTGCCACTGGTGCAAACACTTCTTTGTAATCGATTCCCTCCTCCTGGTAGAAACCCTTTACTACAAGCCTTGCTTTGTTGCGAGTGAATATACCCCGATCATCTCTCTTGCACTTAAAAACCCACTTGGTTCCTATTGCAACTTCTCCTCGAGGTAACGGAACTAACTCCCATACTTCAAGTTTCCTAACCTGTGACAGTTCTTCCTGCATCGCTTCAACCCAAGAGTTGTCTTTTAGTGCCATTTACACATTCTTCGGCTCTACTTACGAAATGAAACATGAGTAGAGGCAGGTATGAAAGGCCTCGGAGTCATATATCATCGACAACAACACTGTGTTGTTATTCAAACTACTCCTAGTCCTCACACCAGCACTAGGATTTCCTATGATGCTCTCAATAGGATGATTCTTATTAATCCTAGATGTTTCTATCTCGTCAACCCTAAGATTATCTCCCAAATTTGATCCTATCTCGCCTAACGGGGGAACGACTTCAGACTCTACATTTTCCTCCTCATGGACACTGTCTTCAGAGTTAGAACTTGTGGTCTGATTTTCGTTTGTAGGCATTTCACAATCATTTTGTGCTGGAGATCTATCTTCAGTTGTTGTAGGCTCGGAAGTTGATGGAAAGGTGGTCCTCGAAAAACTTTGACCTCGTCATTCAGATTCAATGACGACAAGTCCTGTTCGATTGTACCTGCATTTCCATCAAAAGGAATGTTAAATGACTCAAACAATTTGTCATAATCAAATATCCATTCCAGACCAGTTTGGGGTTCATGTGTATAACTTGTGACTTCAATGTTATACACAATCTCTACTGTACCATTCGATTTATTAAAAACCCTTTTATTTGGTGAGTTCGGCACATAACCTAGGAAATATCCTTCGTCAGCCTTTTCACCAAACTTAGGTTGATGTTTTGATTTCATTAACGTACATGGTACCCCAAATGGTTCGACGCCAGTAAACTTAGGTGGTCGTGTATTCAAAATTTCATAACAGGTTTTGTTCAATGATTTGACAGTAAGGACCAGGTTTAAAACATGGCACGCGGTATTCACTGCCTCTCCCCAAAACATGGTAGGAAGCTTTGAATCCGAAAGCATGGCCCTTGCTGCCTCAATCAAAGTCGCGTTTTTCCGTTCTGCCACCTCATTTTGTTGTGGCTCATATGGTGCACTAAATTAATGCACTATGCCCTTTGATAGGCAATATACACCAATAACCGTGTTTTTAAACTCCGTTCCGTTATCACTCCTGATTCGTTTAACCCTCGTCCCGTATGAGTTTTCCACTTGGTCTAAGAACCCGATGAGCTTGGCAGCCGTCTCGTCCTTTATACCTAAAAAGAAAACCCAAAAAAATGTGAGTAATTATCAGTAATAACCAAACAATGCCAACTACCACCTATGCTCCTTTTGTTGATTTGTCCGAACAAGTCCATATGAAACAAATCGAACATGACAGCTATTGAGTTCTGAGTCTTGGACTTGTGTGCTTTCTTGTGTTGCTTTCCTTTCTTGCATGGTAGACACTTGCCCTCGAACTGAAAACCCTTCATTGGAACACCTTGCACCATTCCATTTTTCGTAATGTAGTTCATTTTTCTTAGGTGCAAGTATGTCATGCGTCTGTGCCATAAAACCGATTCAGTCTCTGAAGCTTTTTATAGTAGGCAAATTGGTCTCATCGAAGATTCCGGCTTGTTCATGTCGAGCATGTACAGGTCATTCTTCCTTGGAGCCCTCATCAGTATCCAACATCGGACATTTCTACCAACATCGGACTGCTATCATGCTGATTACTGTCCCCTGTGTGTTCCTCTGCTCCATCACTTCCAGTCTCGGTTACTTCAACCATAAAAGCTCTAGCATTCGACTCTGGATGTGTACTCCAGTCATAAGTTCCATCAAGCTGTCCGTCTGATGTGACATTGGATAACAGACCAGCTATATTCGCTTGACTGATTGAACTACCAGGCAGATATCTCCCTTGACACGGATTCTGATACTGGTGCTGGTAGTTTTCTACTTTCGGTCTCTGACACTCTCTAGCGAAGTGTCCTAACCCTTGACGGTTGTAACACTTAACCTTGGATTTATCAAACCCAATTTTATTATTGCTAACGTTGAGGTTTCTGCCCGTCCTCTTGATGAACCTCTTGACTCGCTGAGTCACCATGGCCAGTTGCCATTGTAGATCCATCTCCTCTAAATCATCAGGATCTACCTGATCTTAATCCTCATCCCAAAGCGCAGGATCGTTGATTTTGCCTTGAACACAATTGCCGTAGGCGGCCACAAATGAAGCCAACAGATTCAGATGGTCTTCAGCTGACTTTGCGCTCATCGGCATCTTTGAATATCCTTGAGATGTAGATGTAGATGTAGCCTGAGTTTGCTTTTCTTTTGGTCTAGAAAACCCTAAGAAAGCCCGACTCACTGATTCTTCTGATTCAGTCGGTGTCGATGATTCTCCTGAAAAGAATGTTGTTGTCGTCTTCACGTCAGTTGCCCCAGAAGATTTGGATTTCCCAAAGTACATGTCCGGATCCTGTACTTGTTCATAATCCCTTTCCTTCTTCAGCAATTCAAAGTGATAGACTCTCAGCGTTCCTATAACACTGTCTAGAGTAAGAGTATAGAACTTGTCTTCATCAAGCTTTATCAGCGCCACATACATCTCCAATTTGGCCGGTAAAGCATCCAGAATTTTTACGATCTTCTCAGTCTCACTATACTAAACATCGTGGCTGTCTAACTCATTCAATATGTGATAGAATCTGGTAATTGTCTCATCCAGCTTTTCGTTCTTCAAAGCTTTGAAGATGGCGAACTGCTGCTTGAGCATTTCCATTCTATTCTTCCTGACCCTCGGGTTACCTTCACACCATTTCTCTAAAGAATCCCACAGCTATTTTGCTGTTTTCTGATTAAGGAAAGTGTTCAAGACCTCCTGAGGTAATGCCATTCTAATGATAGCGAATGCCCGGTTCTCGGCCTCATAAAGCTTCTTATCGTCGTCCTTCATCTTTGAATATGGCACAACCTTTTGTCGTCCTTCAATCTCTGCCGTAGGTGGAATGTATCCCTCGTCTATACAAATCCACATTCGCATATCATTAAATCTTGCGAAGTCGGAGAACCTATCCTTCCACCAGGAATAATCCTCTATTTTCATCAACTTAGGTGGAGAATTCGGTTTTCCGACCTCGTGATCCATCTCAATAAACCTCTGTAGACTTGTCATTGTTTCAAATATTTTTGAATTTAAACTTACTTAATTTAATTCGAAATTAATTTAAATTAATTCTTTAGAATTTGTGTAAATTCGAATCTAATTAATTTTAAATTTGTTTGGGATCAAATTCGAAATTAAGTTTGAAATCCAACTATGTTCGAAATTAATGACAAATTCGAAGGTCTATTAAAGTCGAATGTCCTATATTCGAAGTTATATTAAATTCGAATGCTGAGCAGAATCGAAATGGCCAAACTCGAATCAACCCTAAGGAACTTCGAAAGGAGCGTATTTTCTGAAAATCTCGAAAAATGAGTAAAGCCTAATACCCCCTTAATAAACTCGAGCGCCGCAAGTTCGAAAAACGGCTAATACTTCGAGTTTTTCAAGTTTTCAGATTAAACCAATATTTTTACGAGTAAAAATACTGATTTCGATCAAAAACTTTAACTAATACAAGGTATTTTCTGATATCTGACTTGATAAACTAGAAAAACTGCCAAAAACGTGATTTTAGCCGTCCAATACGTCAAGAAACCAAGGATGTTGCTTATGAACACGAAGAACACCCAATGGCTCTGATACCACTTGTAAGGTCTTGCTCTCCGGATCTATCTTGACGCAGCACCTTCCAACGAGTGCGGAATCCTCGTTAGCGGCTTGACGGTAAGATCACACACACCGAAACACGGAGACTACCACTGTGATAGACGAACAACTGAACGCCCCTACACGATGATTCTCTCCGAAACAACTCTCTGATAACTTGCAAGTTCGAGATCGCCTTTGCTTAATCCTCTGACAAATTCTGCAAAAGTCTAATAATTAATCGAATTAACCCTTAATTATACTGACAGATTCGAGTTTGTCTAGGACAAATTTGAATCTGGCCCAAGGACCATTCGAATTTGTCCTCAATGACAATTTCGAATTTGGCCTAAATTCGAACCTCACATATCAAACTTATATTTGAACTTATGTTTAATCTTAAGTTTGAATTCATCTTTGAACTTTATTTTTGAACTTCTTGTAATACATTACACCAAGTTCAAACATACAATCAATCAACATCAAACACACATAATCAAACATATATCAAACACTTGTTAATATCTAATATCAAGTAGATAGACTTATACAAAATGCCATCTATACTTAGACTGCTATCGTCACACAGGATGTACTAACACATTGGTAAGTTTGTCGTGGTCTATTTTGATGATATCTAATTTATAGCATTAATGCTGAAGTTCTCTTGGAACATTTGCGTCTTGTTTTGGACACTTTAAGAAAAGAGTCATTATTTGCTAACTTAAAGAAGCGCACATTTTGCATGTATAAGGTTGTTTTTCTTGGTTTTGTTATAAGTGACCAGGGAATTGTGGTGGATGACGAGAAGGTCAAAGCAGTTAAAGAATGACCAACTCCAACAACAGTGTCCCAGGTTAGAAGCTTCCATGGGCTTGCAAGTTTTTATCGAAGGTTTGTTCGTGACTTCAGTACCATAGCTGCCCCCCTTAATGAACTTGTGAAGAAGAAGGTTAGCTTTCATTGGGGAGAAAGGCAAGAAGCTGCATTCAATTTGCTGCAAGAAAGGTTGACATCGACTCCTATTCTTGCATTGCCTAATTTCAATAAAATGTTTGAACTTGAGCGTGATGCATCCGGGGTGGGTATTGGGGCTGTTTTGATTCAAGAAGGTAGACCAATTGCATATTTTAGTGAAAAATTAAAGGGGGCTCACTTGAATTATTTCGCTTATGAAAAAGAGCTTTATGCATCGGTTAGATCTTTGCAAACATGGCAACATTACTTATGGCCTAAGGAATTTGTGGTTCATACGGATCATGAGTCTCTTGAGTACCTTAAGGGGCAAGATAATTTGAGTAAGAGACATATCAAATGGGTTGAATTCATTGAGTCATTTCCTTATGTGATCAAATACAAAAAGGGTAAAGAAAACATTGTGGCTGACGCATTGTCTAGACGTCATACTCTTATCACCACATTGAGTTCTAAGCTTCTTGGGTTTGGATCACTTAAAGAAATGTACAAAGATGAATTTGATTTTTCTTCCTTATACGCTGCTTGTTAACATGCTTCATTTGATAAGTTTTATACGCATGATGGTTATTTGTTTAAAGAAAACAAGTTGTGCATTCCAAAGTGTTCTATACATGAGCTATTTGTACGTGAGGCTCATGGTGGAGGGTTGTTTGGCCATTTTGGTGTCCAAAAGACACTGGATATTTTGAAGGAACATTTCTATTGGCCTAAGATGAGAGAAGATGTTATGAAGATCTGTGAAAGATGTGTGCCATATAAACAGGCCAAATCAAAATCCAAGCCTCATGGGTTGTATATGCCACTACCAATTCCTCAGCAACCATGGGTTGACATCTCCATGGACTTTGTGATCGGGTTGCCTAGAACAACGAATGGTCATGATTATGTTTGTGGTGGTTGATCAATTCTCTAAGATGGCACACTTCATTGCGTGTAAGAAGACTGATGATGCTTCACATGTTGCAGACTTGTTTTTCAAAGAGATTTTTCGTTTGCATGGTGTGCCGCGAACCATAGTAAGTGATTGGGATGTCAAGTTTCTGAGTCATTTCTGGTATGTTCTTTGGAGTAAGTTGGGTACCAAACTTTTTTTTTTTCTCTGCCACAAGTCACCCCCAAACCGATGGGCAAACAGAAGTGGTTAATCAAACCTTATCCCAATTACTTCGAGTGATTATACTTGAGAACTTGGGAGAATTGTTTGCCTTTTGTAGAGTTTGCTTACAACAGGAGTGTTCATTCTGCCACTAACTTTTCTCCTTTTGAAGTTGTTTACGGATTCAATCCATTGAGTCCTCTTGACCTTGTTCCTCTTCCTATCGAAGAACGATCCAGTTTAGATGGAAAGCGAAAGGCAGAATTCGTGAAGCAATTACACGAAAAGATAAGACTCAATATTGAGAAAAGGACAGAACAATACACAAAGCAAGCAAACAAAGGCAGGAAAAAGATACTATTTGAAGCTGGAGATTTGGTATGGCTGCACTTGAGAAAATATAGATTTCCTACCAAGCGAAGATCCAAAATTGCAACCTAGAGGAGATGGACCATTTCAAGTGCTCGAAAGGATCAACGATAATGCTTAGAAACTAGATCTTCCAGGTGAGTATCAAGTTAGTTGCACATTCAATGTTTCTGACTTGTCTCCTTTTGATGTAGGTGATGATTCGTGGACGAATCCTTTTCAAGGGGGAGGGAATGATGGAGGATCATCAAACCATTCCAAAGATGTCATGGAAATACGTGGAGGCCCGATGACAAGAGGACGAGCGAAGAAGATCAAAGAAGTTTTTATGAGCTTAGTTGTTGATATCCGAAAGTCTGAATGCAAAGCTGATGCTCAACCGCAAGTGATGAAACATGTTACTACACTTGAAGCAATGGATACTAATATGGAAGCATAAAAGCCCAAAAGTTGCATTTTCTTGAGTCTTTGAAATACTATGGGCTAGTACTAAGCCCAAGTGGTAGAATGGATGTATTTTGAAGTCCATTAGAAGTTTATTTGAGTCCAATAAAGGCCTAGAAATGCCTAATCCGTTTTTTTTAGTTTCAAAGTTCTAGAATTATCTACCAAGTGATGACAAAATGTCTAGATTCATGGATTAATGTCCCTTCTTTAATCCATTGAGCTTAATTAGTGTCTTTTGAGTTGGTTTTTGAGGCCTATAAATAGATGGCTTCCTATGTACTTTCAACTCAATTCACTTCAGAAATATATATCAATCTTTTGAGTTTTACTCATCTTTGTGAGCTTTGTTTTTGTTGAGGAGTTCATAGTTCAAGAACTTATCAAGATTGTGAGCACATTCTTGTGGCGTTCTCGTATTCCTTTGGTTCTTAGTTCTAATAACTAACGGGTCAAGGACTTGCTCTAGGCGTGTTGGAGTCCCAATTATCGGGTACTTTGACGCCTATTCTATCCTATACGAAGGTTCCAAGTTACATTTAACTTGCGGGTCAACATTTCGCATCAAGAAGCCATTCATCAAATTCTCCGCCTTCCTTCTTACTTGTTAGGCACAAAAAGGCCTGAATCAAACCTGCTCTATATCATAGGGGGAGATTATAAATCAAACCTGTTTGATAAACTTAAGGGTAAAATTTAAGGCCTGTTAATGCCTTATTGAAACCTGATAAGTGATTTGCAATATAAGCCAATGAGGGAGTTTCTCCAGTATTCTCTGAGAGAGTATAAAAGGAAGCTTCTAAGGAATATGAGATAACCAAGAGAGAAATATCTAGAACGTGCAAAACAATTGTGTTTTCATGCATGCAAGGTCCGCTTAGAAAAGAATAGTTGAGTGTGACCAGGCTGTTCTTGTTCAAGCTATCTTTCTGCCTTGTAAAAACAGTGAGTGCATCTTAGTGAGTGAATTCATTGTATGTCAAGATCAAAATCACCACCTAAGATTAACTAAATTGAATAAATCAAAGTGTAAACCAATAACCTTGTATTGAATCAAAGTCTAATTAAGAAGTTTGCGGAATAACACTTAATTGTTTTAAGATAAACTTTCAGAATAAATAACACATAAATATAATAGTAAATCAAATCTTTTATATTGCCAAACTCAGTGATTACAATCACCTCTAATCTGTTTGATTAGATGAAGAACACAGACTGTTCTTAGGGTTTTACAACCTTAGAGGTTTGAGAAACTTAATCAGAAAGCAATTACAATTGAAGCACACGATTACAAAACTTGCACGTACAGACTTACAATAGAAAGACCTAGTCTATCTATATATATAGCCTTCTGATTTGTTTTCTTGAAGAACTCTGATTTCTCTGGTAGTAGATATGCTTGGAAGATATTCAAATTTTGAAATATAAATCACTTCCTGAATTTCAGCACTTTCTGTTGTTAATCTGTTGAGCAGCTTGAACTTTTAACTCTGGTAGCTTGAACTTTTGAACTAGCAACTCGAACTTGTTCAACTAACAGCTTGAACTTTGTAATTACACAGAATAACTACTAACAGTCTAAGAAATCTAACTCACAGCTTGACATACTTAGAATATTTCCCAACAATCTCCCCCTAACTTAAATTTTTTACACAAGACTTTAAGTTTCTATACAAATAAGGAAATAAAACAAAGTAAAACTGTTATTTACAAACTAAGGCATCCAAAAACTTACAATTGTGAAAGTTTCTGCCCTATTGCCTTTATGAATCTCTTTTCAACTCCTCTTTATCACAATGAATCTTCATTGAGCTCATTTGGAGTAGCCAAGCCTTTGGCAGATTGAGAAATTCCAAATTGTAGAACCTGCTGGATCCGTCTGCAAGCTTGAGTCTATATGTCATTGATTTGGCATATACATCAATATGTACAATCTTCATATCCTTGGCAGCTTCTATTTCTACTCTTGTAGACTCTGAATCAAAAATGCTTCTAAGATCTTTTACATTTCTTTGAACCCAGACACATTGAGATCTTGAATGACTAACAGTTCCAATATGATGCATCTTTGTCAGTTCATCTCTAGTTAGTATTTGTGCCAGCTGAGCTAGACTCTTACATTCTTCTTCTGGACCAGACTGTCTTCTGATAACAAAATGATAGTCTAAATTAATGTCATCCATTGATTTAGCATACCAGTAAGTGATAGGAGGTTTAGAGAAGTCATACTGATCCAGGACCTTTTCTATTTCCATTGCCTTTTGAAGTTGTTGTTCAAACAACACTCTCTTAACCTGATCAAACTTTTCTTGATGAGGAGGATCACTAGCAACAGCTTGAACTGGTTCTTGTTGACATTGGACTTGTTGGGAGGCTTTGGCTGATTTTTGTTTTTCCTTCTCCTTGTCATAAAAAGCCTGAAGTTTTTCTGTTGACCAAGACTGAGCCATTACTCTTGATAGTCCAACTAAGGCAGATGAGTTTATCAAAAATTTTCTATGTTCTACCTTTGAATGCCCTGTTGGCATTTTCCTCTAATTCTGATTTTGCTTGACCACACACCCTCTTAGATAGTCACCTTAGGTTTCATCATCTTTCATTTGTTCATTAGTTTGCTGGTCTAAGAGTTCATCCTGTTCTTCTGCTTGTTTCCTTGCTAGTTCAGCATCATGAGCAACCTGGGCTTCTTTAGAAGAGAATTTGATCTTTGGAGATTCAATCAGAATGCCTTTGCCCTTGTCTCTGGAAGCTGATGCTGTAGATTGGACTGTTGTGACAGGAGCCTAATAACCTTCTCTGATGACAACTCCAGTTGTCCTGGTAGGAGCAGCTTGAGTTTCTAGACTAATAGCTTGAGAAGCTGTTGGGACTGTTAGCCTAGAAACTGGGACTGTTGGAGGGGAAGTTGAAACTGTTTGGACTGGAGGAGGGATCTCCTGATTCTCCCCCTTTTTGGATGCATTGGTTTGGCCAGGTGGAATAAAAACCTTTGCAAGCAGGGTTCGAACTAACTTTTCAAGCTGAATGATTTTGTTCCCACATAGTGTGAACCCTTGATGAAAATAATCCAATCTTTGTTGTTGGGCTGTTGTAATCTGTTGCAAAGCTGTGATTTGTGCCCCTTGTGTAGCAACAATGGACTTGTAATGTTCCAATATAGCTACGACAGGTTTCAGCTGTTGATCCATTAAATCCATGAGTTGCAGACTAGCCTCAAGATCTTCATATGATAGTGGTATTTGAGATCTATCACTGGCAGGAATTCCAGAAGTAGAAACACCTGGGCCCCTTTGTTCTTGGTACTGGGGACTTCAAGAAGGTGCTTGCACACCTTCTGTTGCCATGGGTGTGGTCTTAGATATGTTGACACTGTCCTGTCGCTCTTGTGTAGAGACATTAGTAGTGTCAGCCACAAATCCCATATGGACATCCTCTGATGGGATGTCTACCTCCAAGGTGAGGGTGGGAGTGTCCTCAGTGGGTTCCCTTTCGATATTTTGTGCAGGAGTGTCCCCCTGCACAGGGCTATATGGCTTTTGTAATTGGGCTGAGGAGAAAGGAGCTCCTGAAACCATTTGTCTTTTGTATTTTAGCAGTGTGGGGGCTGGGGATGTATGTGTAATAGAAGGAGCAGATGGGATGTTTGTATCATGAGGAGTGGGTTGGGGTCCTGGGGGTGAAGCAGAAATGGAGGGCTGAGCCTGCTCAGGACCCTCTCCTCTGTTTCTTGGATTGATGTCCAGCATTGCAGAAGACAATGGGACATCCACATTCAAAAAATATGCACTTGGTTTCAAAAGTCTTTTGATTGATGGTAAAGAGTGCCTATGAGAAACATGTACCCTTTTATGAATTTTAAAGTTATTGCAAGACTTTGCAATTATTTCAGCTAAAAATCGTGGTTACATCAAAAATTTCCCATTCTTTAGGGCATGATGCCTTAACATCCCCTGAAAAATTATGTTTGAAAAATTGAATTGTTGGCCTGTTGATAAGCACACTAGGGCAGTGGCAATATTTGAAGAAAACTCAGACCAACCAGTTCTTTTGGGACTTATACATTGCTGAATGATATGCACAAGATATTTCCATTTAGCAGAAAATGTGCTTTAAAGAAAGTAAAAGAATCAGTAGGGCCCCTATACCCTATAGCACAAAGTCCTTCATGTAAAGCATTAAGGGAGAGGTCAGTTATACCTGTCGCATCTTGAAGATACAAATGTTGGCGTATTGTCTCCTCAGTGATGGTAATGGGATTACCATCGATAATGGATGCAAAAGCAGATTCTCCATTGGAGGTATTGACTGTGGCAGATTTCCATAACTGCTCTATATGGGCGACATACATTGTGGGATTAATTGTGGGAGCATGATGGATATGGGAACTTCGAAGAAAGTCCATCATGTCATGGAATGGTTGAAGGTTGGTGTGTTTGAGAGAGTAGGGAAGACAATTGTGTTCTTTGACAAACTCCATTAGAGATGAAGACGGCGATTTAGGGTTTGAATCGACTATGTGTAAATCGCTCAGAGAGAGAAAAGAAAAGAACGTTGGAAGATATTTTTGCAACTGGTAGTTGCAATTGAACGAAACTGGGACCTTTAAAGGTTTTGGCATTTCAAAAATATCTAGTCCCGCACACACACTTATAAGGAATTACATAATTACCCTGCACACTTTGACAGATCAAGTGAAAACAACTAACAGTTCGAGTAAAATGAACTAGCAGCTTGAGAATAGACTCAAGCTGTTAGTTGAAAATTAAGCATTTTCTTATGAAACAGTGTCTCCCCCTTAACTAAGCACATTTAATAAGTATGTTTCTCATAAAATAAGAGAGAATAATGAAAAACAAATTAATCCATATTAACCATACCAATATTTGATACTAGGAAGGTGAATCTTCCTACATCAAATGGTTTTGTAAATAGATCAGCTAACTGATCATCTGTATGAATTTTGGTAACTTGGATTAATTTCTTCTCATTACAATCTCTTATAAAATGAAATCTAATGTCTATGTGCTTGGTTTTGGAAAATTTCACTGGATTTTGTACAATACTTATTGCATTTGAGTTGTCAGTGTAAATAGGAGTCGATAGAAAGTTCCTACCATAGTCTCTCAGTTGATTCTGAATCCACATCACTTGGGAACAGCAGCTGGTAGCTGCAACATATTCTACTTCAGTAGATGAGGTGGAAACAGTGGTTTGCTTTTTGCACTGCCAAGAGACCAGTCTTGTTCCTAGATATTGACATCCACCAGTTGTGGATTTTCTGTCTATGTTGCAATCTCCATAGTGATTGTCAGAATAGGCTGTTAGTTCAAGAGGAGAGTCCTTAGGATACCATAGTCCCAGTTGTGGTTGTCCCTTTAGGAATCTAAAGATTCTCTTAACAGCAAACAGATGTGAGTCCTTTGGAGCACATTGAAACCTGACACAAACACAAACAACAAACATTATATCAGGTTTAGAAGATGTGAGATACATTAGTGAACCTATCAAGGATCTATATAAGTGAATATCCACATCCACTCCATCTTTGTCTGCATCAAGCTGCTTGTGAGTGTCCATTGGAGTGCTAGCAACTTTGGTATCTTTGTAGCCAAACTTTTCCAGGATGTCATTTACATACTTTGATTGACTTATAAAGAGTCCAGTGGGTTTCTGCTTGACCTACAATCCTAGAAAGAAAGTGAGTTCTCCCATTGAACTCATTTGGAATTTTTTGTGCATCAAGGTTTCAAACTCCTTGCACAGAATGTCATTTGTTGATCCAAAAATTATGTCATCAACATATATCTGAACAAGCAAAATCTCTGATTTGATGGACTTTGTGAACAATGTCTAGTCCAGAGTACCTCTCTTGAATCCATTTGGTAGAAGGTATGAGGACAAAGTGTCATACCATGCTCTTGGGGCTTGGTGGAGTCCATAAAGGGCTTTGTCTAATTTGTAGACTCTGTCTGGATACTTATAGTCCTCAAATCCAGGGGGTTGACACACATAAACCTCTTCTTCGATTGTACCATACAAGAATGCAGATTTCACATCCATTTGGTACACTTTGAACCCTTTGAAGCTGGCATAAGCTAGGAACAGTCTGATGGCTTCTATCCTTGCTACTGAGCCAAAGACATTATCATAATCTATTCCTTCTTCTTAAGTGTATCCTTGAGCTACCAATCTTGCTTTGTTTTTGATTACTACATCTCTCTCATCCTTCTTGTTTCTGAAACCCCATCTTGTACCAATTGCACTTTTTCCTCTAGGTAAGTCAACTAGAGTCCATACGTTCTGAATCTTGTATTGCAAACGTTCTTCTTGCATTGCCTCAATCCAAGATTGATCTTTCAGAGCCTCAGATGCTTTCTTTGGTTCTAATTGTGACATGAAGCATGCATGTTCAAATGCAGCTAGACTGAATTCAGGGACTGCTAATTCAGCATCAGTGGACTCCTTGTGAACCATTGTCCTTATCTGCACAGGAGTGCGTGGGTCTCCCATTATCTGGTTGAGAGGATGATACTTGTGAACCCTGAGTGTGGGTTCTCTTTCTGTCTGAAACGATGTTCCCAGATTTGTTTCATCACCTTCAGTACCACTTGATGATATCGCTCCAGTAACAGCTTGACCAGAAGATGGGTCTGTGTCCATGTTGGATGGAGCTGCTACTTCAGGGCTTGGGATTGGCACTTCATACGCTGGATTTGTATCATGTTGATTAATCAGGACCCCTGGTGTGTCACAAGATAGAAGTGGTAGTACAGTATACTCATCCCATTTATCAGAATCTTCAACAGTCGTAAACTTTGTGCCAACAACTGGAATGTTTGTGTTACCAGCATGAGAATTTGTACTGGCAGTTTCAACATTGTTTCAAACAACTCCTGCAGAATACTCAACAAAGCTCAGAGAATTTGTTAGTGAATCTAAATCAAACAACCAATCAGGACCAGTGCCTTTGACATTTGCAGTGTTTTCATTAAACTCAACATTGGCAATTTCTTAAATGGTTTTAGACACACTGTTATATACTCTATAGGCTTTGGTTTGAATAGAGTAACCTACAAAGAAACCTACATTTGCAGTGTTGTTAGTGAGTTTTAGTGTGAAGAATAGTGCATGAACAACCAAAAGATTTTAGAAAGGCTACTAAGGGAACTCTGTGATGGAATAACTCATATGGAGTTTTCCCTTGAGACTGAACAATTTGAACCCTATTTAGCACATAACAAGCTGTATTGACTGCCTCTGCCCAAAAGGTCATTGGCAGTTTGGAATCAGCTAGCATGGTTCTATCAGCCTCTATTAAAGTTCTATTCTTCCTTTCAGCTACACCATTTTATTTTGGTGTTCTAGGTGCACTATATTGCCTTGCAATACCTATAGGCTAACAGAAACTGTTTAGGATATGATTTTTAAACTCAGTTCCATTGTCTGACCTGATTACCTTAACTTTTAAGTTTGATTGGTTTTCTATCTTAAGGATAAAGGATTTGACTAGCTCAGCAGTTTCATCCTTAGTCCTAAGAAAGTAAACCCATGTAAATCTGGTGAAATTATCAACAATGACTAAACAGTAAGCTCTTTTATCCAAACTCAAAACAGATGTTGGACCAAAGAGATATATATGAATAAGATGAAGAGCAGATGAGATTGTATTTACCTCTTTGGCCTTATGAGAAGTTTTGTGTTGCTTGCCTTTAAGACATGCTACACAATGATAATCACATATGAACTCCTTTTGTGGTAAACCTCTTACCAAGTTCTTTTTGACTAAAACATTCATAGATTTGATGTTCATGTGACACATCCTTCTGTGCCAAAGAGCAGACTCATTAGATGATGCTTTGGATTTCAAACAGCTTAAAGTATTTGATTTGGATAAAAGATCTGTGTCCAAACAGTAGACATTGTCCTTTGTTGGTGTTCTAAATAAAACAAGATTTTCAGGAATTTTAAAATATTTTGAAAGGACAATACACTCAGAGTCTGTGAACAGAAAAATATTTTGTTTATCATAGATTTGAGACACACTTAGTAAATTATACTTCAGCTGTTCAACATACAAAACATCATTGAAGATCATATTGCCTGCTTTGACAGTACCTATGTAACATCCGGCACTAAACCAGGTTAGCAAATCTGTATTTAATAGCCAATTATAGTCTAATCAGTAGTCATTAGAAATTAATCAAGTGATTAACAAGGTTTATTAGAAAATTCAACTCAATTAGAATCAAATTCATCGGTGCGATGAATCGAGAAATCAATTAATCTGATCATTTTACGTTATGAAAGATTAATTCAACTAAGTACATAATTAAATTATAATTAGTGACACTTATCAAACACTAATACAATTACTAAACATTAATTATGCAAAACTAAAACAATTAATTAAAACAATGCATCCATAATTATTTATGAAATTACAAGAAAATGGAAATACAAGAATACATTTCTAAATACTTTTATACAAAAAAAAAATGAAAATACAAGTATAATACATGTATGGCCGGCCATAGGCATGTGCCATTTAGGGGTTGACTTCTATTTTTTTAATATTACTTTAAACACAATCATTTTGTTTAAAAGTGCACACAACCTCCTACCTTCCATGCCTTTCATCATTTGAAAGACCAAAAATTTCTCTATAAATAGAGAGGCATTTCATTCATTTTAATTATACCAAAAGCATCTCTTTTCTCTCCTATTGGATCCGGCCAAAACACACACACATCACAAATTTTTCATTCAAGTGTTCTTCAATTGTTCTTGGTGGTATTCAAGTGTTCTTGGTCCAAACCTTGCAAGGATTTCAACTTCTACTCAAAATCATACTTTAAATACTTCAAAGTAAGTAAATACTAACTTATTTCATCTTATATTTATGTTTATATAAGTTTTTCATAATATATATAATCACCAACAACAACAAGTTTCATAAAAACTCAAGTTTATAAATTTCTTGTTTTTGTTTTTAAGTTGTTTCTTTAAATGTATTTATGAATGTATGAACACATCATAAAAGTGTTAATATTATGAAAACAAGTGATATATATGTGTTTTATAGCTTTTATAACTTTTTATACAAGTAGTCTTTGAATAAACAACAAGAATCGTAAGTTATTTCAAGTTTATAAACTACGGATTTTCGGCAGAAAATTTATATCGACTTTCAAAAATCATAACTAATTAATAACTTATCGAAATGAGTTGATTCTTGTTTCAAAAGTTAGATCAATGTCTTAGCAATAGATCTGGAAGTTTTCATAATTTATTTTGGAGTTTAAGACCTCCAGAATTTATTTGGGAAACCGAAAGTTTGACAGCTCAAAAATGGCCAACATAGGGTTTTTAACGAACTTTTTCACCAACCTAAACATCTCGAAAAATGGTCGGTCTTGATTCTAAAAATCCCTTGTATATAGTAGTTTAATGTCTTAGAAAACCAAAGTCTAAAACATTTTGGAGCTTGGTCAAAAACAGCCTCAAAGTAGGCCGAAATACCTCTGAAAAAGCTGGAAAATTATATATATACATATATGTATATATATATATATATATATATATATATATATATATATATATATATATATATATATATAAACTTGATGTTTTAAGCGGGTTTTATTATATATATATATATATATATATATATATATATATATATATATATATATATATATTATCATATATTAAAGATATTAAGTTCTTATTATCATTTAGGACTCGATTAATCTCGCTCGGTGCATCATCCATCCATTTACGCTAAAAAGCATTTTACGCTCGTTTTTACCAACACACGCTCGGTGAGTCCTCATAGCCCCTATTTTCACACTGTTATGTTTTGGGGTTGAAATACATGCTTCGTTTTTATATGGACACGAAAACATCTTCATTTCTATTATGTATTACACATGTGGTTCCATCAGCCCTTATATCATGAACCGTTAATTACATTTATTTGTAAGGGATATATTGTGGATAGATCTATTGGGAGTCATGTCCCCCATTCGGGTTAGTTCGGGTCTGCTAACAGCGAGTGCATATACATTCAACACACGGTACTACGTATGGGAATACTGCACAAGGCAAACTAATTTTAATTAAGCTTCGGTTGCATGATGGTTTTTATATAATACATAACATGGAATTTATGATTCTATAAATTCAAACTCTACTATTGTTGTCCATACAAGTCAGATTCACGTGTAAACCTATGAGCTCACCAACAATTTTTGTTGACGTATTTTAGCATGTATTTTCACGAAATTGAGGCAAGTATGCCATCGGACGTATTTTACTTTCAAGCTTCCGCATCCATGGAGTCGAATGCATGTTCAAAACTAACGGAGATTTAGCTGCATTATTTTTGATATTTTAATTATGTAATTAAATCTCTGTATTTGTGCGAACTTCATTTCTCATATCAGACTATGTAAAACTTTGCTATATTTTAAAGCTTTAACGATGTAGTTTAAAAACGTCCATATAGTGGTCGTTCGTTATGATTATGGTTATGCTTCTGCAACGTCGCGCTTCGTTGCCAACCGGGATAACGGGGTGTGACAGATTGGTATCACAGCCATAGTTATAGTGAACTAGGTTGCATTAGTACCCTAGACTATAACTGCACTTAAGTTTTACTGATTTTGAAAATATTTTGTAACTAACTAAAAGACTATGCATGGACCTTGATAGCAGAAAACATGTCCCACCCAGAGATAATCATCTTGTCCGACTCAGAAGAGGAGTATACCCCTACCAGCCCATTCTATCCGTAGGTATTTTCCGAGGTGGACCCGACCGAGGAGGAAAACCCCTCGGAGGACGAAGATCCGATGGAAGAATCAGATGAAGAAGAACCGATGGAAGAGGACAACGCCAGGGTAGATCCACCACCCCCGGCGATCCCCGCCCGCACTCCATACCACCCAGCGGAGCCATCATTCAAGCCATACCGCCCTTACCCAAACGGCTTTAAGATGTTGTATACACCCCGAAAGAGGGTGATCACACCGAGACAGGAGTCTATTCCCATCTCGACCCCCCAACCAATTCCCCCACCACAGCACCGACGGGTAGACGCCCGAAGATTGGGATGGATGCCTGAGACTCTCCGTGAGTGGAGACAAGAGGAAGGAATCCCTTCCCAGTTCGAGGTCGGAGGACCATCCTCCGCACCGGTCCCACCACTCACCCAGGAGACGGCTGACCAGACCGTAGCCCTGCTAGTAGCAAGGTCTTCCCGACATGACTTCCAAATCCGGTTACTTAACCAGGATATTGGAGTATTGACTGCCCGTCTGGAGCGGGAGGAGATTCAGAACTCCAATTTATACTGGGTTAACCAGCATGCCCTCACCATCCAACAGGATGGCCTGAATGAGCTTCAGCAGCAACTAGCCGAAAGCGAGGCTCGGAACGAGGAGCTAGTTCAGCGCCTCAACGCGTTGGAGAAGGGAGAGACCCCTGATCACTCCCACACTTAATACCCTTTATCTATCCTTGTAATATTAGGAAAAATATTATGTAATAGTGTAGGACAAAAATTTTCGGGTAATAACCCGCCCATTGTAAGAAAGTTATGAATGATTAATGAATATTGTAAGTTATTTATGAAATTGTGTTTGATGATTATAGTGTTGTGCCTTAAGAAAAATTTACATCTTTAAGATTCAACTTCTTACCCAAGAAATGAGCTACAGATGATGACCGACGAGTATTGCCCAAGAAATGAGCTACAGAAGATGGAGTCAGAGTTTTGGAATCTGGCTATGAAAGGAACGGATGTAGCTGGGTACAGCAACCGATTCCACGAACTAAGCATTCTGTGCCCTCAGATGGTGACCCCTGAATACAAGAAAATCGAGCGTTACATTTGGGGACTCGCTCCTCAAATTCAAGGCAATGTCACTGCCTCCAACCCAACCACCATTCAGGACGCCATCAGAATGGCTAACAACCTTATGGATCAGGTGTCCCGGAGAAACGAAGCCAAGGCCGGGGAAAACAAGAGGAAATGGGAGGACAAGTCTGGGAAGAATACGGGCTCGCAATCCAAGAAGCCCGAGACCATCAAGGCTTATGTAGCAGGAGTTGAGTCAAGGAAGGGCTACACAGGTACAAAGCCTTTCTTCACCCAATGCACCTTTCATCACAACAAGGGTCCCTGCCCAGCCCCTTGTGGAAAATGCAAACGTATTGGTCATTTGGCCAGGGATTGTAAATTTGGTACCCCGGGTAACAATGGCGGCAATCAGAGAGGCTGCTATGAATTTGGAGCTGCCGGGCACATCAGGAGTGAGTGCCCGAAGTTGAGAAATGGTGGAGGAGCTCAGGGGAGAGCTTTTGTATTAGGAGCAGGTGACGCTCGTCAGGATCCCCATGTGGTATGAGGTTCGTTTCTTTTAAATGACGTTTACGCTTACGTACTCTTTGATACTGTGGCTGATAGGAGCTTTATATCTGATAAGTTTAGTAAGCAATTGAATGCCACTCCTTTTCCCTTAGACAACTCTTATACTATAGAACTGGCTGACGACAAAATAATAGAGGCAAGTTGTATTATTATGGAATGCACACTGAAGTTGGCAGATCATCCCTTTAAGATAGACTTGATGCCTATAGAACTCGGAAGTTTTGATGTAGTAATTGGTATGGATTGGTTGTCACACAATCATTCCGAGATTTTGTGCGGTAAGAAAGTTGTACAGATTCCACTCCACAAGTAGAAGGTCCTAACAGTCCAAGGGGAAAGAAAGAACCGTCAGCTGAATGTCATATCCGGCCTAGGAACATTAAAGTGTCTTAGAAAGGGTTGCCATGCGATATTAGTACAGATTGCAGAAAAAGAGTCGGAGGAGAAACGACTCGAGGATATTCCAGTGGTTTGTGACTATCCGAAGGTCTTCCCGGAAGATTTGCCTGGACTTCCGCCAGCTAGGCAAGTGGAATTCCGAATCGATTTTGTACCGGGAGCTGCACCGGTCGCAAGGGCCCCATATAGACGCACTCCTTCTGAAATGCAAGAGCTATCCAATCAATTACAAGAGTTGATGGATAAAGGATTCATTCGACCAAGTTCCTCACCTTGGGGAGCTCAGGTCTTATTTGTGAAAAAGAAAGACGAATCCTTCAGAATGTGCATAGACTACCGAGAACTAAATAAGTTAATGGTAAAGAACCGCTACCCCCTTCCTAGAATTGACGACCTATTTGACCAACTACAGCGATCTAGCTTCTACTCTAAGATTGATCTGCGATCCGGTTATCATCAAGTAAAGGTTCGGGAAGAAGACATTCCCAAGACAGCTTTCAGAACTCGTTATGGACATTACGAATTCCAGGTGATGCCATTCGGTTTGACCAACGCACCAGCCGTATTCATGGACCTCATGAGTCGAGTGTGTAAACCGTATCTGGACAAATTTGTAATAGTGTTCATAGACGATATCCTCATCTATTCTAGAAATAAGGAGGAGCACGAACAACATCTCAAGCTGATCTTGGAGTTGTTAGAGACTAAACAGTTATACGCCAAATTTTCAAAATGTGAATTTTGGTTGCGAGAAGTTATATTCCTTGGACATGTGATCAACAGCCATGGAATCCAAGTTGATCCATCAAAAAGCGAGGCCATAAAGAACTGGGCGACTCCTAGAACTCCCACGGAAATCCGCCAATTTCTAGGACTTGCCGGTTATTGTAGGCGATTTATTGAAAACTTTTCAAAGATAGCAGGTTCCCTAACAGAGTTCACTCGGAAAGATGTAAAATATATCTGGGGTGAAGAGTAGGAAAAGGCGTTTCAACTTTAAAGCAAAGATTGTGTAGTGCACCAATTCTGTCCTTACCTGAAGGGACACAAAATTTTGTGGTCTACTGTGATGCCCCACACAATGGATTAGGTTGTGTGCTCATGCAAAGGGATAAAGTCATTGCTTACGCATCACGGCAGCTCAAAATCCACAAGGTGAACTATACGACTCATGACTTGGAGCTTGGAGCAGTGGTTTTTGCTCACAAAATATGGAGGCACTACCTGTACGAAACTAAGTGCACGGTGTTCACAGACCATAAAAGCCTTCAGCATATTCTGAATCAGAAAGAGTTAATTATGAGGCAACGTCGTTGGGTTGAGCTGCTTAGCGATCATGACTGCGAGATTCGTAATCATCCGGGGAAGGCGAATGTTGTAGTTGATGCCCTGAGCCGAAAGGAATGTGTTAAACCATTGAGAGTCCGAGCTCTGGTCATGACTATACAGTCAAACCTAAACTCTCAAGTCCGCGAGGCACAAGAAGGAGCAATCAACGAGGGTAATCTACTGGATGAAGCCTTGAGAGGTATGGATAAGCAGTTTGAAATCAAGCCAGATGGATGTCGGTACTTCATGGGCAGAATTTGGCTACCAAAATTTGGAGGAGTAAGGAAACTGGTCATGGATGAAGGGCATAAAACAAGATATGCTATCCATCCAGGGTCAGATAAGATGTACCACGAATTGAAGGGAATGTACTAGTGGCCAAACATGAAGGCTGACATTGCTACCTATGTCAGCAAGTGCTTAACGTGTTTGAAGGTTAAGGCTGAGCACCAGAAACCATTAGGATTGCTAGTCCAACCAGAAATACCCCAGTGGAAATGGGAAAACATCACCATGGATTTCATCACTAAGTTGCCAAAGACTTCTGGAGGTTATGACACCATTTGGGTGATTGTGGATCAACTTACCAAAACCGCACACTTCCTGCCAATCAAGGAGACTGATAAGATGGATAAGCTAACATGAATCTATCTTAAAGAAGTCGTCTCAAGGCATGTAGTGCCAGTATCAATTATATCAGATAGGGACAGCCGATTCACATCAAGATTTTGGCAATCATTGAAAGAAGCACTGGGTACACGCTTGGATATGAGCACAGCCTATCACCCGCAGACAGACGGTCAGAGTGAAAGGACGATTCAGACTTTGGAAGACATGCTAAGGGCATGCGTTATCGACTTTGGCAAAAGTTGGGACAGGCACCTGCCATTAGTCGAGTTTTCCTATAACAACAGCTATCACTCGAGCATTAAGACCGCCCCATTCGAAGCATTCTATGGGCGAAAGTGTCGATCACCACTTTGTTGGGCTGAAGTAGGAGATAGTCAGATTACTGGACCCGAGATCATCCAAGATACTACAGAAAAGATAGCCCAGATTCGAAACCGATTAAAGATCGCGCGGGATCAACAGAAAAGCTATGCCGATGTTCGACGGAAAGATTTGGAGTTTTAAGAGGGAGACCAAGTAATATTGAAAGTCTCGCCTTGGAAAGTCGTAATCCGTTTTGGGAAACGAGGAAAACTCAATCCTTGTTATATCGGACCATTCAAGATCACCAAAAGGATTGACCCGGTAGCTTACCGACTCGATCTGCCCCAAGAGCTTAGTAACGTTCATAATACCTTCCACGTGTCCAATCTTAAGAAGTGTCTGGCTGATGAAACACTCGTTATACCCATGGACGAGCTAGAATTAGATGATAAGTTGAACTTCATTGAGCAACCTGTAGAAATAATGGACCGACAAGTCAAGAAACTAAAGCACAGTTAGATCCCGATAATAAAAGTCAGATGGAAATCTAAGCGAGGTCCTGAGTTTACGTGGGAACGCGAAGATCAGTTCCGAGAAAAATACCCTCAGCTGTACTCAAATACTCAAGCAGTGGAGAACACGAGCTAATTTCGGGACGAAATTCCCTTAACAGGGGGAGACTGTAACATCCGGCACTAAACCAGGTTAGCAAATCTGTATTTAATAGTCAATTAAAGCCTAATCAGTGGTCATTAGAAATTAATCAAGTGATAATAAGGTTTATTAGAAAATTCAACTCAATTAGAATCAAATTCATCGGTGCGATGAATCGGGAAATCAATTAATCCGATCATATTACGTTATGAAAGATTAATTCAACTAAGAACATAATTAAATTATGATTAGTGACACTAATCAAATACTAATACAATTACTTAACATTAATTATGCAAGACTAAAACAATTCATTAAAACAATGCATCCATAAGTATTTATGAAATTACAAGAAAAGGGAAATACAAGAATACATTTCTAAATACTTTTATACAAAAAAAAAATGAAAATACATGTATAATACATGTATGGCCGTCCATAGGCATGTGCCATTTAGGGGTTGACTTTTTTTTTTTTTAATATTACTTTAAACACAATCAATTTGTTTAAAAGTGCACAGAACCTCCTACCTTCCATGTCTTTCATCATTTGAAAGACCAAAAATTTCTCTATAAATAGAGAGGCATTTCATTCAGTTTAATCACACCAAAAGCATCTCTTTTCTTTCCTATTGGATCCGGCCAAAACACACACACATCACAAATTTTTCATTCAAGTGTTCTTCAAGTGTTATTGGTGGTATTCAAGTGTTCTTGGTCCAAACCTTGCAAGGATTTCAACTTCTACTCAAAATCATACTTTAAATACTTCAAAGTAAGTAAATACTAACTTATTTCATCTTATATTTATGTTTATATAAGTTTTGCATGATATATATAATCACCAACAACAACAAGTTTCATAAAAACTCAACTCAAGTTTATAAATTTCTAGTTTTTGTTTTTAAGTTGTTTCTTTAAATGTGTTTATGAATATATAAACACATCATAAAAGTGTTAATATTATGAAAACAAGTGATATATATATGTTTTATAACTTTTATAACTTTTTATACAAGTAGTCTTTGAATAAACAACAAGAATCGTAAGTTATTTCAAGTTTATAAACTGCGGATTTTCGGCTAGAAAATTTATATCGACTTTGAAAAATCATAACTAATTCATAACTTATCGAAATGAGTTGATTCTTGTCTCAAAAGTTAGATCTATGTCTTAACTATAAATCTGGAAGTTTTCATAATTTATTTTGGAGTTTAAGACCTCCAGATATTATTTGGGAAACCGAAAGTTTGACAGCTCAAAAATGGCCAACATAGGGTTTTTAACGATCTTTTTCACCAACCTAAACATCTCGAAAAATGTCCGTTCTTGATTCTAAAAATCCCTTGTATGTAGTAGTTAAATGTCCTAGAAAACCAAAGTCTAAAACATTTTGGAGCTTGGTCAAAAACAGCCTCAAAGTAGGCCGAAAAAGCTGGAAAATTATTTATATATATATATATATATATATATATATATATATATATATATATATATATATATATATATATATATATATATATATATATATATATATATATATATAACTTGACGTTTTAAGCGGGTTTTATTTATAAACTTGTAATGTTGGGTGATTTAAGACATAAAAATCTATAAATATATATATTATCATATGTTAGAGATACTAAGTCCTTATTATCATTTAGGACTCGATTAATCTCGCTCGGTGCATCATCCATCCATTTACGCTAAAAAGCATTTTACGCTCGTTTTTACCATCACACGCTCGGTGAGTCCTCCTAGCCCCTATTTTCACATTGTTATGTTTTGGGGTTGAAATACATGCTTCGTTTTTATATGGACACGAAAACATCTTCATTTCTATTATGTATTACACATGTGGTTCCATCAGCCCTTATATCGTGAACCGTTAATTGCATTTATTTGTAAGCGCGAATATATTGTGGATAGATTCATAGATCTATTGGGAGTCATGTCCCCCATTTGGGTTAGTTCGGGTCGGCTAACAGCGAGTGCATATATATTCAACACACGGTACTACGTATGGGAATACTGCACAGGGCAAACAAATTTTAATTAAGCTTCGGTTGCATGATAGTTTTTATGTAATACATAACATGGAATTTATGATTTTATAAATTCAAACTCTACTATTGTTGTCCATACAAGTCAGATTTACGTGTAAACCTATGAGCTCACCAAGAATTTTTGTTGACGTATTTTAGCGTGTATTTTCTAGGAAATTAAGGCAAGTATGCCTTCGGACGTATTTTACTTTCAAGCTTCCGCATCCATGGAGTCGCATGCATGTTCAAAACTAACGGAGATTTAGCTGCATTATCTTGGATATTTTAATTATGTAATTAAATCTCTGTATTTGTGCGAACTTCATTTCTCATATCAGACTATGTAAAACATTGCTATATTTTAAAGCTTTAACAATGTATTTTAAAAACGTCCATATAGTGGTTGTTCATTATGATTATTGTTGTGCTTCCGCGACGTTGCGCTTCGTTGCCAATCGGGGTAACAGGGTGTGACAACCCTTACCTGTTACCTTACCTCCCTTGGAATTTCCACCAAATGCAACAAACCCTCCTTCAAAGCTTTTGAAATTTGACAAGCATTCAGAATTGCCTGTCATGTGCCTAGAGCATCCATTATCCATATGCCATCTTACTTTATGTTGGGTCCTGTGGGTGCCCTGCACAGAAAAAAGCTTAGTTAGTAGTGGAGTAAACCCAAACCAAAATGGTTTTGGGTTGTACTTGTGCATTGACATAACTAAACACTGTTTGTGTCTTTTTAAACTTAGTGAGATCCACTGGTGGATTTTGTGAAGAGTATTTAGTTATGACATGAGGTATCCAGGTGTTCTTTCCAACCTTTTCATTAACAGTCTCAGATGATCCACTACCAGTTCTAGTTTTAGGCTTAGCAGTTTGAACTGAGTTTTTAGTGCTAACAGCTTCAGAGTTTGCACTACCAGTTCCAACTTTAGACTTAACAGTCCCAACATTTGCCTCAACAGTTTGATCTGTGTTTTTGCCTTTAACACGCCATATCTTTTTAATGTTTCATTTGGATTTTGCTAAAACTTGTTTTTGGTTTGTAGGCTGTCTTTTGTTGACTTTTAAGTACCTGTGGTCAACTGTCTTCTTTGGAACTGATGTAACAGGTGGTTTGGCCTTTGAATTATTTGTGTTTTGAACAATTTCCTGTTTTTGAACGACAGTCTGTTTTGCAACAGATGGTTTATATAAACAATGTATGGCCAAATGGTTTTTCCTGCCACAATGGAAACATCTTTTGACTGTTTTGATTGGAGAACCAGTTTTGTTAAACCATAACTGGTTCTTGTTCCTTTGATTTCCCCTTACCTGGTGTTGTGTGGGAAACTTTTGGACACCATGCTTTTGGCATGTGCATATTGGAACAGTCTTACCCCTTTTATTAGTTTTTGAGGAAGATGCAATGTTACAGTTAGAAGGCACAGGAACATGTGGAGCATTATTGCATACACTCATTTTCTCTTTTCCTTTCTCACTGGGGTTTTTTATGAAACTGGAAGTAAGAGGTTCTATAAGTGCACTCATTGTTTTGATATTTCTCTCAACTTCTTTATACTCACAGCCTTCATTTGGAATCAGTACTTCTTTATATTCAGGCCTGTCTTTGAGGATAGGACCTACAGTTTTCATTGTTTCATCTAATGGTTCATTCACAAGCCTATCAGCAACTTCACTCATGGGATGAATGTATTTGTTGTTGTATGGGGGTGGAGTGGCTTTGTATCCTATACCTTCTTTGGGATTGAGTTGAGATTTTACCCTATCTTTAAATTGGACCTCCATTAGGTGTTCTAGCTTTTGATTTGCCAGCTTGAAGCTTCCTAAATCTATATTAACAGATTCTATTTTCTTGTTAGCTTCTAACACCTTCTGTTCTGCCTCATCTAGTTTCTTATTTAGGGTCTCTATTTTCTTATTCAGTTCCTTTTTCTCCTACTCATGATATGTTCTATCATGTCCCATCTGAATCTCATTATCCTTATAATCATTGATCTGTTTTTCAAGATCTTCTATAGCCTGCATGTACTCATATCTCCTTTCTTCCATCTTAGCTAGAGTTTTGCAAATGCTCTCATTATGATCTCTGTACTTTTTAACCATATTTTTATATGTGTGAGAGCAGAGTTTAGCATTTACCTCAGATGGTAGTTTAGGGGAAGTGACATCAGATGTTTCTGCCATAAGAGCTTGATTTTGAAACTCCTCTTCTGTCTGATCACTCTAGTCAAACATATTGTCCTCTTGAGAGACA
Source organism: Centrapalus pauciflorus (assembly GCA_020465985.1). Taxonomy (NCBI): domain Eukaryota; kingdom Viridiplantae; phylum Streptophyta; class Magnoliopsida; order Asterales; family Asteraceae; genus Centrapalus; species Centrapalus pauciflorus. Next base: position 42,972 of record JAANYP010003633.1, on the reverse strand, counting down.
AGAGCTTGTGATGATGAAGTTTGATTAGTTTGTTGGGGTCTTGGTGGCTGTTGACCTTCGGATCTGCATTCTCTAGCTAAGTGACCAAGCTTGTGGCGTTTAAAGCATTCAACCTTGGATTTATCAAATGCTGGTTTGCCTTCTGATTTGGCTTGAAAGTTTGGTCTGTCAGTTCTTTTCAGAAATCTTTTGGCCCTCATAGTCAACATAGAATGCTGCCATTTCAAGTCCATCTCTTCTAAATCATCTGAAAAGGAATCACCACAATTTGATTTATTAGATAATGTTGATGACAGAAGAGCAGTGTTGTGATTGTAAGAAAAGGATTTCTTTTTATTTTCAATCTCAGTTTCAAACACTCTCAAGCTGTTGTAAAGGTCATCCAACTCTATTTCATCAAGAGTATCTTTGGTTCTCCATTGGGCAGCATAGACTGTCCATTCTTCACCAAGTGATCTAAGGAATTTTCTGTTTACTTCATCTTAATCCAAGCTGAGTTTGGCACTCTCCAATTCACCTATCAGCTTATTAAACCTGTCAAAAATCTGAGTAAGGTTTTCATTCTTGCCACTAGAAAAGTTTTCATACTGCGGTTTTAAAAGATCTTTTTGATTCCTTTTGGTGCTAGCATTGCCAGCAAATCTTTTCTCTAAAGCAATCAAAAGAGAATGAGCAGTATAGAACTTTTTAAACTGATGTTGATAAGTATTAGGAATGACTATTTGTAAAAGAGTAAGAGCGTTCACTTCATTCATTCTAGCCTTTCTTTCAAGTTCAGTCTTTGGAGGTGTTTTTATAGGTTTGCCCTCAGCATCTAGTTCAGGATCAACTACAGGAGGATATTTAACAGCTTCCCATATGGCATAATCAATAAATTGAATGTGTTGTTGAATCCTGAGTTTCCACATCTCGAACTCAGTGGGTTTGATCATAGGCACTTTGAGTCCTTGCCCAGATCCACTACTGCTATTTTCAAACTCCATTGCAGAAAAATAAAAATTTTAAAAGAAAGTTTCTGACTTTGAAAACAAAGAATAATAAACAGAACCTGTGGCTCTGATACCACTTGTCAAGATCAAAATTTCCACCTAAGATTAACTGGTTTGAATAAATCATAGTGTAAACCAATAACCTTGTATTGAATCAAAGTCCAATAAGAAGTTTGCGGAATAACACTTAATTGTTTTAAGAAAAACTTTCAGAATAAATAACACATAAATATAATCAAAAATCAATTCTTTTATATTGCGAAACTCACTGATTACAATCACCTCTAATATGTTTGGTTAGACGAAGAACACAGACTGTTCTTAGGGTTTTACAACCTTAGAGGCTTGAGAAACTTAATCAGAAAGCAATTACAATTGAAGCACACGATTACAAAACTTGCATGTACAGACTTACAATAGAAAGACCTAGTCTATATATATATATATATATATATATATATATATATATATATATATATATATATATATATATATATAGCATTCTGATTTGTTTCCTTGAAGAACTCTGATTTCTCTGGTAGTAGATATGCTTGGAAGATATTCAAATCTTGAAATATAAATCACTTCCTGAATTTCAGCACTTTCTGTTGTTAATCTGTTGAGCAGCTTGAACTTTTAACTCTGGCAACTTGAACTTTTGAACTACCAGCTCGAACGTGTTCAACTAACAGCTTGAACTTTGTAATTACACAGATAACTACTAACAGTCTGAGAAATCTAACTAACAGCTTGACATACTTAGAATATTTCCAAACATTGTAACTAGTCTGAGTGTGTCTTAGATTAGTTGTTTATCTTTTGTTTCCTGTCATCGTAGTTTGAACTATTCTGCAGTTCAAGCTTGTTTGTAATTAACACTTGTTGATATATACATACAAACATTGAGAAAAGTGAGTTGAAATTTTAATAGTTGTATTCACACCCCCCCCCCCCCCGCCCCTACACCTTACAACAACATAGTTGGGAAACCTTTTGGGAGCTACAACTGGTATCAGAGCAGTTTAGAGTGTGTGTTAACTCTAGATCTCTCACATCTCCCTATTTCCCACCATGGACAACAGTGCTGCCAACTCCTCTTCCTACGATGACAATGGGTCAATGGAAAACCCCCTAAGTTCAATCATTAGAACTTCTCTGGCTGGAAGTGCAGAATGATGCTCTATTTAGAGAATCTGAATTTACAACTACCAGAGATAGTGATGGATGGTCCCTATGTGCCAACTTCTATCACTACTATAACTCCTGCTGCTGAAGGAGTTATTCCTGAAATCAAGACCATTGCAAAGGCAAAAGCTCAATGGTCTGATGAAGACATACGTCTTGTTGCCCTTGATGCAAAATCCAGGAACAACCTTGTAATCTCTATACCTGATAATATGTTCAAACAGGTTAAGAAGATGAAGACTGCAAAAGAAATGTGAGATACTTTGTGTACCGTCTATGATGGTCCTACTATCACATTGGATAACAGGAATAATAATCTTGTTAGACAATATGAACTCTTCTTTGCAAAGCCAAGGGAGACTCTCACTGAAACCTACACCAGGTTCACTGCCTTGATAAATGATCTCAAAGTTGTTGGGATTACTAAAGAAAGTTTAACCTTGGTGAACATGTTTTTGGACATACTGCCTGAGGAATGGATTTACTTCTCTACTATCTCAGAAACTTAGGCACCATCACATGCATGGATCTTGTAAATATTTATGGATCCTTGCTAAATGATGAACAATCAAGGCAACAGAAGAGAAATGTCTTGGAAATGTCCAAAAGAGGTGCAGCCTTAGTGGCCAGCGTGAGACAACCTGTTAATCAGGTGTGTGATGTGTTCACACAAGCTGATCAACTGGCTGATGATGAAATGGAGGAATGTCTGAGGAAGAGGACTGTGAAGACCTTACTGAGTTTGATGATGAGCAAATGATTGCTAGGCTTGTCCGAAAATTCAATAATAAGAGGTTTAGAGGTAAGATGCTGCAAAAGAAATCATGTGTCATAAAAAAGAAGGCATTTGATAAAACTAAGGCTGAGTGCTTTAAATGTGGCAAAACAGGCCATATAGCTGCTGATTGTGTGTCTAAAGCTGTTGGCTGATCCTCCAAACCATACAAGACAAACAAAGATGATGGATACAGAGTTAAGTACCTAATGGTCATGGGAAATCTAAAGAAGTTAGAAGACTCTGTGGCTTCTAACAAGCAGAAGGGACTTATGGTCGAACCCTGCGACTGGGAGGAGTCTGATTCATCATCTGATGAAGAAAACAACAACTGTCTGATGGCAAATACTGATGTCCCCTCAACAAGCAACTTCAAACAGGACCTGGCTGAAGCTGATGCTCTAAGCACTTTAGAGAACAGGAATCCCACCAAGATGTATAAGGTACAAATTTTTAAAGATTACAGCTCTGAAGAAAAAGTTAAAATGTTTGATTATTTCCTTGTTGATTTAAAAGCTGCTGTTGAGAAGCATGATGCTTTGAAGTCTGAAATCTCTAAGCTAATATTTGATCTTGAAATAAAAACTAATGAACTGAACAGTTTTATGAGTTGAAAACTGAACTTGATGAAGTAAAACATATAAAAATCATTTTATTAGAAGAAAAGAGAGAAGCAAACTCAAAGTATGCTAAGTTTCAAAAGATTGTTGACTCTTGGTGGTATTCAGCTAAGAGTCAGTCAATATATCAATCAGCAGATTCCTGCTCAAATCCAAACCTATCTTGGAGGAGATCTTGATACAGCAGCTTCTATTGTTGAGATCAATAGTCTGGAAAAAGGCCTATCCTCTCTTGGTGAACTTCCAAGTACTTTTATCCAAAAAGTAAATGGAAAGTTGGTCTCAACAAACAGGTTTGTCAGGCCTCAAACACTGACAGTTTGTGTGAAAAAGCTATAAAGATTGATGATGGAATGTGTTCTCCATCAAATCAGCCTGCTAAGTGCATAGCCAGTTCACATAAACAAAAGAATGGAAAACAAACTAAAACTACAGCGTTGGGCACCAAATCTGTCAACTAGACAGGTTCTGGATCTAAAGCTGATGGCAAGAAACCTGTTAATCCATTCAATGCTGAACATTTTGAGAAAAAGTTCTCAAAAGGAAAGCAGCCTGCATCCAACAAGGATAAGTCTCATGTTGGAAGCAAATCTGCTGTGATTTCAAATAAGTTTTTTAATTATAGTGGAAAGTTGGTTATAAATGAAAGAAAATCTTTTGTTAAAACCAGAAATGATTATCATGCTAACATGCAACAATCATCACAACTCAGCAGAGGCATAGCAAAAGCCAAAGCCATTGCTCAACCTGAGAAAACTGGGAATAAGTTTTCCAAACCTATGGAAGGACAAAAGACAATCAAATTAACTGTGTTTGATCTCTGTCCTCCTAAAAAGAGGAAAGAGGACACAGGTAAAGTTGTTGCTGTTGTACCTTCCAGCCAAGCTGTTGGCTCTTCTAAAACAAGTGAACCATCTTCAAAACCTGTTGAGAAGTCCAACAGAGATAAACCCGAATGTGTTTCTGGAAGTTCTTCTCCCAAAAAGTCTATAAGAGAAAATGCTATAAATGTGCAAAGAAGACTCATATGGCCAACGATTGTCCTCAAACTGAGGACATAGGGCCTGTTGACGCTGTTAGTTCCAACATTGCAAAAACCAGTAGTATTGGAAGTAACACTGTCATTGAGCAGCGTATCTTAGCTGATACAATCCAAATTGGAAATATTAGTGTAGATCTCAGCGGTCATCAACAGATGTTGATGAAGAAGGAGAACTCATCCTTATGATGAGTTCCTCTAAAAACTAATATTGTCCTTTGTCACTCTGCAGGTTAAACAACCAAGCTAAGTTTGGTACTTGGACAGTGGCTGCTATGGCCACATGACAGTTTGCGAAGACTTGCTGAGTGATCTCAAGTCTGAAAAAGGCCCAAAGGTCACCTTTGGTGACAATGTCTAGGGATCCACAGAAGGATATTTCCCCTTCAAGCTGGTGCTGCAATATTCAACAGAGTAGCCTATGTGTCTGGGCTGAAACATAACCTTGATAGCAATTAGTCAACTCAGTGATGTTCGCTACAAGGTTAACTTTGAGGAGCACATGCGGTACATACTGGATCCCCAAGGCAAGGTTGTGTTGTGTGCACAAAGAAAGAAAGGTGTATACATTGTGGACATGAAATCTGTTGATCCAACAACTGTAACCTGTTTCATCTCAAGAAGTGATGCAGACCTCACCTGGTTATGGCACAAAAGGCTGTCACACCTGAACTTCAAGAATATCAACAAACTCTGTAAGAAAGAGTTAGTAACACGTTTGACTTCTATAACTTATGTTAAGGATAAACTCTGCACAGCTTGTGAGAAGGGTAAGCAAAGAAAAACTTCCTTTAAATCCAAACACGATTTCTCTACTGATACTCCTCTTTTCTTAATCCACATGGACTTGTTTGGGCCTGTCAGTGTCCCAAGTCTAGGAGGTAGAAGATACATCTTATTAATGGTTGATGAGTTCTCCAGGTTTACATGGGTGATCTTCCCTAAAGACCAAAGGAGAGGCTACCAGAGAAATCATTAGATTTATCAAGAAGATGGAGGTTTCAAACTCTGCCCAAGTCAAGCAGCTTAGAAGTGATCATGGTACTGAATTCAAAAATAGTACTCTTGAGGACTTCTGTGAAGAAAGAGGGATCTCTCAAATCTTTTCAGTTGTAAGAACACCACAACAAAATGGAGTTGATAAAAGGAGGAACGAAACCCTCATTGAAGTTGCTAGAACTATGTTGTGTGCATCAGGATTGCCTTCATCATTTTGGGCTGAAGCTGTTAACATTGCCTACTTCACTCAAAACAGATCCTTAGTGGTGAAAAGGTTCAATAAGACTCCTTATGAGTTACTCAAATGGAGAAAGCCAAATACAAGCTATTTCCATGTGTTTGGATGTACTTATTTCATCTTGAATCAAAGGGACCAGCTGGCCAAATTTGAGCCCAAAGCTGATGAAGGTGTGTTTGTTGGATACTAAGTTGTTTCTAAACCCTACAGAGTAAACAACCACAAACAAAGGTGATAGATGAATCTATAAATGTCACCCTTGAGGAGTCCATAAATCCTTCTACCAAAGCTGTTCCTGAATCAGTTTCAAGAGACTTCAGCTTAGATGATCTTATGGATTCTAATGCTGAAGAAAAGAACTCAAAAGCTTCCACATCACCCAGAGTAGAACCTGTAAACCACAATGGACATGATGATGATTACATTGGTACACCCTGTGTGAATAAGTGTATTGATATAGTCAATGTACCATGTCTAGAACCTATCAATGCTGAATTTCTTGAATCCTCTGTTGATGTGTTCAACAATAATGGCTCATCCTCAATAAGTGAACAGGCTCAAGAAGACACAAAAACATAAAGCTTCGATTTAAATGAAATTTACCTCAAATTGATGCTTGATTCTTCTATATAAACACTTGCATGAACAATAATCCAACCCTGATTTCAACAATTTTGTAAGACTTAACTTTCGAAGAAGTCTTAACTATAAAGTCCTAGTAAGTAATACAAAAACAATCATAAACTAATATAAATTCATTAAATGTTTAATAGTAGTTACAAATCAGTTTTGAAATAAAGTTACTGACAACTTCGATTCCGAATATATTTTGCACTCAAATACAATAAACCAAATGATTTGTATCAAGAATATAAAGATTACAAAGAGAAAATTTTGGGCACTCAATCTCTAGGAACTTTCACACTCAAAATCACAGACTTAGGGTGGTGGCTACTTAAAAACCCTAGAAGAAAAATACTATATCCAAGCTTAAATTGGGGGTTTGTTCAAACACTCCCCTCAAAGTCTAGAAAATTAAGATTCCCCTCAAAGTAAACTATTCCTATTTACAAATTGAGCCTAGACTTTTATTATATATAATTATACACTATTTTAGGGCTAACAATCTCCCATTTAGTGTATAATTGAATATTTTAAATCAAGTGCAATTACACAAGCTTGAATTACAAGAAATAAAATTTCTAACAATCTTCCCCTTCTTGTAATCAAGGCTTGTATTATTCTAAAGTCTTAGGCTCTAAACTCTGATCTCTGAACTTTGAAGTATATCATTGATCTTCATTAGATGACTCTACCCTTAAGACTTTCAGATCGGTTGCTCTCCCCTTGCATTTAGTAGGTCTTTCTCCTGTTAAGAACTTCCGCATACTTTGCAACTCTTTTCAAAACGTTCTCCCCTTAATGATGATCATTAGAATTATGATCATTATGTAATCCCTTCAGCTCTCCCGTTCAAATGAATAACCTCAATGTGCCTTCAAATCTTCTTTCTTTTTCGAACCAGATGATTACAGACTCGGAAAGAAAATATTACATTTCTGAACATTACAGTCACTGAAAGAGTTATCTCTCACGTTACAAACTAAATCAGTAACTCTCCCCCTCAATAAAAAATAATATAAACATTTACATCATAAAATCCACTCTCCCTATCAAAACAATAACAATCTCTTTATCTCGTTCACACAATATCCAAAACCAAAAATGGAAAATAATGAAATTCATGACTTTTCAACCTCAACAAATAAAAATGAAATGAAATCATTTGTAAGTAACAATCCAGTTCCACATAGGAGTTCTGTTTGCACAATAGACTAAGTGGGCGTTTGGTTCGCGGATTTCCTGGGATTTGCATTTAAAATCCTGTGTTTGATTCGCAGATTTCAGTAAGGATTTGAAATCCCAGGATTTCTTAAATCCTTCCATTCTTTGTTATTTAAAATCCCAGCCTCCCCCCTATGATTTTAAATCCCAGTTACCTTGCATTTTTCAGATTAACAAATTTTTTCTATAAGATAATGCAAATTCTATGACAAAATCCTGACAAATGCAAATGGTGCATAATGCAAATCCTTTGACAAAATGCAAATCCCAGATAAAAAATCCGCGAATCAAACGCCCCCTAAGTCCATGTGACCTATGTTCAGCGCTGGCGTGACACTAACACTGGTAGGATTTGCAAATAATCATCTTGAAATCCTTTATTATAAAAGAATCACTCATATTTGTTCCGGCTTTGTCTTGGTAGACAAGTTGTTTATAGTCACGCAGACTATAGACTCCATATGTCCTAGAAGTGTATAACATTAAGCTCTACACTCAAAGTGCATCAACTAAAGTCTGAGACCGGAAAGGATGTCTTCCTTGGTTCAATATCAACAATATCCAAATGATATGTCGATAAAGTATGTGATATAACTCTGTGTGAAATGAAACAAAAGTCTTTTAAGAGAAGACCAAGTCGCTAGGGGGATTCGATGCATGCGTTTCTAGGTTTGTGACGTCTTGTTCAAAACTGAATTCCAACACATGGAATTTGGTAGCTGATGTAGGAAACCTAGCAAACTGACACGGTGTCGGTAGGATTATCTTTTCTTTAACCCTTTCTCACCCCTAAGCTCTCGTCATTTTTTTCAACTGTACTCCCTCCGGCTCACTTTTAAAAAAATGATAGTCAAAAAGCATAGCAATGTTAGCTCATGATGCACCCCCATCTCCTTTCGATAACCCCTCTCATTTGCATTTTTCTATGCTCGACCCGGTTAGTACCCCGTGGTAATTAACACTCCTCAACTAATTAACCTGAGAACCCTTACTCACACAAACTAAAAGTGGTTTGCTCCTTGGGTAGGTCTTCCGGCTCTGGTTTAGACCATAGGAGCAATTTATATGCCGAATCACACATATTGTGCATCATCGGAGTAAGCATGATATAAGGTTTGGAAATGAATCAGACTATCATGAAAGAATTAGCTGAATTTGGGGTTTTCTGTGAAATTTGAAATTATATGGGAGAAACTTGATGTTTGAGAGAATCGGAAATTTGTGAGAGAAATCAGAATATTTGAGAGATTCTCAGGAAGAATGAATGAGATTAAGATCATCATGAAGATTAGATCGATTAATCTTGGTGGAATGTTATTTAGTCAGAGAATTAGATTGCTCTAATAAAACTTTTTAAAATGTGCATTAGTGTATTCAGAATGCTTACACATTTTGCGTTAAGTTGTCTTCATCAAAGCGCATCTGAAACTCCCCCTGCGAATAAGAGCAGTATCAGTGAATCACAAAATGTTATGAGTGAATTTCAAGAACGAAACTCAAACTCAAACTGATAAGCATAAAAAGTAGGGAAATTCCAAAGAAGTCGTGGAAACACGAGTTCTAAACTGGGTGTTTAGAAGCCATCTAAACATGAAAGAACAGGTTATGATTTGTCTTGGTGCCGAAGCCATTGCTTTGAAGCACGGGTTTTGCTATTTGAAGATCGAGTCCTCAACTGAGTGACCAGATGCCATTTCATTGCAGTCCGGGTTTTGATCTGAAGTAATCAAAAGGCATTACTATGAAGTACGGTTTCTAGTCTGAAGTGTTCTGAAAACCACCTATATAAACTTTGGTACCCATCGAACGATGGGTCCTTTCTTGTTAGATTTTTGATTTTCGTCGTCATGTAACAATACAACAGTAGGAATCCTTTTAACTTTTGACACAGGTTTAGATGCATAACCTTTTGGCACCCATTTGTATACGGGTCCAACGGGCTTTGAAACAACCTTAGGTAACAGAACTACCTTTGGCTTGGGTGACGTTGTAAATACCTTTGGCGACGGTTTTTCCAATTTGTCAGGCAGTGAGGAGGCATGCACTTTTGTTTTCTTAGATTGGCGTCGTTTTCGTTTTTCAGGATAAGGTACAAACTTAGTCATCTCAGGAATAGCATGCCGAAAACTTAATTGAAATATTTAATTGATAAATAATATAAAATATTTAATTGAAAATAATATTGATAAATAATTTAAAATATTTAATTGAAAATACCTTTCCAAAAATAAATAAACTTTATTTAAAATGTCAATTTTCTAAATGAACAATTTTTACAAATAAAATATTTTCATTAAAGGATTTAAGAAAATTGATCTTCTTAAATAACACTGGAAAATAACGTTGATGTCGAGATTAAATCTCAAAACATTAAACCATGACATGAAACTCAAAGTCACGATTTCATCAATTTGAAAATAGAATCCTTAAATTAAACTCCCTTTAAATGAAAACTTTACTTCTAATTAAAACAAATTTAATATAAAAGACGAATTACCAAAAAACGGAAACGAACCAACTTAGTTAACCGACTCATACTCGGGTTCAATAACCCATATGAACCGAAAACAAGTAGGGTACTAAACCCTTTGACGGCTGAAATTAATCAAAGCCTTTAATCAACTCACTTTGATTATTTCGATTTCCATATTCTAATTAATCGTTTGACTATCGAATCAAATAATATTTAAACCGATTTGTGAATTTTATAAAGCTAATAAAGTCTTCCACTTTAAATTTATAAAACCGAAAACATATTTACATATATTTAGTCATAAATGTTTAAATACTAATAACCAAATACTTTTTGATTTATTAATTCGATTTTAACGCATTTAATTCAAGGTTTGATTTTGCGAACTGAAACGTTTAATTTTCGACTTTTAATTAATTAAACACTTTTAAACAATCAAACATCAAATAAATAAAATGAACTAAGGTTTTAAAATCCCGAGCTCCGAGGAACTCCAAGGTTGGCCGAGAATCACCATGGGGTTTCCAAACCCTTTGATCGATTTCTCCAAGCCAAATCAAAACCTTAAACGTTTTAATTATTAATTTCGATTGTTTTAACACTTTTAAACATAAAAAATCAAAACTTTAAGAACGTTGGACATAAATACATAATTAATACTATCATTATGTTACTTAACCTGGCTCTGATACCACTGATTGGAATTCGTATCGTTTTTTATAAAAACATAAACATTAATCAAATTAACGCACAACGGAAGCTTTTTAAAATTACGAATTCCGTATACGGATCATCAACTATACATAATATAAGTAAACGTGAAAGCATATAAAATTTCATACCTTTGTATTCGGTGACAAGAATACACGAATGAGATGCTATCTGTAACAACCGGTGATGACACGATCGAGCGGGACCAAGTATGCAATCAAACACACGAAGAACGGGAAAAATAAAAACGCAAAGACGATTTGTGGTTTGTTTCGTGCAGCCGTCACTCTCCAACACACCACACTTTGTGTTTTGTTTTTGAGTTACACCCCACACACCCAATTAGGTTTTTGTGTATGTATAAATATACATACTCGTTTGACTGTATATATTATATTATATATATATATATTAATAAAAACTTTAATATATTAATATAATATATATCTTAATAATTATCATTATTATTTAAACCTTATATAATTATCACTATAATTATATATCCATTAAATAATATTTATCTTTTATATATTATCTAATAATATATAAATGACTAGATAATTATTTATAATTATCTCTATTTATTTTTTTATAATTTTCATTTTAATTATCTAATAACTAGATGACAATATGAATTCAAATAAATACATCTTTTATTTAATATCCAATAATAAATAAAAGACTAGATAATTATTTAATTATAATCCAATGACAATTAAATCAATACAATATCTAATATTGCATTTTTAGTCCCCTTACTTTGAGAAAAACTAATCATCCTTTAATTTAATCTCACTGATCATTTCGTGTCATAAATAATATCCAATATTATATATTCAATAGTTTAATTGCATCTGCTCAGTTGTGCTCATCGGTGTGACCCTCAAGTGTTTTATAAAATCAGCCATGATGCAGTAGTAATGTCATCTTTATAAACACTATACACAAACATGTTCAAATACGTGATATAAAAAATGTGAAAATGCATGTAACCCTAGAAAATCTATTAAGATTAAACTTGATATTGATGTAATGAATCTATAACATGTTACAAGATCACTGTCATCATGGGATTTGTCCAAATGGCGTAAATAAAAGAAAGTGAAACTGATATTAAGTAGTCTCATGTGACTCTCCTCCTACCTGGATCCAGCTTGATACCGATGTCACAGAATTCAAAATGTAACACGTAAAATTGGATTTTAGTGTGAGTCAATAAAATTATAAAATATTGTTAATGATTACAAAAGGCTGCACAATGATTTAACTCCTACTATGTGTAACATCCCAAATTTTTAATTATATGTAATTTACGATTTTAAGACTCAATTATTGTACTTACGAAATATTAAATCAATTTAAGTTTACTTTAATCATAATATCAGTTAAATGAGAAAGATACGAAGTTGAGGGGTATATTGTGCAAATAGAGCAAAATTGAAAATAAAAGAAAGGAAACTCTTTCATTTTCAATTATCTCACTCTCTCTCTAACTCTCTCGATTCTCTCTCTTCCTCTCTCTAAAAACCCACCAACTTCATTATCAAAAATCCGAAAATTGTTAGATTCAAGTGCTAAAATTCGGGATTCAAGTGATTTGGAAGGAACTATAAGCATTGCAACAAACGATTTAAGGTAACATTCATCCAAGCTTGCAAATTTGATGGTTTTTGGTTCGGTTTTTATAGAAACCGAATCATAGGAATTTGATCTGAAATGTTGATGCATGTTATGTATTCTTGTTGTAATGTTTAAATCTAGTATTGATGATGCTACATACCAAATTTCAGAACCAGATTCGAAGTCTAAGTATGATTTTGAAAGATTAGTGTGTGTTTTAGTGTGTGTTTTAGTGTGTGTGTGTTCTTCGAAGATATGTAGAAAAACGGACACAAATGGGTTGTTTGGTACATAAATGTTATAATATAAGTTTAAATAGTGTATTTAAGCTCACACTTGCAATATTATACTCAAAACATGCAAAAATGGTCAAAAACATAATTCTGGAAAATATTGGAAAATTTTCTAAGTATGAACTCGGATGATGATCCATCCGAATTCGGATCACCCATTTCGGATCCATGTCCATTTCGGATCTACATCCAAGATCGGACCAGTAGCAATCCGGACCATACTCAATTTCGGACCACAGTGACTTCGGACCATATACCAATTTCGTACCTAGCCTACTTCGGACCACCCAATTCGGACCATCCGGATTTCGGACCATCCGAATTCGGATGTGGTCCGAATTCAACTGGAATTTTATTTAAATTACAGAATACAAGTTTTAAGCAATTACTAACACAAAATCACTATTACACTAACCTTACAGATCATTGTGGTGTTATCAAAACACACATTGATTCAGAGACAAGTCACACAATACCAATCACTGTGAGTAACAGATTGTCATTCGAACATTTATTGTTTTTGCATTCATGTTTATACATCCAATGTCATGTTCACATTGTTCATATACATCATTTGGCACTCGTACATGATTTGTTGTTATGATGCACAGTCGTACTTGACATGTAATACACATGTAGCCAGCGTTCAATTGAAAGTGCATCTATTTACATCATGCTTGCACTGCATGATCATTACTTCACACTCTGATGCGACCTGGACTGGGGCTGACAGCAGGCCACTGTCGGGGACTGATCATCCCACTCGTTATCCCGTCAGGTTCGGCACATCCCCGATCAGCATTTGAACTGCCAACCCATGCTTGCACTGCATGGTTTACACGTACATTGAGGCTTACACTGCCTGTTTTCACAAACATGGGGCTTACACTGCCCATGGTTAAGCATTGCTTGTAAAGAAATATTTGTTGTTTGCATAATCTGTTATCTCACTAAGCAATTAGCTTATAGTTGACTCACCATGTTTTCAGGCAAAGGCAAAAGTGTAGCTGGACCTTCTACTTAAGCAATTCAATATATCCCGGAGACTTAGAAGCTATTGGTATTTGAATGTAATAGCTTTGGGCTGGGATTATTTGACTTCTAAAACAATTATGATGTTGTAATAGTTAGACTTAATCACTGTAGACATGTGCTTTTATTGCTTTAGTGTGGATTTGCTTAACTCTGATTTAAGTACTCAATTTCAATTATTATGTTAAACCTTGGGTTGTTTGTTGATCCTTGTGATCTCTATTATAATATCAAAGCAAGAGGGTGCCACAGGTTGGTATCAGAGCATTAGTTTGAGGTTTCAAGTGTCCGCAAGGACTTGGACTCAAACTTAGGTTATGATATTAGAATGAACTCCTAGGAAATGATCTGAACTAAGATAGGATTGACATGCACACGGGGACACATAAAGGGTAATTGTAACACTTAGGACTTACAACCAAAATGTTCTAAATATAAGTTGTTATATTTCAGAACATGTCAGGAGACGATATGACTCCTCAGCAAATGTTCCAGATGATGCAAGCTCTTATGGAACAGAACAATGAGCTACAATCCAAACGAATGGCTGAGCAGGCTCAGTCATTTGCAGACCAGTTAAGGGCCAGAGATGAGGCCGAAGCAAAACGTAAGGCCGATAAACGAAAGAACAAGGAGCAACAACAGGATGATCAAGAGGAAAGGCAAGACACTGGGTCTTCTAATCGATCAAGAGGTTGTAGGTTTAAGGACTTCAAAAGTAACGGGGCTGTTACTTTTGATGGAACCGGAGATGCTGTCACTGCATTGGAATGGATCACCACCACAGAGAGAACTTTCAGAATCAGCGACTGTGCTGATAAGGATATGGTCCGCTTTGCAACCGCTATGTTTGCAAGGGACGCAGTCATGTGGTGGGATGCTATGACACATGTGTTGACGATGGAGGTAGTGTCACACATGTCATGGAGCGAGTTCAAGGAAGTATTCTCTCAGCAATACTGTCCTACCGATGAGAAACGCCGACTAGAGGCGAAATTTCTGAACCTGACTCAAGGAACGAAAACGGTTACGCAATATGCCGTTGAGTTCACTCGATTAAGCTTGTTCGCGCCGCATCAAGTTGACACAGAGGAAAGGAAGATAGCCCGGTTTGAGGCCGGTCTAGACTATGAGATACGCCGAACCATGAGTGGGGTTCGGTATACAACTTTTGCTGGTTTGCTAGAGGCTGCTCGGAATGTGGAGCAGATCGTCTTATTATCAGGGTATGTTATCGGGTCAGCCGCCGCAACACTGACTCAACCGTCGCCGCCAAAAAGGCAGCGGGAGTCTGGATCATCCCGATTCTCTCCTCAATCCCATCAACAGTCATCATCACCCAAGAAAGGAAGGGCCTTCTCGGCTAGTTCTGAAATGAGAGACTGCAGACGATGCAGAAAGGTGCACTCTGGGGAGTGCAAAACTCAAGATATGTACTGTTTCTGCTGTGGGCAGAAAGGCCATCACTGGGAGCATTGTCCTCGAAAATACGATGCGTGCTACAACTGTCACAGACTTGGCCATTTTGCAAGGGATTGCCCGAAACCCCCACGAGATCAGAATGTTCAACAATCAACGGCAAGATCTTCTATAGCTTCCACGGCTCGCAGGGATCAATCTCAAAGGGCTCCAACAAGGGCGTTCCAAATCACAGCTGAAGAAGCAAAAGATGACCCGGAGGTGGTCACTGGTACGTTCTATGTTAACTCAATTCCTGCACGTATACTGTTTGATTCTGGAGCCAATCGTTCATTTGTCTCCACTACATTTGCTCGTCAATTCAATATGGCTACTTCAAAATTGCAATTCGTGCTTGACATAGAGACTGCTAGCAACATGTTAGTTAAAGCAGATTAAGTATATAGGAACTGCACTTTACTTGTAGAAGATGTAGTGTTCAACATAGACTTAATTCCCATGGAGTTCGGGGAATTTGATGTTATAGTAGGCATGGACTGGTTGGTTCACAATGAGGCCCAGATTGTATGCAAGAAAAGGATGATTAAGATCACCACCCCCGAGGGCCGAGACATATGCATTTATGGTGATAGACACAAAGGCGACTTGTGCCTTATTTCAATTGCAAAAGCCTGAAAGCACGTCGCTAAGGGTTGTTCAGCTTACTTAGCCTACGCTGTCGATGCAAAGGCTAAAACTCAATCTCCTTCCACCGTTCCCGTCGTTTCTGAATTTCCAGATGTCTTTCCAGAAGATATCTCGGGATTGCCACCTGATCGCCAAGTGGAATTCCGCATTGATCTCATTCCTGGAGCTGCTCCAATAGCAAAGGCTCCGTACCGTCTAGCTCCTGCAGAAATGCAGGAAATGATGAAGCAGTTACAGGAGCTACTTGATAAAGGTTTTATCCGCGCAAGTTCATCTCCTTGGGGCGCTCCTGTTCTGTTCGTCAAGAAGAAAGATGGCACATTGCGAATGTGCATCGACTATCGAGAACTCAACAAAGTCACAATCAAGAACAAATACCCGTTGCCCCGTATTGATGATCTCTTCGACCAGTTACAAGGCGCAAGCTACTTCTCGAAGATTGATCTTCGTTCGGGTTATCATCAATTGAAAGTACATCCAGACGACATTCCAAAGACGGCTTTCAGAACTCGTTACGGACAGTACGAGTTTCTGGTAATGCCGTTTGGTCTTACAAATGCGCCGGCTGCTTTCATGGATCTCATGAATCGAGTTTGCCGGCCAATGCTCGACAAATCTGTCATCGTGTTCATCGATGACATTCTAATATATTCAAAGACCGAAGAGGATCATGCAGCATATCTGAGAGAATTACTAGAGTTGCTACGCAAAGAGCGACTTTATGCAAAATTCTCGAAGTGTGAATTTTGGTTGAGGCAGGTACGTCTCAACAATCGAAACAATTTCATGATCCTTATACTCAATCATAAACTCGTTTGTTAACTTGTACTTACTCAATATACAATTCAGATCCAATTCTTGGGGCACGTGATATCTGGTGCTGGGATTGCTGTTGATCCTGCAAAGATCGAAGCTATCCAGAACTGGGAATCACCTCTCAACGCCTCCGAGATTCGTAGCTTTCTGGGATTGGCTGGTTACTACCGCCGATTCATCAAAGACTTCTCAAAGATAGCCGTTCCGCTTACAAAGCTTACTCGCAAGAACGCAACCTTCTTTTGGAAAGAAGAACAGCAAGTAGCTTTCAATAATTTAAAGAAGTTACTAAGTGAAGCACCAGTGTTAGCCCTGCCTGAAGGGAACGAGGACTTCGTAGTCTACATAGATGCATCAGGCATGGGTTTGGGTGCTGTTCTGATGCAAAGAGGAAATGTCATAGCATACGCTTCCAGACAGCTCAAACCACATGAAAAAGATTACTCTACTCATGATCTGGAGCTAACTGCTGTGACTTTCGCTCTCAAGTTATGGATACACTACTTGTATGGAACCAAGTGTCAGCTCTTCACCGACCACAAGAGTTTGAAGTATATATTCAGTCAGAAGGACTTGAATATGAGGCGAAGAAGGTCAATGGAGCTGATCAAAGATTACGACTGTGAGATTCTCTATCGTCCAGGGAAGGCCAACGTAGTGGCCGATGCCCTAAGCCGGAAAGCATACTGCAAGACATACTGTTATGCCTTGACTTCAACAATTTTGACGTCAACTATCATAAACGATGTAAGGGCTGCTCAGTTGCAGGCCTTAAAGGAAGAGAATGTAAAGGACGAAAATATAAGAGTTCAACTGCCGTTAATGCAAGATGATGGAACCGGACTAAAGGGTGTTTACGGCAGAATTTGGGTTCCTATGTTCGGGAACATGCGAGAAGTGATACTTGAAGAAGCTCACCAGTCTAAGTTCTCAATTCACCCTGGCAGCACGAAAATGTACAACGACCTGAAAGCGGATTTCTGGTGGCCAGGATTGAAAAGAGATGTCGGTCAGTATGTTGAAAGGTGCAGAACTTGTCGTTTGGTCAAAGCAGAACATCAACAGCCCTATGGTAGTATGCAACCTCTTCCTATCCCGGAATGGAAGTGGGACCATATTACTATGGATTTCATAACAAAACTGCCCAAGACTCGTCGTCAACATGATGCCATTTGGGTCATCGTTGACCGTCTGACAAAATCCGCTCATTTCATTCCCATTCGGGAAACATATTCATTGGACCGTCTTGCCCAGATCTACGTTAATGAAGTTGTCATTAGGCATGGTGTGCCTAAGTCTATTGTCTCCGACCGAGATAGTAGATTCACTTCCAACTTCTGGGCTGCTTTACAAAACGGTATTGGTACGCGTATCGCAATGAGTACTGCCTATAGACCTCAATCTGATGGGCAAAGTGAAAGAACAATCCTAACTCACGAAGACATGCTAAGAGCGTGTGTCATGGATTTGGGTGGTAACTGGGACGATCACCTCCCATTGGTTGAATTCTCCTACAACAATAGTTACCATTCCACAATCAAGATGGCACCGTTCAAGTTTCTGTACGGCAGAAAGTGTAGGACTCCAACTTGTTGGAGGGAAACAGGAGAAACTCCAATAGCTGGTCCTGCCTTGTTGCAAGAAACAAACGAAAAGATCCAACTCATTCGTCAGTACATGAAAACGGCGCAAGATCGACAAAAGAACTATCACGATCGCCATCACAAAGCAATAGAGTTTCAAAAGGACGAATGGGTATACTTGAAAGTCTCTCCGATGAAAGGTGTCACAAGGTTTGTAAAGCGAGGAAAACTATCGCCTCGGTTCATAGGACCCTTCAAGATACTAGAAAGAATTGGGAATCAGTCCTATCACTTGGACTTGCCGGAAGAGTTATCACGTGTTCACCCGGTATTTCATGTCGGATACTTACGGAAAAGTCTGGTGCCCGAGAGGGAACCATGGACTGACCATTCAGACATAAAGATTGACGAACGACTAAGGTTCGTTGATGAGCCGGAAGGCATTTTGGAAACGAAAGTCAAGAAACTCCGTAATAAGGAAATCAGGATGGTGCTGGTCAAGTGGAAGCATCATCGGGGAGCTAATCATACTTGGGAATCGGAGGAAGACATGAAGAACAAGTACCCAAGTATGTTTAGCACAGCATGACTTCGCGGACGAAGTATAGGCGTGGTGGAGCCCATGCTGTAACATCCCAAATTTTTAATTATATGTAATTTACGATTTTAAGACTCAATTATTGTACTTATGAAATATTAAATCAATTTAAGTTTACTTTAATCATAATATCAGTTAAATGAGAAAGATACGAAGTTGACGGGTATATTGTGCAAATAGAGCAAAATTGAAAATAAAAGAAAGGGAACTCTTTCATTTTCAATTATCTCACTCTCTCTCTAACTCTCTCGATTCTCTCTCTTCCTCTCTCTAAAAACCCACCAACTTCATTATCAAAAATCCGAAAATTGTTAGATTCAAGTGCTAAAATTCGGGATTCAAGTGATTTGGAAGGAACTATAAGCATTGCAACAAACGATTTAAGGTAACATTCATCCAAGCTTGCAAATTTGATGGTTTTTGGTTCGGTTTTATAGAAACCGAATCATAGGAATTTGATCTGAAATGTTGATGCATGTTATGTATTCTAGTTGTAATGTTTAAATCTAGTATTGATGATGCTACATACCAAATTTCAGAACCAGATTCGAAGTCTAAGTATGATTTTGAAAGATTAGTGTGTGTTTTAGTGTGTGTGTGTTCTTCGAAGATATGTAGAAAAACGGACACAAATGGGTTGTTTGGTACATAAATGTTATAATATAAGTTGAAATAGTGTATTTAAGCTCACACTTGCAATATTAGACTCAAAACATGCAAAAATGGTCAAAAACATAATTCTGGAAAATATTGGAAAATTTTCTAAGTATGAACTCGGATGATGATCCATCCGAATTCGGATCACCCATTTCGGATCCATGTCCATTTCGAATCTACATCCAAGATCGGACCAGTAGCAATCCGGACCATACTCAATTTCGGACCACAGTGACTTCGGACCATATACCAATTTCGGACCTAGCCTACTTCGGACCACCCAATTCGGACCATCCGGATTTCGGACCATCCGAATTCGGATGTGGTCCGAATTCAACTGGAATTTTATTTAAATTACAGAATACAAGTTTTAAGCAATTACTAACACAAAATCACTATTACACTTACCTTACAGATCATTGTGGTGTTATCAAAACACACATTGATTCAGAGACAAGTCACACAATACCAATCACTGTGAGTAACAGATTGTCATTCGAACATTTATTGTTTTTGCATTCATGTTTATACATCCAATGGCATGTTCACATTGTTCATATACATCATTTGGCACTCGTACATGATTTGTTGTTATGATGCACACTCGTACTTGACATGTAAAACACATGTAGCCCAGCGTTCAATTGAAAGTGCATCTATTTACATCATGCTTGCACTGCATGATCATTACTTCACACTCTGATGCGACCTGGACTGGGGCTGACAGCAGGCCAGTGTCGGGGACTGATCATCCCACTCGTTATCCCGTCAGGTTCGGCACATCCCCGATCAGCATTTGAACTGCCAACCCATGCTTGCACTGCATGGTTTACACATACATTGAGGCTTACACTGCCTGTTTTCACATACATGGGGCTTACACTGCCCATGGTTAAGCATTGCTTGTAAAGAAATATTTGTTGTTTGCATAATCTGTTATCTCACTAAGCAATTAGCTTACAGTTGACTCACCATGTTTTCAGGCAAAGGCAAAAGTGTAGCTGGACCTTCTACTTAAGCAATTCAATATATCCCGGAGACTTATAAGCTATTGGTATTTGAATGTAATAGCTTTGGGCTGGGATTATTTGACTTCTAAAACAATTATGATGTTGTAATAGTTAGACTTAATCACTGTAGACATGTGCTTTTATTGCTTTAGTGTGGATTTGCTTAACTCTGATTTAAGTACTCAATTTCAATTATTATGTTAAACCTTGGGTTGTTTGTTGATCCTGGTGATTTCTATTATAATATCAAAGCAAGAGGGTGCCACACTATGTGTCACACCCCGATACCTCGCTTGGCAACGAGGCGTGACGTCGCGGAAACAAAGTCAAAATCATAATGAACAACCTCTAAATGAGACATTTTCGAAATACATAAATCATAAACAATGTTTTACAATCATAGTAATAAAAGAGTTCATGAATACTGGAGATTAAAATACATGACCAAAGTATATAAATTCTAGTTATGCAAATAAATCTCCATATGGTTTTGAAAATACTCCGTGACTCCCAAAAGCTTGCAAAATAGTCGTGAGTGCGGAAAGTAGCTCTTAAGGTCCTGAGAAAAACATGCTAAATACGTCAGCATAAAGTTGGTGAACCCATAGGTTTACTCGATAAGTAAGACATTGTATGGAAAACACAAGATTTCATTGAGTTGTAAACAAAAACGAATCATATAATTTAAGTATTACCATAAGTCTCATGACTCTAAAACTTAACATTTGAGTGCCCTATGTGGTATCCTGTTGGGTTTTCTATACCCTTGCTAGGTTAATTTAAAACTTTGCGGAAAATTAAATAACCTAACCACGCAAGAATGTAAAACCTTAAAGGATCTAACCAAACAAGCTAAGCAACAAATTATAAAATAAAGAGATGAACAATAAAAAAAACCTTGAGAAAATTCGCAATTTTCTCCACGAAGACCGCCTCCACAAACAGCCTCTGAACCGGATGCCAAGCGTTTAAAGCAAGAACGCCTCTAGTTGTTCACACTCAATGAACAAAAGATAAAATAACTATAATGTTTCTAAGCTCAGATCTCAAAGTCCAAAAATTGGTATCAGTTGTGATCATTAGATAACTTAGAATTGAATGAGCGAGGAATGAAACAGGCAGGGACTCCCTATTTATATGGTTTGAGAAACCCTAGAAATTCACCCCCAAACCCATGCTGGATGGGTTCAAGGGTCGACCCCCTTAACTAGGGTTAAGGGGTGCCCTGTTGACTATCAAGTAATTGCTGTTTGGCCCATGTACTTCCTTAATTAATTCTATTTGCTTCTGGTTAATTTATTCATTATTAATAAATTAACAAACTAACCCATTAATAAAATATAATCAATTATTTAGTTTCCAATTAATTTATTAAACATAATAAATTAACAAACTAATTAACATTATATCTTTAAGTTAATTACCTTCTCTTTACTATTCATTGCATGCACCCAAAAAGGATCAAACCTGATAACAATATATTTACAAATTAGTTGTGACTTGAACACTAATTCCAACAGTCTCCCACTTGGACAAGTTGGAAACTATTTGTCTAAACACATTCTATTACCAGCTTTCCTAGCCACCCGTTACAGCTGCCGAACTCTGAGTCACATCAGAGCCAATCCTTTAGATAAGGATAAACTATTCCTTTGTTATCAGATATCGTATGAGACTAAGACATGGATTATAATCAATCTTTACTTTCAAAATTATGTTTCTGATCTCCGATTAATTTGACTATATGAGACTGACTAATTGAACACATCAATTTCGTCTCGGTCGGGCCCGACAATCTAGAGTCAACGTTTAATCATCAGAGTGCCCATATATATCGCTTTTCCACTTAGGCAAAAGGAACGAATAAACTTTGCATACAACGCTAGATAACTAATAATATCATAACTAGATACACCTGTTATAACTGACAGTTACGCACAGTGTTTGAATGCACTAAGGTACGACAGACTAGAAAACCACAACTTCATTGTATCTCCGTTTGAAGAATAGAGGATATTATCATCTTGGAAATACTTAGGATTTAATCCATGAAGTATCTTTCCAAGTGCGAGTGCCCTATACTTAAATATTCATTAAGTACACATGAATGTTGCTGCAATCTCTAAGCTATGTCAAACTCTTGACAATCTACTAACATTCCATGACAGTCTTAATTCAATACTAACTCCCGGTAGTACGAACGACTCAGGAATTTGAATAAAATTATTAATCTGGAAGTTGGTTCTAAACATGCAAAAGGAAACACATGATAAACTAATAGAAGATGGTAGCACTTTGCAAAGAAATAAATCTCCTTTATCTAATCACCAAATCTATTACAATTTCAAATCATTGTTACAATGTTTCAAATTCAAACTAACTACTAAACTTTACATTATCTCGTAATCCTATGCTAACAGCATGACTACAGTGTTTTTGTTGAGAAAGCGACTTTGTGAACAGATCAGCTGGATTCTCCTCTGATCGCACTCTCTTCACAATCACATGCCCTTCTTCAACCTTGCTACGGACAAAATGGTACTTCCGATCAATGTGCTTGGACTTTCCATGATCCTTGGGTTCTTTAGTCAACGAAACAGCACTTTCGTTGTCGCAGAATATTTCGATGGGGTCTTGAACCGTTGGGAAAACTCCAAGATCTCTAATGAAATTCCTCAACCAGATGGCTTCCTTTGAGGCTTCTGAGGCCGCAATATACTCTGACTCGCAAGTAGAGTCTGCCACGGTTTATAGCTTCGAACACTTCCACGTCATGGCTCCCCCGTTCAATAAGAACACCCTACCAGACTGTGACAGACAGTCATCTCTATCTGTTTGGAAACTCGCATCGCAATAACCGGTTACTTTGAGTCCATCCTGTCCACCATAGACCAAGAACCTGTCTTTAGTATTTTTTAAATACTTTAGAATGTTCTTGACCGCCGTCCAATGACCTTCACCAGGGTTCTGCCGATGTCGACTCACCATGCTCAGAGCAAATGAGACATCAGACCTTGTACATACATGTCATGGCATACATTATAGATGCAATGGCTGAAGCATATTGAACTCGACTCATTCTGTCTCGTTCCTCCTGTGTCTTCGGACTCATGTCTTTACTAATATTTATGCCATGAGCAAAGGGAAGGTTCCCTTTCTTAGACTTCTCCATACTGAACCTTTTCAATATTTTGTCCAAGTACGTATCCTGGCACAGTCCTATTTGACGTCTCGTTCTATCTCTATAAATATTTATACCCAGAATAAAAGTTGCATCTTCTAGATCCTTCAAAGCAAAACATCTTCCCAACCAATCTTTTACACTTTTTAATGTAAGGATGTCGTTTCCTATGAGTAATATGTAATCAACATACAATACCAGGAAGACTACAGTGCTCCCACTGACCTTGACATATATGCAGGACTCATCTTCGCTTCTAGAAAATCCAAACTCTGTGATTTTCTCATGAAAGCAAAGATTGCAGCTTCGAGAAGCTTTCTGAAATCCATAAATGGACTTCTGAAGCTTACACACTTTCTTAGGATACTTTGCGTCTACAAAACCTTCGGTTGTCATAAACACATCCTCTATCAGTTTCCCGTTAAGAAAAGCGGTTTTGACATCCATCTGCCAAATTTCATAGTCATGAAATGCAGCTATAGCTAGAATTATCATGATAGATTTAATCTTAGCTACTGGTGAGAAGGTTTCCTCATAATCAATCCTGTAGGCTTGAGTATTGCCCTTTGCCACCAGTCTGGCTTTGTATGTGTGCACTTTCACGTTCATATCCGTTTTCTTCTTGAATATCCACTAACAACCCACCGTCTTCAGACCGGGTGTGGGATCAACCAAGTTCCAGACTTGGTTGCCATACATGGATTCAATCTCGCTATCCATAGCGTCCTTCCACTTGGCTGCCTCAGGGCCTGCCATCGCTTCCCGGTAGTTAGCTGGTTTATCTAAGTCGACTAGTGTACTGTCGCTAATCATATCATCCTGTTCAATATGGAAACCATAGTAGAATTAAAGAGGATTGCTAACTCTACCGGATCTGCGCAATGGTAAGGATATGTTGTTAGGTTCAACAGGCATCTCAGCCTCACGTTGATGGTCAGTGTTTGCAGTTGGTTCTTCATTGGTAGAATCTTGAATCTCATCAAGATCGATCTTACTCCCATTATCCTCTTCAGACATTATTTCTCTCTCGAGGAACACTCCTCTTCGAGATACAAACACTACATTGACATGTCGTCTGTAAAACATATATCCAAAAGAGTCTTGTGGGTAACCAACGAACAGACACTTTTCAGATCTTTTTACGAGCTTGTCAGGAGTTTCTCGTCTAATGAAAACCTCACAACCACAGATTTTGATGTGACTAAGGGATGGACGTTTTCCCTTCCACATCTCGTACAGTGTCTTTGAAACCGTCTTAGTGGGTACTTGATTTAGGATATGTGCCATTGTTTCTATTGCATAACCCAAGAAACATACCAAAAGTGTTGCTCGACTCATCATAGATCGGACCATGTCTAACAAGGTCCTGTTTCTCCTCTTCGCAACTCCATTGAGTTGTGGTGTTCTAGGGGAGTTAACTGAAGAACTATTCCACAGCTTCTAAGATGATCGAGAAACTCAATACTAAGGTACTTTCCTCCCCTGTCGGAGGGGAGAACCTTTATTTTTCTGCACAGTTGATTCTCCACTTCACTTTGATATCTTTTGAATGTCTCAAAAGCGTCGGACTTATGTTTAATCAGATAAACATATTCAAATCTACTATTGTCATCTGTAAAGGTGACATAGTAATGATTTTCCCCTTTTGTAGCTCATCGGAATGGCCCACATACATCTTTGTGGACCAAGTCCAATAGTCCTTCACCTCTTTCACACGTTCCTGTGAATGGAGATTTTGTCATCTTGCCCAGTAAACAAGATTCGCATACATCATTCGATTTTAGGTAGAATGATTCCAACACTCTACCCTTTTGGAGTTGGGCGATACGTTTCTTGTTAATGTGCCCAAGACGACAGTGCCACCATTTGGACTTATCAATTTTGTTAGAATCAACATTAAATAAATTGTCATCACACTTAACAGTTTCATATATGCTATTATAAGGACAAGCTTTGAATATAAAAACATCTTCAAATAAACCAAAATACTTCCATTATTATTATCAAAGCTAAAAGTGTATCCATCCTTATACAAGGCAAATAGAGAAATGATGTTCCGATTCATATCGGGTGAATAACAGTACTTATTTAAACTAATCTCTACTCCTGATCTAAGCATGAGCTGGAACCTTCCGACTTTCTTCACAGGCGTGATCTTTCGATTTCCCATGATTAGGTTCAGCTCCGCATGCTTTAGACTTCTACTTTCCCTTAGTCCCTGCAATACAGAGCAAATGTGAGTACCACATCCTGTATCAAGAACCCATGAATTAGAGATAGAAGTGTTATGGAGTTCGATCATAAACATATCTAAAGTGCTAGCCTTTTCGACCTTACCGTCCTTAAGGTCCTTCAAATATGCTGGGCAACTTCGCTTCCAGTGCCTCTTGTCATTGCAGTAAAAGAATACTGCTTCCTTCGGGTCTTTTACTGGCACAATTCCGGACTCTGTTTTCCCTTGAGACCCTTTCTTGAAGTGAGACAATGCATAAAAATTAATTGCTACAATGTCCGTTAAAAGTTACTGTTGAGAAATATTGTCTTTTATATGATTGTTAAGACTAGGGGTTATTGTGTAATTTCCTAAAAGTTTGTCTTAATATTAATAGAATTTTGTAAGGGTTTATTTGTAAGAACTTTCATTTCTATATTCGTACATGTTGTAAACTCTAGCATTCAATAAAAGCATTCGACCATTGTTGATCTTAGAATTGAGTGCAAATTAGTCTTGATATTTGTTGAAATTGGTTATATCAATTGGTATCGGAGACACATATGAAATCAATTGAGTGATTTGTGCAAAAATTTTTGATTTATTTATGATTTTTTGGTTCAAAAAAGCTATGAGAAATTTCATTGATTCGATTTTGATAGAAAATGTGTAGGTCTTGAATAATCAATCAAACAAGCAATCAAACAACATATAATAAAGATTACGAACGAGAAACAAACCAATAGCCGAATATTATAAACCTTGAACGAAGAACACGAAGAACAAACGTTATTTTCTCTCTCAATGCAAACGGCTACACGCACCAAACACCTTCAAATCTTCACTTGTATATATTCTATAAAACCCTAATTAAACCATTAAATAATAAACCTAATGAGGCCTAAGCCCGTGGGTTAAACTATTAAAGCCCGTACATTATTAACCTATGAACTATTAAATAAATACATTTAAACCCCTAGACTCAATTAATAAGGTCTAAGAATCTCCCCCTTTTTTATCCCCTTTTTTATTAAGTCCGGTTTCTTTAAAATGAGCTTGATCTTCTGATGAATAATCTCCCTTCTGAATGATCATCTCTTTCAATAACAGCATTCAGAGATTTCTCAATAGCAAAAACCTTCAACTGATGTGAACATAAACTTTAGCTTTGATAAGAATCTTCAGTTAAACTTGGCAATGAGCTTTGTCACCTTGAGAATCAGAAGACTTTAACTTTAACACAAGCTTTAGATAGATTGTAGAATGATTTATTCTTTCAGCTTTAGACTTGAATTCACTAGAAGCTTTTCAACTTTGACTTTCTCTGATCTCTGACTACTTTAACTCTGTTCTCTCCCCCTTGATAATTCAACCGAACACAGACTTATCTTCAGATGAGCTTTCTTTCTGGTTGAAACTATCTTTCTCTTCTTGAATTCTTCAGTTATCTCCCTCCTTCTGTATTACCCCCTTAACTCATAGACATAATCTCCCCCTCATGATGATTAAGAG
Source organism: Centrapalus pauciflorus (assembly GCA_020465985.1). Lineage (NCBI taxonomy): Eukaryota > Viridiplantae > Streptophyta > Magnoliopsida > Asterales > Asteraceae > Centrapalus > Centrapalus pauciflorus. Next base: position 15,478 of record JAANYP010003633.1, on the reverse strand, counting down.
AATCTTGATTATCATGTAAGCTTCTCAGATATCCTTGGCAAGATGCTTACTCCCCCTTGAAATATGAATACATGCTCCTCATCATCACAAATAGTCATTAGGCTTTGCAACCTGTGACATTGAAATAATAAGTATAGGGAAAAATAACAACCAGGACCACTTAAGTAACCTGTTAACACAATAGTTATGATCTATGTGACCTACGTTTCTCGTTGGTTTGATGTTAACACTAGTAGGATTTCCAACTAATCATTGTGAAGTACTTTTAATAATCACCACTATAGTTGTTCCGGCTTTGTCACAATAGACAACCATTAATTGTCACAAAGACATGACTCAATAAGTGTCCTAAGTAGTGTATAAAAGTTAGGCTCTAGACACATTATGCAATCAAATGAAGTTTGGAGACCGGAGCAGATGTCTTCCTGTTTCAATATCAATTAACTCCGAATGAGAAATTGATAGATGATGTGGTATATCTCCATGAGAAATGAAACAGTAGCCTTTTAAGAAGCAACTGAGTAGCTAGTGGGGTTAAGTGCTTGCATCACTGGGTCCATGACGTCTTCTACAATACCAAATCTTAACGAATAAGTTTCGATAACATATGTAGCAAAACCCAGCTCTTAATAGGTTTCGATAGGAGTTTCTTTTTCTTTTAATCCTTTCTCTCCCCTCAAGCTCTCAAATGCATTTTTCAACTAAAGCTCCCTCCGACTCTCTTATATCAGCAAAACAAGATTTGATGCACCCCCATCTCTTTTCGTTTAAAAACTCCTCTCATTTTCATTTTATCTCTACTTGACCCGATCAACACAGCCATTGTGTTTGATCCTCCTCAACTAGATTGTAAAAACTCTTACCGCTCATCTATTGGAAGGATTACTCCGTGGGTAGGTCACCCGGTTTTGGGTGGACAATAGGAGTGTGATATATTCCTATGCGCTCATGTGGTGCATTTTGAGTCAGCAGATATCATCGAATGCGATGAACTTTGTGTTCTGAACTAGCAATTATAGCAGATAACATAGTATGCTCGGAATAACTGCTATAAAGATTTGAGAGTGAACTGGATAAAATGATTCAGATGAGTATGGAGATGAGTGAATGAATGAATCAGATAGAATCAGAATGAGATAACTTTGAATGAATGACTGATTCTGATTTGAATGAGATAAGAGATTCATACTGAGATGAGATAGTGGGACATGGAGAGAATTATCTGAATGAATGAAACACAATTCAGATATGAACGAACTCAGTAGTGAACGAATTCATAAGGTGTGGAGAGATTCTCAGAGAATTGTGATCATGAGATCTAATCAGTCAGAATAAGAGTATCAGAATGAACGAATGTATCCTGATCGACATGAAAAATTGGACTGACCTCCTCAGATTGAAACAAAGAAAATTTTCTCCCCCTCAAATGATGATCAGATAAAATCCAAAACAGTTTGCATCATCAAGGGTAAAAGAAAATTTTATTAAAAAAAACTTAAACTGTAAAACAAAAAGCTTTTCTTTATCTAAAAATACTCCCCTTACAAGTATGCATGAAAAAATATTTTCCTTAAAAAATTTTGCATATTAGAAGAGTGAAAAACACGTCATTGTTAACGCGCAGATGAAAACTTCGGCTGCAAAGAAGAATAAATATTAGTCAACAGAATTTGGAAACATTATATAAGAAAGAAATGCATGCTCCCTGTAGACGTTTCGTCTTTGATGTTGAACTGTCACTTAGATATGCACACCAGGGTGGAAGTTTCGGAAATACTGTAGGTTGGGTTCTAAACAGAGGTGTTTAGAAACCATCTCTTTGAGGTACGGGTTTTGTAAAGATATGCACAGAAGCCATCTCATTGAGGCTCGGGTCCTGAACTGAAATGAGCAGGAGCTTACCTGCAAAACAATCACGTAACTTTTGGTACCCATTGAAGTTTGTGTCCAGTCAGGTTAGCTTTGGATACCCATTTCTGAGTAATGACCTTTTTGGCATTAGGTACCTAACGAAGAGTGAATATGGGACCTTTTTCTTTATTTACGTGATGGTAAATAGAGTTATTCCTAATTTTGGATACACAACCATTCATTGCAGATTATATTTCTTTTCTTCTCTCTAAAATTCAGAAAGAAAATTTATTTGACTATGATAAAATTGAATTTCTGAATAACGAAAGAAACATGAACATGAACGAGCAGAATTTTGCAAACTCTTCTTTTGAAAAAACTGTTTGGTGCTAGCCTGTTTCTGATGATATTTGGTATTTTTCTGTGAAGATGTTTTCTGATAAGAATAACCAGTATTTCAGAAACTTTTGAAAATTTTGCTTTCGAAGATTCACCCTGGTGAATCTTGACTGGAAGTTTTTCAACTATTTTATCCTTGCCTTTGTTTATCTTTAACAGATATTTAAGTTTAAGATCTAAAGTTGAATCAAACTTAGGGGTTCTTTTAGTTAAATTCTTTTCACTTTCGAAAGATAAATCCGAGTGATCAACTTTAGGTTCTGAACAAACTGAAGGAATCTTAACCTTTGATTCTTTTGAAAAAGGAGAATCATTAATTTGTTTAGTAAGATGAAATATTTGATCTTCTAATCCTTTGATAATGACCAAATATGAATTTCTGTCATTATCAAATGATTGGTAATCAGTTTTAAAAGATTGTTCTTTAATTAAGAACACCTTTCTTTCATCTTCAAACAATTTAAATTTAGCTTTGAAATCTTGTTCTTTAAGTAAGAACTCATTTCTTTCCCTCTCAAGTAATCTTTGGTTAAAAAAAATCCTTTTCAAGAGCAAAAAACTCTTCAGAATTGTTTGTAACATAACTTTGATATGTATGATTTGTTTTACAAAGTGTTTCTTCAAGATCTTTAACTTTCTTGTACATCTCAGATCTTTTAGGTAAAAGATATTTTAACCGAGTTGCATTCTGAAAATGCTATTGTTTAGACTCATAAGGTGCTTTTGTTTATTCAGATATTCTGAATTTAAGCACATGAATCTCAAAATTCAATACGTTCTGGTTTTCTTCAAAATTTAAAACTTGTTCTTTCAATCTTTTGACATCATGTAAAGCAAAAGCTTTATTTGTATTTAGTTGTACAAGAACATCATAATTGTTCTTAAGTATCTGTTCAGATTCAGTAAGTTTTGTACTCAACTCAGACTTTGTAAAATTCAAAAACTGAATATGATCATTTGCCATTTCGAATTGTTGATATTGAACTTCCAATATCTTTTATGGAAAAATAAGTGATTTACTGATTGAAGCTCTGAAAGATGTATCTGTTGTAACGACCTAGCTTTTAACCGAACGTGTAATTTCAGTATTTGATTCAATAATGTAATTTAATTACATTATTTGTTTCATAATATAATTAAGTAATGAAATTTATTTAATTACGACCTAGCTTATACATACGTACATACATATACATATACATATACATACATACATATACATATACATATACATACATACATACATACATACATACATACATACATATATATATATATATATATATATATATATATATATATATATATATATATATATATATATATATCTTTAGAGACTTCAAACGAACAAAGAAAGTGTAAATGACTTAATATGAGTTAATGAGTTATCAGAATCAGATCAATTAAAGCTTAAAAGCTGATGTTCTTGCTATGATAAATTCTGGACAGGTACAGATAAATTCTGAACAAAGTAATAAAAGTTAAAGTATTGAAAGTGGGTCAAAGATTGTAAAGCTAAGCCAAGTCCAGAAAGACAAAGATTAAAGATTAAATCCTAAGATAACTCAGGTGGTGGAGAAATCTGCTTGATAAGACAACAGTTCAGCATAAACCAGAACCTGTGAGTTATATATATTTAGTTTTACATGCTTGATTCCGGTTGAGACACATTGTTGATGATAGTTTATCTTGGCATTCATTTATGCTCAGCTGGATTGTGACCTGTGCTCACCATGGTTCGGTGATGCCCAGTGGATCATGATGGCTATTTGACTTATCATTTTGGATACATTGTACTTACAGTTCAATTCAGTTATTGTTATAAGTTGATATTGCTGTCATGACCTTGTTTAATTATGCTTTCATCATTGCTTGCATATTTGATGTATTGATTCAGCTTAGCATGTTTAGCATTGTCGGTCTATTGTTCTAGATCTTGCTATCTCGCCAGTTCTATTGAACTTGGTCTTGATTACTCCGATGCTCCACCCACGATGTTTACTGGTAGCTAGCCCAGGATGAGTGGATAGCTTCCATTAAAAGCGTGAGCGTGACGTGGACATCATCTGATTCTGATTTTTTATGTCTCAATCATGCGTAGCTGTAGCGGCAGTCAAGACATATCACGCTAGACCCCACTATCCGCTTGTTGAAATGCATGTAATCTGAAAATCTATATTCTCACTAAGCATTGCTTATAGTTGTTGTTAAACCTTTTTACAAGAAAAGACAAGGGAAAGGCACTTGCCGGACCTAGTTATTAGGTCTCCCAAGATCAAGCTGAAGTTTTCATAGACCACCACTCAACACCCTTTTGGTACAGATTGGCAGATGATAATTGTGGTGGTCTGGGTAGATTTAATTTGATTGCATGATGAAATGAATTAGACTAGTTTGTACCCTTTATAAGTTTAATTTGAAAATTGTAACTCGTACTAAAATTGTAGTAAACTTATCCTAAAATGTTTGTACTGTAATCTGAAATTCTGCACTTAATTACTCAATCTTAGTTATGATTTATATCGTATTGCAATTTGTGGGACCTAGACGTTGAGGACTGCCCCGTAAGGGGAGGTCTTCACATCTGTGAATGATGACTTGTTGAAAATCAGCTCTAAATTGACTTTTTGACGTTGAAATTTCAGCTTTTCTATAGAAAAATGCCCGTAACTTTATTCTGGAGTCGAATTAGGCATCGAAAATTGCTCGAATGGCTTTGCCTAATTAGAAATCATAGATCATGGTTCAAGCTTTGATTTGACGTAAGGTAGGCATCGTAATGATGTTCCAGTGAAAAGTTATTTAAGCAGCAAATGTCATATAGTCAAAAATTAGAATGAAACTCAAATGAATAAGTATCAAACTCGGATGATTAAGAATGAAACTCGAATAATTAAGTATCAAACTCGATAGACAAAAGGATCAAACTCGATATACGAAGTATCAAACTCGATATACAAAGGATCAAACTCGATAGATAAAGGAGCAAACTCGATCAATACAGGATAAAACTCGATCAGTACTTGGCAAAACTCGGGTAATACTAGATAAAACTCAGATGACACATTAACCAAGTTTGAACAGGTTTTGAATAAATCCAAGTTCAGAATTCAAACTTTTCATTAAAAATGGATGAATTGAACTCAACTTAATATCAAAGGTGTGTTTTTCATCCAGAAACACTTTTTGTGAAGATATAAATGGTGGGTGTGTGTGACCGTTCGCACACAACACTAAAAACTATTATAGCTCTTTCTCTCTCTAGGTTTACGGTTCTCTCGTCTTCAACAAATCAAGAGCACAAAATTCTCGAAATTAAAGGCTGAAAAGTTGGATTCAAGTTGCTAGGAAGGAACACGGTTTAAGGTAAAATTTACTTAAAATTCCAATTTAGTGAGTTTTTGAGTTTGGTTTTTTTTTTTTTAAACCGAATCATAGATTCTGGTTAAGGATGTTAATGCATGTTTCTTATTTTAGTGGATATGTTAAAATCGAGTGTTATATAGGCTATGTACCAAATTTCAGCTCCTGAATCAATCTCTAAGTATGATTTCGAAAATTTATTATGTGTTTTAGTGTGTGTGTTCGACGAGAATTAATAAAGAAATAAAAAGGGGTCTGATTTGGTACATAATCTATTACGATGATGTTAATAAGTGTTAAAAAGTGGTATGTTTGACATGGTATCATTAGATTTCAGATGCATAATAAGTATAAAATTGACCAAATATATGGAAATTATAAAAGTGTTTAAGTACAAAACTCGGGTCTGATGAAAACAACTCGGATTCATTGATAAGGCTATTATTGTATGTGTCGTACTATCGTTTTAGGCTCATTTTAAGCACAGATTCTTCGTAACTTTGTTACTATTACTCCAAATTTATGTTTCAAGGTCAATCAGTCAAATGGAAATAACTTGAGAAAATTCAGCGCGATCCGAGCCGGAGGGAGCGCAGGCCTACGCCACCCTACGCTACAAAACAGAGAATTTCAGAGTTAGAGAGCACTTCCAGCGCAGCCCAGTGTAGCCCAGGCCGTACCCCAGGTGCAGGGGGGCGCAGGCCTACGCCGGTGCGGCGCTAAAAGAGAGCAGACGCGTTTTCAAGCCAAAAACCCTAATTTCCACTTCCTCTATAAATGGAGGTCGAGGGTGAACGTTTTGAGAGGTCCCGAAAGTGTTGAATGAAGCGGCGAAGCCCTGCCGGAGTGGATTCACGATTCAAGTACGAATAAGGTGTTTGCAAGCCTATGACGATGTCTCCAATTATTCCCGCTGAAGAGCATACGATGAGCAGGTAAACACCATAGCCATTTGCGGAGGATCTACGACTAAGTTTTACTTTATTGAATTTACCTTGATATATGTATGTGAGATATATGTTTAGTTGATAATTATGGTTAATTTTCCATGATAAATTTCTTTGAAATAAATTGGATTTACAAAGTTGGTTGCCCAAATGTGCATATAAGTAATAATTTATAATGTTTGGGTAATTGACTAGAAAATGAAGTTTTTGTGCTAAATGGATTTTATTGATATATGGTGTTTGTTTAGTACTTAAAATAATGGCAAATTTATATATAGGAGATGTGCAAAATTGAGCGTAATTATAGGTTACATTGTTTAATTTATCTTATACATATTTGATTGGTTGGTAAATTGTAGATGGCAAGAAGAACACGCCAACGATCCCATCCCGTTAACGTACCTATAGATTGGACCCCTAACCTTTTAATATCCCAACACCCCGAAGAAGTTAGAACACACCTATTTCTATATAATAAAATATTCTAACAAGGTGTTAGTTGAGAAGAGAGTTAGGAGGGTAGACTTTGAGGGTTACGGGATTCCATACTCTTTGATTTTTTGGGATGGGAAAGTGTGTTTGTTTTAGACGGCCCACTGATTCACCAGACCGATGGGGTGGAGTGGATGTCCACGTTACGGAGGGAGACGGGGAACTCATATAATGAATTGAGATTGATAGGCACTGTCCATGGTAGGGACATGGCGATGGATGCACGAATCCTTCGCCAAATGTTTAATATAGATACGGGGGTAGGCAACGAAGGGTCTACTCAATGTGGGTATGAGTATAGATCCGAGGCCCAATTGGCCTTTACCGACATGACTTGGTCGGGGGATTGGATGGAGCAAGTGAGTAAACTTTTTTAACCCATCCATTTTGGAAGCAGAGGCTTCCACTTCCTATAGCAAGAAGGAGTTGACCCCGAGGTGCAAGGTGCTTCACAAGATCATTGTGAACAACATCTTGCCACGTGATAGTGACCTGTCTAAGGTCAGACATCGAGATATTACGGTTCTGTACGCCCTCCTAAAGGATAAGCCCAGATTGTCCTTCACATGGACAGTCATGAACGATATATGGGCAATGTACGATACGCGAGAGAGGACGATCATCCCCCACGGATTGTTGATCTCTATAATTCCTTGAGAGGATGGGTGCACTTTCACCCGAGTCCGTTACATCTGCAGTTTCGGCGACGTATATTACGGCCACCATGTTCCCTACCTTGATTTTTAGGGAAGTCGATGAGGGTTATGAGATTTACGACAATGAGACAAATCAGTCGTATATTAAGAGTTACACACAAGATGAGAGGAGAGAGAGAGAGTAGAAGGCCGCGAATGAAGTAAAGGTTCGGCCCGAAGTGCCGAACAGAGGGGCTTCTACCTCGCATAGTCCAGGCAATGACGATGCTGATTTTAACTGCGTTATGAGGCGGTTAGATGACTTAGTGGTGGGTCAAGGTGAGTTTCGAGAGGACATGACCAAGAGATTGGATGAGATGAATGGGAGGATGACCCATATCTGTGATAGGCTCGATCATTTATAGGACCGGGTAGATCAGATTCAGGACGCGTAGAGAGCCTTGGCATATCAAAATGCCTTTTACCAGCACCATAACTGGGCATACTGGGAGGGGTCCGACATCACGAGGATTCCGTAGCCGGTATGCCATATTAGTCATATTCTGATTACATTATGCCCAACTACCAGTCCTATGACCCTGCCGTAGATTCGTATTAGTGCTATCCGGCGCATGGCAGACAGGTTTTGCCAGACCAGGTCCCTAATCACCTTGTAACATCCAATTTCCATAAACAGTACACGTCAATATTTCATTTCATAAATAATATTAATTGTTTGATACCACAGGCCCACAACAGAATACTTAAATACAACAATGTTTTAAAGATCAATTGGTGGTCTAACTAGCTTCTAGAATCTTCAATCAGAGTGCGGAAGACTGAACAAGCTACCCGAGACCGCATTGTCTTTACAAAATAGGCATCATCAAAAGTCCAAAGGTCTGCTATTCATCCAGGTCCAGATTCACTTAGCCTGGGACGAACTACCTGCTAGGGTCTTGCCTTTATCAGCTTTTCCTGAAAAAGAGATGTCATGACAGAGTAAGCTAACAAAGCTTAGTGAGTTAACAGAGTTCCATTAGTTACCACACATATATAACATACTATCAGCTCCTGCCGGCCAGTCAACACGTCGTAGACGCAGAAAGGTTGGGAGACAACCCAGTCAGTATTCCCATATGTAAGGCCGAAGCCCTACGGGAAGTGTATGGAAACAAGTCAGATAGGAAAGGAATCTGCAGAATTCCCTCCTGTGAATGGAGATCTCGCATTCGGTCCTATCGGATGATGCAGTATGCAACGGCAAGTATATAAACAGTCAAGTAATCAGTAAGCATGGTACGTATTTACATGGAATGTAAAAGTGAACATGCAATCAATGCAATTCAAGTGTCTAGCTCAGTAATAGCAACATACGTTTCAATGATACAATATAGTATTAAAGAAAGCATGCAGCAACAAACGGAAGTTTCCATACAGTCCATGACATTCACCAATAAGTATCGAAACATATGCATGTAATTAATGAAATCTGTCACTCACAGTGGTCCGAAGTCAGATAATGCTTAACAAGTTAAGCTGTTCAGTTTACTCTGTCAAATCGACGGGTTCCTGCATTTCAGATTTAAGTCTGACATATTAATGTCAAGTCTGAGTCATAATCTATATAACCCTAGTTATATAAATATTCAGGTTATTGTCATTACTAGTTATCGAGTCTGAGGTAGTTCCTATCGTCCCAAGGTGAGTCTATTCTTATCAGATTAATACGATTTATCTAATTACAGATGTGTGGCCTTGAATAATCGTATTTCTTAGCAAGTTGAACTGGTCATACACATTCCAAGGGTTCGTACAGGGTCTGATAATTCATTTGTGCATAAAATAGTTATGCAACTTGAACTTGTGAGTTTTATCATAATCATACAATACTTTCAATTTCCTTAGGATGATTAATAATTTAATCTGATTTTGGAAATTAATCTTAGACTTGGAACAGGATCAGATTCGAAATTAAGGGAGACAGATTCGAATAGAGTATAATTCGAATCTATAGATTCGAAATACTCATAGATTCGAAGGCATCATACAGATTCGAACACACACACACAGATTCGAACACACACACACAGATTCGAACACACATACACAGATTCGAACACACACACACAGATTCGAACACACACACAGATTCGAACACACACACACAGATTCGAACACACACACACAGATTCGAAACCTTATAGATTCGAATTTGTGGATTTCGAGTCTAAACATTGCTATTTCGAGTCTGTTCAACATGTTCAACGATTTTCCAGGATTTAACAACTAAATATGAACATAAATGATAGAGAAATGGCTACTAACCTTCGTCCAAGATATATCCTTCGACTATGAATGATTTCCAGGCAAGAACAGCTCCTAAACGGGGGCAAATCAGCTTTAAATGAAGGAAGAGTGAGTAGATTCGAAATTGCCCTTTAAAACCGAGCCAAAAGTCAGAAAAACGGTTGATCTTACCTCAAATTCGGACGAAAACAAACACGAGATGGTAGATTTGCGAAGAACTCGACGATCTCTATCCAATGGCGTAAGAAACACGAGAATCCGACGGTTCAATTTGAAGAAAAACTAGAGAGAAGGTGGAATTCTTAGAGAGAGAAGGAGGAGAGCCAAAGTTCCAAACTTAAGATATGAGGAGGAAAGCTCATATTTATAGGAAAAATAGGGAAAATCAGATTTTCTACTGAATTTTCCGGAATTGACCAACTTTATTTCCCAATACTCCAATTTGCATTTCAGATACAAATATTAGCAAGGAAGTTCTAGATCTGCTACGATTGTCTTTTAGTCATTTTTAACTCATTTTAGTCAGTTTCGCTAACTTCAGACATTAAGTTGTCATTTAGCTGAATTTTAATTATTAACTTAATTTCCACTAAATTTTTGGCAACTTAGCATAATGTAATTATAACTTAATATAATTAATTATTTCAGATTCACATTATCAGCTAATTACTAATTATTGGACAAAATTACTTTATTATCCAAAGTTTGCTGCTGTTATTATATTTAATAAATTACGGGCTGTTACAATCTTCCCCCGTTAAATTGATTCCGTCCTCGGAATCGACTAGGACAGGAATAACTCCGGATACTTTTGTCTAATCTCGTCTTCTCGTTCCCAAGTTTGCGCAGATCCCTTATGATATTTCCATTGAACTAACACCATTGGGATTTCCTTGCTACGCAATTTCGAAACTTTATGGTCGATAATACGCTCGGGCTCTTCTTCGTACCGCAACTGTTCATCTAATTGCACGTCTTTCCAAGGCATCACGGCTTCAGCGTCAGCCAAACACTTTCGAAGATTACTCACATGGAATACATCATGAATCCCAATCATTTCGGCAGGCAGCTTTAGTCTGTAGGCTTGCAACCCTATACGTTCGAGAATTTCAAAAGGACCCACAAATCGAGGGCTCAACTTCCCCCGTTTGCCGAACCTTACTATTCCTTTTCTTGGCGAAACTTTCAGCAACACTTTATCTCCAACTTCAAACGCAATCGGCTTACGTCTTCTATCATGATACTTCTTTTGTCTCTCTTGAGAAGTCTGTATCCGCTGCCGAATCAATTGTAGCTGATCATGGGCTTCTTGCAGAATTGCTGGTCCAGAGATCGGGCGTTCACCTGTTTCCCTCCAACAGGTTGGAGTTCTGCATCGACGTCCGTACAAAAGCTGATATGGAGGCATACCAATAGTCGAGTGATAACTATTGTTATATGCAAACTCCACAAACGGCAAGTGGGTATCCCAACTCCCACCGAGATCAATCACACAGGCACGCAACATATCTTCTAATGTCAAAATTGTCCTCTCGCTTTGCCCGTCAGTTTCTGGATGGTAAGCGGTGCTCATCTTAAGTTCAGTTCCTAGTCCAGTCTGAAAAGCCTTCCAAAAACGTGAAGTAAATCTGCTGTCACGGTCGGATACTATAGACAATGGCACACCATGTCTAGTCACAATTTCTTTTACGTACAATTCAGCTAACTTTTCGAGGCGTTCATCTTCTCGTATGGGTAGGAAATGGGCTGACTTAGTAAGTCGATCCACTATTACCCATATAGAGTCATGATTCCGCTTTGTCCTTGGCAGCTTTGTCACAAAGTCCATGGTTATGTGGTCCCACTTCCATTCCGGGATTGGCAATGGTTGTAGTTCCCCATACGGCTTCTGATGTTCAGATTTGACTTGTAAGCAAGTCATGCAATTTTCTACATATCGCCCCACGTCCTTCTTCATTCCAGGCCACCAATATTCCGTCCTCAAATCTTGATACATTTTGGTAGAACCAGGGTGTATCGAGAATTTCGACATATGAGCTTCCGACAGAATTCGATCCCGAATACCTCCTAGTCTGGGAACCCATATTCTATCCAAAAACCGTCTAAGACCACGATTATCAAGAGTCAGCTGGGTCACATAAGTAACCATGCGTTCAGATTTCAAGTTCTCATCCCGAATGGCTTCGGTTTGAACGGCAATAATCGATTCAGACAAAGCAGACTCCAATACAACAGGAGTCAAGGCATAACATCGGGAATAATGGTCTTGTCCGGTTTTGCGGCTTAGGGCATCTGCTACAATGTTTGCTTTACCAGGATGGTAAAGGATCTCACAGTCATAGTCTTTTATCAATTCCATAGATCGCCTTTGTCGCATATTCAGCTCTTTCTGGTCAAATATATACTTCAAACTTTTGTGATCGGTATATAACTTGCATCTAGTCCCATACAGATAATGCCGCCAAATCTTCAGTGCGAAAGTCACGGCTGCAAGCTCTAAGTCATGCGTCGGGTAATTCTTTTCATGCGCCTTTAGCTGCCTTGATGCGTAGGCAATTACTTTATCCCTTTGCATCAGTACACAGCCTAATCCCATCTTAGATGCATCACTATAAACTACAAAATCATCATTACCCTCAGGTAAGGCCAAAATCGGCGCTTCTACTAGCTTACGTTTCAGAGTCTCGAAGGCTCGATCTTGAGATTCATTCCATTCAAACTTGACTTCTTTCTTTGTCAGGCTGGTTAAAGGTACCGCAATCTTGGAGAAATCACGGATAAATCTTCTGTAATAACCCGCTAGACCCAAGAAACTACGAACTTCAGATACATTTTTCGGCGCTTCCCACTTCAGAACCGCCTCAACCTTCGACGGATCTACGGCTATTCCCTCACCGGAGACAATATGCCCTAGAAACTGCACTTGACGTAACCAGAATTCACATTTGGAGAATTTTGCATAGAGTCGTTCCTTTCGTAACAATTCTAGCAATTCTCGTAAATGCATCGCATGATCAGATTCAGATTTGGAGTAAATCAAGATGTCATCAATGAAGACTATCACTGATTTATCCAGCATTGGTCTACATACCCTATTCATGAGGTCCATAAATGCTGCCGGGGCATTTGTGAGACCAAACGGCATTACTAGGAATTCGAAATGACCGTAACGAGTACGAAAAGCAGTCTTCGGTACGTCAGACTCAAATACTTTGAGTTGATGGTAACCAGATCGGAGATCGATCTTTGAGAAGTAGCTAGCCCCTTGCAGTTGATCAAACAAGTCGTCAATTCTTGGCAGAGGGTATCGGTTCTTGATTGTTACTTTATTCAGCTCCCGATAATCTATACACATGCAAAAGGTACCATCCTTCTTCTTAACGAAAAGAATCGGAGCACCCCAAGGAGAAGTACTCGGACGAATAAACCCTTTTTCCAGTAATTCCTGCAACTGACACATCATTTCCTTCATTTCATTCGGAGCAAGACGGTAAGGGGCTTTCGCGATAGGAGCAGCACCCGGTACAAGGTCAATATGGAATTCGATTTGACGATCTGGTGGCAAACCAGAGATGTCATCCGGGAACACGTCAGGGAAATCTCGAACTACAGGAACATCGGACACGGTCTTTTTAACTTCTCTAGCATCTATGGCATATGCTAAATAGGCGGAACAACCTTTGGTTAGGCACTTTCGGGCTTTCAGTACAGAGATGAGACCTAAATCTCGAGTCTTTCTATCGCCATAAACATAACGTTCATTTCCTTCGGGGTTTCTAATTCTAATTATCCTTTTTGCACAAAGGATTTCAGCATTTCTCATCATTAGCCAGTCCATTCCTATAATAACATCGAACTCCCTAATCCACATCGGTATCAGGTCAACGTCCGAGGAGAAGTCGTCAATCACTAGCTTACAGGAACGAAAGACTTTATTCACAGTCACAAATTTCGAGCTAGCAGTTTCTATGTCTAAGGGCACAGGCAACATTTCAGGGGCAAAATCAAACTGTTTAGCAAACTTTTCAGACACATACGACAGATTAGAGCCAGAGTCAAATAGGATCAAAGCAGGCATATCATTAACAAGAAATGTACCAGTGACGACATCAGCAGTCTCTTTTGCCTCTTCGGCTGTCATCTGGAAGGCTCTCGGTTGATTTCTCGGAGCAGAGGAACCCTTGACTGATTGCTGAGGTGAAGATGCAGGCGGTGGAACAAATAGGGGTCGGGTACAGTCTTTAGCATGGTGCCCCAACGTAATGCAGTTTCGGCAAGCTTCACTGCGCTTGGGACATTCCGATCGGTCGTGACCATTCTGCCTACAGCAATAGCACTTAACGAATGCAGGATCGCACTTTCCTTCATGAATCTGCTTGCAGCGAGGACAAGCAGGCTTTGGCGCCGAGGTCACAGCATATGACTTTGCTTTCTTGGAAGACTGCTTATCTCCCTTCTTCGAACTTTCATACTTCCTTTCCGCTTTCTCAGATTTCTCCTTCTTATTAGATTTGGCAATGAAAGGACATGCGCGCTCAGGATAGATTTCAAGCTCACCTACCCTAGCAATCTCCACTGCCTCAATATAACTTTTCGGTCTGCCGGACTTCACAAACTTCCGGATTTCTCGATCCAGACCATCCACAAACAAATCCCTGCTCCTTTCGTCGGTATCAACAGGGTGATCAGATAATAGCGAGAGCCTGGTAAATTCCAGCTCATAATCTGTTACGGACTTTGTACCTTGCTGAAACGATAGCAGGGTTTTCTCCATCTGGCGCTTAACATCCTGGGGGCAGTATTTCTCCTTTAAATGAATCTTAAATTGTTCCCAAGTAATGGATTTCTCCATTGCTTCAGACATGGGATTCGTAATCGACTTCCACCAACGGCCAGCTCCATCTTCCAACATTCCTGTTGCAAACGTCACCTTGTCTTCCTCATTACACTTGGAGAGTTTGAACGCTTTCTCCACATTCGCGACCCAGTCCATAGCCTTAACAGGATCAGATGACCCCGCAAACGTACGAGCTCCACACTTTTTAAAATCAACAAACGTACACTCACGTCCTACCTTAACGTGATGGTCAGAAGAGTCAGTCTCACTTTCATCAGAGGACACATGTCTATGCTTCCTCTTCCTGTCTTTCTTTGGCTTTGCTAACATTTCTTCCTTATGCTTCAGTTCTAATTCTTGTAACTTAAGTTCCCGCAACCTAAGTTCTTCTTCACGGCGCTTAAATTCCATTTCACGCTGGTTAACTTCATCAGTCTGCATCACTGCTTTACCCTTGGTCAACAGATCCTTAATCTCCCTAAATTTGTCTTCAACTGTCATATCAGTCTGCAGTCGGTTCCTATCCATCATAAGCTGCATTTGCCTACGGTTATCCTCATTCAACTTATGAACGAGGTCAATCAATTGAGCCTGCTGGGGAGGCACAGGTGTGGCAGTACTGCTTGAGTCATTAGCAGTGTTCT